>JBBPBS010000235.1:3757172-3773483 GCA_037974835.1 Cicer judaicum | reverse complement strand
ATTAAATAAAAAACTTATTTAAACGATAAATACATCTTAAAAATCACAAATTTTCTTATAAATAAAATTAAAAAATTGTTAAATTTTTTCAAATAATTAATACCAAATATAGTTTTAAGATTCGTATCTTGATTTATTAATCCAAAAAGAATAGAAAGAGAAAAATCTATTTTCTTTGCACAATCATTCATACCTAAATTACAATGATTCATACTTGATAGAATTCTACATATCTAGAAATAGAGATGAATATGGTTAAATTTTTGTATATAATATAATTTTGTCACGTAGTAAACATAAAATCCTATTGCTAGTATACAAACCAAGGCAACCTTTTAATTTATAAGCATTCTATACTCAAACATTCAATATTTAAGCATATAATTTTGTATTTATTACCATTGGAGTTGATATATGAGAACATACTAGACTCTTATAATATATTAAATTTGAGTTTAAATATCTATAAAAAAATATATTCTCATTTAGATAAGACAAAAATTGTTAAGTTTAAAAAAATCTACTAAACTCTATGTTGAAATTGATAGATGTTTTTTTGGTCTCTAATAACAATGGAGGAAAAGACATAAATCAATCATTTTCGCAACCATGTTAGTCAGAAGCTCTATTAATAAAACATTCCCTCAGACCTTTAAAGCAAGATCACTTCTTCTCCCTCTTTGCAATTTTTCGCATTTTCTTCTTATGAGCTTTCTTAGATATATTTGTAAAAGCAAAAATGTCTATAAAATAATGTATAAGTAGATGGCTGATAAAGGCGAAAATGTAAAGTTGATTAATACGGGCAAAAAAAAAAACGTATTGAGTAGTAATGTAGATTTAATATGAAAGATTTAGGCAAATGTTATGAAATAATAATATGACGTTATAAAATAATAATGTAAAACTAATTTAGAAATTTTGAGTAGACTATATGAAATAATATTTAAATAGGAGATATATTATAAAATAGTAGATGATATATATAATTTGGGGGAAAACTATTTAGAAACTGAGTAGAGGCTCTATGAAGACGTACATGTCAACTTTTTGGCCTACGTGAGAAATGTTTGCATATGTGGAGAAAATAGTATGAGGTGGCAGCGAAATCTATTTTAAACATATATAATAGATTTGGTATACAAAATTATTATAATTTATACTTTTTAAATAATCGTCATTTATAGTGTTGGAAAAGAAAAAATAATTGAATCTTTAATATATTGTGATTGAAAAATGTTTTATTCATAAATACATATATGTCATGACAATTTAACAAATCTGATTAGCCATGATTTTCGATTATCTAAGTATCAAATAAACATCATTATAAGTTTTGGTTATATAGAGTGATTTTGTCCTCTCTCTAAGAAATGGAGTGATTGTATCTTAGTTTGTATGCATGTTAAATTTACTTTCTTTTCGTTGTAAGATATATACCTCATTGACCATGATTTTGATATAACTTCCAAACATACAATGTATAACCAATCATTGGCAGCATATTGGAATGAAAATGGGAAAACTCTTAGCTTAGTGTGGTCTTCGGTGACTCCTTAAGGCTTCATGGTAGAACACACAACATGGAATTCTTTCAAGTGCTTGTGGGGATCCTCAGCTGTAAGATAATTAAACTTTGGAAGCTAGGGTATTAAACCAGATTTAAGTTCAAATGGTACAATAACTTCATGATATGTGATACACAATGCACTATAATTGACATTAGGTGCAACAAGTTGTCTTAAGGTTCTATTATTCGCATCAGCCATATTTTGCAGCAAGTTGTCCTATCTATTTATGGTTCAAGAGAATGCAGATTTACAAAACTAGCCCTAATCATGCATCATCATAACAATATAATGCAAAATAACAATTCTGAAAATTCCAACAATGTCCTTATTGCTAAAATTGAAGTGAAAAATAAAAAACCCTATCAAATATAATATAAAAAAAAAATACAACAAAACATTTATCAAAATCAAATAAAGGCAACACAATTTTTTTTTTTTGGAATTTTTGGAGAATATGAAAAATTCAACAAAATTGGAAAAAGGGTATAAACAAGGAATTTTGGAATTTTGAGCGTCGTGTCCCGTAATAAGCCCCTTACATGGGACTCCTATTCCTTGATTTTTTTTTTCTTCTGATTTTTTGGCGAAATTTTGGGGAAATATGAGACAATCACCTGAAAACCGGGATTTTTTATACTAGCAACGTGCTTAGGAGCTAGCACAAGCCTATCCGACCTGTAGAGCAATAAAACACGAAGAAATAATTGTTAGGATGGTTAGTAATACTCTAAAACTGATTAATATTAGTTAATATTGTTATCAGAGAGTCCTCGACAATAGCGCCAATTTGATCTGTTGTCGCACAAGGGTCAAATACAATTGATAAAATGTAAATAGAGGTAATAACTCGAGTCGTTATTCAAGGACTTCTGATATAATAATATTAACCAAATTGAAAGTTGAAATTAGAAAGGGGGATTTTTAGATTTTTGTTTTAACAAATGATCAAAACAATTAATCCACCCTAGGATCTCTGCTACAAAATTCTAACACACTTCCTAAGATAACACACCACTATCTTAGATTACAATACTTAGAGAAAGTATACTACTTTCAATAATTTCAATGATCTTTTAAACAAATGTTCTTGGCTAAGAAACTGAGTATAATATTTGTACAATGATATCAATCCAATAATATTTCAAGTACACTAGAGAACCTTTCTCAATGATGTGAAAATGAATGAACCACTACAAGAATTTTTTCAGAGGCGGTTTCCGTCAACCGCCGCCACCATACTACATCATATAAACCACACGAGGTGCGTTTTTCAATCTCGCCACCAGTTTGTGACAGTTCCTGAGGCGGTTTTAATGAACCGTCATCGTCGTTTAGGGCATAAGCGTGTTTTATTTTTCCAGATTTTGTAAGTTCATTCCTCACTCTCTCTCTCGTGTATTTGTTTCTTAGCCGCACACACATCCTTTCACAATCCTAAAATTTCTGGAAACTCCCAAATCTATCAACCCTAAAACTTCTGAAGGAAACGACGAAGAGAAATGAAATCTACTCTGTAAAAGAAGGGGATTTATCATCTTGGAAGTTCAGCAATCCCACACCGTTCATCAGGCACAATTTTTTTTCTTTCACCGTGCTTTCCTTTATTTATGCTATGACAATTTGTTGGTTGCTGCTATCAAAAATTTAAAACGCAAAAAATTTACATTCACATTGTATGTATATGTCTTTTATAATGCTTAAATTCTGCACTTTCTTTATGAATCATGTGGCAGTGATTCTTGTGAATCAGGCTTGCAAGAAACTATAATTGTTATATACCAAATATCTTATTATCAATATGTTTGAGCATTCACTTCATATGGAACTTGTTTATAGACTGTTTCAATGTGCTTATACAAATTTTGATGGCAGGAGTCGTGAGTTTCTTTGGCAAGAAGGACACACTGCTTTTGCAACAAAGGAGGAAGAAGATACAGAGGTATTCCATTAAATAGCCACCTTAAGAGTTTTGCTCTATCTTTGTCGTTTTTGATTTGTATAACCTGCCTTAGTTTTGTAATCTTTGGTCTGTAATGGGGCGGTTTTAATCAACAGTCGCCGTCGTTTAGGGCATAATCGTGTTATCTTAATTTTGAAATTAAATGAATACTCTGTCCATAATGGTCTAACTTGAAGTTTTCAACAAAATTCCTTGCTGTATATAAAGTAAAAATTTCTATAAAGGGGCACAAAGGGATGAAATAGCCATTGTTTCATTTAGAAACAAAACAAACAACAAAGTAGCCAAACTTAGTGTCTTTATATGGATTGGTTTGTAGTTGAGTGATGTTGGCTTATTGTGTAACCATACTCATGTTTGAATTTTGAATTATTCCTTTGATTGTATTACTGTAACTCCCAATACAAAATTCTTTAATTAAAATTTTGATACAGCTGCAAATTTTGATTTGAAGTAGCATACATAGCATGCTATTAAATAGTCTTTATTTTTTGTAACAGCGTGATTAATGAACATTATGGAATCTATAATTCCAGCATTTGGTTTTGGTCATTTCAAAATCCAAACCCAATTAAATCATAGTAATAAACTATCCACACTCTCCTGTTTGAAAATTTTATCATTGCATTAATCAGTCTTTTGTAACGTCCAAAGCCAAAAGTACAATACTTAAATTAGTCTTTTTTATCACGTTGAATATTAATCATATAATATAAAGTGTATACTATATAGTGATAGTGATAAGAGTATTATTATATTTATAATCTTCACAAAGGGAAGAAACAAAAGCAGCCAAAAAGCAAAAGATGGTTCAGCACTAGTAAGAAGACTACACACAAGCCATGTTGTGAATATGAAAAGAAAAAAGTTGTTTTGTTATGTGTGTTTGTGTTTGTGTGCCTTGTGAATAATTGATTGGTATGTTAAGGGTCTTTTGGGGCGTTTACTTCAAAATATTCCTGAACCAGCATTCAACCGTACACATTATTTGATACTCTAATAATCATCCATATAGCCATAGACTATAGGCTACAGTTTGTGTTGTTGTTCCTGTTACTGAAACATACACATGCAGCAGACACAGCTCAATCACAACTTCTCTAATTTTTTCTAACAGATAGAAAGAGGAAAGAAAAAAAAAATGGTTTCTGAAAACTATTTCTTCTTCTAAGAGCTCTTCCACAACTCCTAAATTTTGCAACTCTTACACAACTAGGTACTAACTACTTCATCAATAAGGCTCAAAAAGTCTACTTATTTTTATCTTTTTGCTTCTTATAGTTCTTTTTTACTATATTATGTGTCTTGTGGGAGTGTGTTATTTTATACCCTTGTCTTTTTTTACTTCATTTGATAGTGTAGATTAATCATGTAACTTCCATGTGCTTGTTTTCTGAGTGTTAATTTTATTTAAGTTCTTTTTTACTGGTGCTGGCTTTTAAGTATCTGATTGAGGATTGTGCATTTGATAACTTGGTTAAATTGGTTTAAGAGGATTTTATTTATCAAATATAAAAGCTATGCATATTAATCTTGAACTGAATACTTGGATATATGTCATGAATCAAGAAAGAACAAACACTAGTTTAGTGATTAAATAAGACAAAAACAGATTTATATATACTCTCATTCAAGTCTACTTACTCATCGTATGAAAAGGAATATCACTTGCCACTTAAAAATTGCATGAGAAAGATTGAAGGAAAGGTAGAGGCTATAATTCAGTATTGAAAAGAAAAGTGAGTAGTGTTTCTCATCTCAACTTATCAAAAAAAGATGGAATCTAAATCTCTACAACTGAATGTTATTTTTCTACCACATCTAACTCCTGGTCATATGAACCCCATGATAGACACAACAAGGTTATTTGCAAAGCATGGTGTTAGTGTAATATTTTCTATGAGTATGACGTTGTTATGTTTTGTTCCTTTATGCCTAGTGAATTTATTCTGTTTAAGGTCAATCTTTTTTTTGTTCTAAGTTGAATTATGTTCTTTCTTTTTTTTTGGTTCTAAGTTGAATTATGTTCTTTTTGTTGATCTAAGTTGAATTATGTTCTTTCTGAATTATCTTCTTTATAGCAATGTATAAATCATGGATTAAGAAGTCACACACATCGGATGAATATGATCAAGGGATAAAGGAATTTATTAATTTTGCCTTTCGAGATGAATTAGAAAATGGCGAAATAATATGCCCTTGTAAACGTTGTGGTTTCAAAAAACCGCAGAGTAGAAGTGTAATGTATGATCACTTAAAGTGCAAACCATTTCCAAAGGGATACACCCATTGGGTACATCATGGGGAGCCCATAGGAGAAGCTAGTACTATCTCACCTATTAGTATTTCTAATATAGTTCAAGACACAGTTGTCGTTGATGATCATATGCAGAACATGATTAACGATGCTTTTGGAGTCGAAGGTCATGCAAATGAAGTACCCATTGAATCAAATGTAGAGAAGGAGAAAAATGCAAGTCATCAAAGGTATGAAGAGGCCAAAGAGTACTATGAATTAAGTAGAGAAGGAGAAAAACCGTTGTATGAAGGGTGTGTTAAATATTCAAGACTATCGTTTTTGGTAAAGTTGTATCACATCAAATGTTTATGTGGAATGACTGATAAAGCCATGACAATGGTTTTAGAGTTATTAAAAGATGCATTTGAATTTGCAAATATACCAAATTCATTCTATGAAGCCAAGAAAACAATCACCAAGCTTGGTTTAAATTATGAAAAAATCCCTATTTGTCCAAATAATTGTATGCTTTATTGGGGTAATAAGGAAGATGAAGAAAGGGAGACCTGCAAAATTTGTAACACTTCCAAATGGAAATCAAAAGAAAAAGTTGGTGCAATTGGAGTGTCTGGTGATGGCAATAATAGAAAGAAAGTTCCTGCAAAAGTTCTTCGTTATTTTCCATTAAAACCACAGTTACAAAGATTATTTTTGTCCTCAAAGTCAGCCGAAGATATGAGATGGTATGCAAATGATAGTAACAATGATGGAATGTTGAGGCATCCTAGAGATTCTGAAGTATGGAAACATTTTGACTTGACACACACTTGGTTTGCATCAGACCCGCGGAATGTGCGTCTTGCATTAGCTAGTGATGGTTTTAATCCTTTTGGTATGATGAGTACAAATTATAGTATTTGGCCAGTTATTCTCATTCCATACAACACTCCTCCATGGGTGTGCATGAAACATACATCTTTTATAATGTCAATGATAATTCCCGGTAAAAAAATGCCAGGAATTGATATTGACGTCTATTTACAACTTCTAGTAAAAGAATTAAAGGAGTTATGGACAAATGGTGTCGATATATACGATTCTTTTAAAAAGGAGATGTTCACATTACATGCAACTTTGATGTGGACAATTAGTGATTTTCCGGGGCTGGGTACACTTTCTGGGTGGAACACTTACACTGGACTTGCTTGCCCATCGTGTAACATTGACTCTACTCCTCGTCGTCTTCCTCATAGCAAAAAATGGTGTTTTATGGGTCATCGTCGTTTTCTTGATCAGAGACATAGATTTAGATTGAACAAGGTTCACTTTGATGGTCAACAAGATATGCGTGGTCCACCTAAAATGTTATCTGGGCTTCAAATTCTTGAACAGGTTCAAAATATTGATGTCACATTTGGTAGAAAGCCAGATAAAGAAAGGTCAGGGAAAAAGAATAACTGGTGGACGATCTACACAAGGTGTCAATCAACAATGAAAAAAGAAAAGCATATTCTTTGAACTTCCATATTGGAAGAATAATCTTCTGCGCCACAATCTTGACATGATGCATATTGAGAAAAATGTGTGCGATAATATCATATTTACTTTGCTAAATGATAGCACAAAAAGTAAAGACAATCTTAATGCAAGAAAAGACCTTAAAGCTATGGGCATAAGACCTGACCTTTGGCCCAATGAAAATGGAAGAATTTCTCCAGCCGTCTTTACTCTGACTACTAAAGGTAAGAAGAGATTTTTAACAACTTTAAAGAATATCACCGTGCCTGATGGTTATTCAAGCAACATTTCTAGATGCATTGACATGGAAAATCTTAAGTTGAATGGAATGTTGAAGAGTCATGATTGTCACATATTGATGGAACAACTTCTACCATTATCTGAATTCTTTACCAAATGAATTAATGCACTGAGTTAACTCATTTAGAGGGCCCCAATAACAAATTTTAGGGTCTTTTTTCTTACTCTAGTGAGACTAAATAAAATGCTAATTCTTTGTCTAAAAATAATTGTATAATTGCATAATTTTAATAGTGAGTTGCAAAGTTAGACATTTCTGTTACAGAGAGAAATTTAGTTTGCTTAATCAGTTTGCATAGGAACAATTGCAAGCTGAAATTGGGAAGACTCCTTCTCCAAATGAAGCATTTGTTAATGTGTTTGGAAAAGAACATCCTGGATATGTTCGTTGTATGGGACTTGGAATAACACCGTCACAAATTACTACATCTACTTCTCACTCTGTAAGATCAATTTCTTCCTCTGAAACTAATGAAAAGATGGAGAAAATGCAAGCTGAAATTGATAGCCTTAAGAAAAGGGATTCTGAAGTTGATATGTTGAAGGAGCAAATTGCTTTCTTGATGCAAATGCAAAATTCTAGAGACAAACAGGTAAAATTATTTTCATAACAAACCTATTTAAAAATCTTGTGAGAACTGTTTATCTTTGATTAAAAATATCAATTGTGTAAAGATTTCTTATAGCTTCTATAAGAGAAATTTAGTTAATTAGTTTTGACAATATTTATCAATATTCATTGAGGTTAATATATATTTTTTTTTCTTCATGCAATGGACATAGAATCGCCAATAGATGGTAGACGTTCATCTCAGTCCAGCCACCAACCTGATGATCGTGGAACATCATTAGGGACTAATTAGATATTTGGATAAACTTCTCAGTTTGATGGAGTTGTTCTGTATTTTTAGCTACTCCACTAGTATTTTGAATATTTAAACTACTTTATTTATTGTTTTAGTTAACTTCAATGTATGAATTGGTGTTATTTCTTTTGAAAAAATTATATATTTTGGAATACTTATTAATTATGTATTTAAATTATGTGGATGGTATTTATGAATATTTCTTATTTTAATTGATTAAAAATATGAAAAAATTATATCATATTTTTTATTTTATTTTAAATTATTAAGTTTGCGACGGTTTAAACTGCCTCAAAATTAATATAGCGACGGTTGATAACTGTGGTTATTGTTCAAAAATAAATAAATTTGAGAGTCTTTTAGCGACGGTTTTATCTAAATTTGGAGGCGGTTAGGAACCGTCGCAAATTTCGCCAACGGTTGGAACGGCGATTTTGTGAACTGTCGCAAACTGGCCTCGCGACGCACGAATCTGCGACAGTTGCAGAACCGTCGCAAACATCAAACAACAGCAGTTTCAACCGCCGCAAACCCCCTTTTTAACCGCCGAAAAACGTTTTTTTCTTGTAGTGAACATTGCAGTTTATTTGAATTTTGAAGCTTGTATTCGAATACAAATGTTTGAATTTGGCCACTGCCTTAGTTTTGTTTTCGGCTACACCAAGTTGAAGTCGAATACAAATCTGCAGGTTTTGCTACTGACTTAGCACTCGTATTCGAATACACTGTCTCATATTCAAATACAAATGTTCAATTTTAGCTACTGACTTAACAATCGTATTCGAATACACTGTCTTGTAGTCGAATACAGATGTTCAATTGTAGCTACTAACTTGAGTCTGTATTGTGCTACAACATGTTGTAATTGAATACAACATTGATTTTTGTGAAAAAATTGATTTTCAAACATTGTTCATGCATTTTAACAATTTTGAAAACTCTTTTGATGCATATGCTAAAATGGAAGGTTCTCAAGTGCATTTGAAATATAAGAATATTAGATTGCATCATGTACCTTTACATTATAAGACTTCTAGCATAGTTGACTTTGATAGTTTAACTTCTTTTTGAGCTTGCAACTTGATCACTTTCCTTGGTCTTTGTCTTCATAAAAAAACATAAGTATTTTACAACCTGAATCTCAAGGTGTTGATGAAACTCTAAACTCGTGGATTAATCTTATAAAATTAGCCTTCCATGAAATTAAAATAAAAAGTGTTTATTTATTGTAGCAATCAGAATCCTAATATTTCATGTCTAGAAAAGAAAGAAAACTCCCAATGTATAGTACTCGATTTTGGGCTTTAGAGTTTAGTGTTTAAAAACAAGTGGCCCGCTATTTAAAATTATTCAAAAGTCCAAATTACGAAATCTGCAATTTAGACCTAGTAAAGGTCGTCAATGGGCTTTTATTCCAACACAAAAGTTGTAGCTCTAATTTTTAATTTTCCAATGCCTGCTCATATGCGTCAATCTGATATCCAGAGCTTAAGTTATAATTTGACTTCTTTTTGAGCTTGCAACTTGATCACTTTCCTTGGTCTTTGTCTTCATAAAAAACATAAGTATTTTACATTCTCCCCCTTTTTGATAATGACAAAACCTTGTTGTTGGTGAGACTTCAATGTGTTTGATCATTTTATTTTTCTCCCCCGTAATACATGCTTACTCCGCCTTTGATTTTGAGTTCATACCATCATGTTTTAAACATTTTGAAGACCTATTAAAGTTTTTTAACAACAACATACCAATTTCTCCTCCTTTTCACATGAACAAAAAGATGGAAAAACAATAGAAAAACACAATCCAAGCGCACAAGTACTATATAGGGAAAATCATGAATCTGTATTAGACTACACACTTGTTGTATTCAAATACAAGATTTGCTAGAAAGATGTATTCAAATTCATACAATGTGTATTCGGCTACAATATCAAAATTTTGTTTTTAAACGAAGTTTTCACTAAAAAGACAACATGTAAAGCACATGTTCGTATTTATAAAACACAAACATCAAAGAATCAATTTTATCAACATATCAAGTGAAGTTTTTAGATGTTGAAGAGAAGTGACTTATAAAATATCAATACCTTGTATTAATACATTTCTTGACCCACACATAATGCCCATTTGGAACCCCGAAGTTTCTAAAATGACAAGCATTAGGTGTGTGGTCATTTAGACCACAATAAAATCATGTAGGAGTATATTACTCTCTATATGTATGTATATGAGATTTCTTTTGAATAATTTTCTCCTTAAAATGATTATCTCTTTGCATAATTATAACTTTCTCTTTGGATTTGTCACTTTCTTTAACAAAGATAGTTTTATTTATGCTTGGTTTATCAAATTTTGAGTAACGAAGATCACTTTTGTCATTTGAAGATCTTTGCATATTTAAAAGTTTTTTCAATCCAACTTATTTCATATCTTTCAATTACTCTATTTAATTGGACAATTTTGAATGAAAGAGAATCACACTTATTGCATGTTAAATTCTGTTTTCATTTTTTAGAATCTTTTTCCATAGTGTCAATTTTCTCTTGATAATATAAAATTTGTCTCTTTTGAGTTGACACTATTTTAAACATATTTTTACATTCCATAAGTAGTTATTTAATTGCCTTTTGAGCATCATTATATTCAATAATTATTTCAACATTAGTTCATTATGGCAAGGAGAGTCTTTGATACTAACCTCTTCTTCTTCATCGGATTGTTGTGATGCCATTAATGCGACATTTGCGCATTTGTCACTTTCTGAATCCGAGGATGAGCTGACTTCATTGTCCTTCCATGCTATATAGGCCTTTTTGGATTCTTTCTTCTTGTGAGCATTTTTCTTGATAGTGTTTGGACATTCTGCCTTTATGTGTCCTTGTTTGCCGCAATCAAAACAAGTGAAGTTTTGATTTGAGGTGGAGACATCCTTTTCCTTGAAAGTTTTCCTTTTCTTTCCAAATTTATAAGTTTTATCATTTTGAAGGAGCTTACTAAATCTCTTTACAAGGGAGGTAATGTTTTCATCTTCATCTAAATTCTCTTCTTTGATTTCTTCTTTGGATTCTGCTTTCAAGGCAATGTTATTGGTTTTCTTTTCCTGCCTTTCATTCTTTTCTAACCTTCCAAGTTCTATTTTATGTTCTTGAAGTTTTCTGAAAAGTGCAGAAAGAGACATCTTTGATAGGCTTTTCTTTTCAGAAATTGTTGTTACATTTGGTTTCCATGCTCTTGTTAATGATCTTAAAACTTTGAGGTTTAATTCATCATTAATGAAGATTTTTCCAAGTGCCGACAAATGGTTGGTAAGGTGAGAAAATCTTTTCTATAAGTCCAAAATGGATTCTCCGGGCTGCATTCGAAATAATTCATATTCTTGAGATAATGTGTTGAGTTTGGAACGTTTTACCTCAATAGTTCCTTCATGTGTTACTTCAAGTGTATCACATATTTCTTTAGCCGTTTCGCAACTACGAGGGGGGTGAATTAAGTGTTTAGAAATTTTCTTGTTTTATAAATTTAGTGATTGATTTTTATGATTTAAGATAGTGTATGGCAGAACGATTTTTATGAACAGAACGATTTTGACCAAGGGTACATCCAGGTCTGGTAGTGGATTGATCTTCTTTAAAATGAAGTTATGGGGTATTTATACTCCATATACATCACTTCAGATCAGTGGCCATCGTTCCTAGAGGTTTGATGAAGAAATGCAATGATTTGGAACCATTTCATAATTGAAAAATTGCACTGTTGTGAGTTGTATTCGACTACAACTTGTGTGTAGTTGAATGCACATCCTTTTAACATTCATTTTTATTTGAATTTTGAAGCTTGTATTCGAATACACATTCTTATATTCGAATGCAAATGTTTGAATTTGGCCATTGAGTTAGTTTTGTATTCGGCTACACCAAGTTGAAGTGGAATACAAATCTGCAGATTTTGCTACTGACTTAGCACTCGTATTCGAATACATTGTCTCATATTCAAATACAGATGTTCAATTTTAGCTACTGACTTAACAATCATATTCGAATACATTGTCTCGTAGTCGAATGCAGATGTTTAGTTTTAGCTACTGACTTGAGTCTGTATTTTGCTACAACATGTTGTATTCGAATACAACATTGATTTTGGACAAAAACTTGATTTTCAAACATTGTTCATGCATTTTAACATTTTGAAAACTCTTTTGATGCATATGCTAAAATGAAAGGTTCTCATGTGCATTTGAAATATAAGAATTTTAGATTGCATCATGTACCTTTACATTGTAAGACTTCTAGCATATTTGATCATAGTTGATTTTGATTGTTTGACTTCTTTTTGAGCTTGCAACTTGATTAGTTTCCTTGGTCTTTTTATTCATCAAAAACATAATTATTTTACAATCCGAACTCGTGGATTAATCTTATAAAATTAGCCTTCCATGAAATTGAAATAAAAATGCAAATAATAAAATTTCGACTCAACATTTAGAAACAAGCTAAAAATTTATTCTAAGCTATAAAAAACTTAAAAAAAATACAAAACTAAAAAGTTAGAAACATGTGCCCAAATGTTATGATCAATTAGCTTTGACCGTTTTAGCATAGACCCGACACCGACGTCAAATCTACGTAAGCGCCGACTTTTAACTTGTTTGCAAGAGCTTTTTTGACCGACTTAAATCAATTTTATAGTAGTGAATTATCCATTTTTTTTTCTTCTCATTTCTTCCCATATTTTCTAGTAGTGAATTTTTGTTTTCTTTCTCATGCCTCCCCTTTTTGTGTGTGTTGGTGTAGAGTATTTATATAATCTTTTTGAGGTAGGTTACGAAAGAAGTAAAATACAAAGAATTGATTGTGAGTTAATCACTATTTGTTGAATTTTATTACTAATAATTCCTTCTCTTTTTTGTTTTTTCTTCTTCATTTTTTAGTTACAATTAGATTTAACGTTTTTTTAAAAAAATTTGTTTTAACTTTTCGAAATGGGCTTCGGGTGCCCCTCCTATCTTCTTCTATATATATTTAATTAGCAAACAAGCATTTGCTTTTTTATTATTATTATTATTATTATTATTATTATTATTAATATTATTATTATTATTATTATTATTATTAGTATTTCTTTTTGTTTTTTATTTTTTTAGTCCATAATTTTGGCCCAAATTTTAATCTAAACTAAAGTAATAAAATTAAAGTTGAATCCAACTATTTTGATCATATTTCCTATCTAGAAATGTGTAGAGACATGTGTGACTAGTGTGTGACAATCGACGCAAAACATAGGGTCATGTAAAGGTCGACAACAATGAGCATGGAATGACTTACCAGTCTGGTCAAATTTCACTAGTTGTGCATGTAATACCTTGGTTTTTTTACTATGCCACTGCATTTTTTTAAAACAACTTCATAAAATAATACGTCGTAACACAAAATGACAAACGTTATAAATAATTACATCGTATATACGAACAAGCTAAGAGAGTTTTTATGACAATAATCTAAAGTATACAACTAATAAATACACCAGACTATGAGATCAAATCAGACATCACTCATAACCCTTGTTATTTGCAGTAGACACCTACGCAAACGTGTTGCTATAAGAAAGTTACTCCCTCATGGTCGCGTCAAAAAAATGGAACATGGATACAGTCGTCCCTGTCGCGTCCGGTTTATCCGCGAAGAAAAGGAGTCGCCACCAATTTTATTTTTATTAAAGGAAAAATTGGGTAAAACCTAAAATAATATTTTTGAACCAAAAATTTGAATTCGGGAGTCGATTATGAGTAGGGAAGTATTACCACCCTACAACGTCCGTTAAAATGGTTACCTTATAATTAATTATATACAAATTATTTATTTATTTACTTGTTTATTTATTTTTACTCCAAAAGAATAATAAAAAAAATAAAAAATAAATTATTTACATTAATAAAAGAAGAAAAAATATTTTTTTTTATTAATCTAGTTTGACAAGGGAAAAACCATGCTCCTACGTATCCCCTATTGCAATAGGGAAATCAAAATGCACGTAGTTCGTGGGTAGAAAATATTTATGTGTTGACCAATTTTATTATTAATTTTACTTTATATATATACATATCAAAATAAATTAATAACATAATAATGATAATAATAGTAATAATGATAATAATAATAATAATAATAATAAGAATGATGTGTTATATATTGATTTGTGTATTGTTTTATTTTAAGGAAACACTTTTACTATTTATTTTTTATTTTTATAAACCGTAAAGGATAAAAATTCAAAAGCAGATTCACGAGTCAGCGACGCATGTGTGGCGCGAATCGACGGTGATAATAAAAAGATAATTTAAGATCTAACGCACGAAAAATAAAATACAATAGAGATGAGAAATTACAAATTTGATAAAAAATAAATAAATGATTATTCAACAATCAAATTGATTCTTATTAGTTGATCCCAAAATTTGATCGTGAAACAAAAAAAAAATTATTGTTTATAGCATATGTGTATAAACTCTATAACAATAATAATGTCAACAACAACAAAAAATAGACAAAGAGAAAAATAAGTGTTTACCGCACTGGAAATTTTCTTTATTAGCTCCTGATTCCAATATTGTTTCTCTCCTTTCTCTCTATTATTTTCTCTTTTCTTTTATCTTTTTGTGCTCTCCATTTCTCTCCTTCCTCTCTACCCTCTTCTGGCAGACTATTTATTGACTTTTGGGTGTAGATTGTAAAAGACAAGAGAATAATTGTCAATTGATTACCATTAATCTATGTTTTCGGTTTTCTTTTCTTTTAATTGGCCACAATTATACCGATTCTTATTGTCATTGATTCACTTCTTCGGTTTCTTTTCTATTGAATTGATCACCATTATTCTGATTTTCATGATTATCAATCAATTTTTTTCTGTTTTTTATTTATTTATTTTGATCATCATTGCATCGATTTTTATGACTATCAATTTATTTCTTTTCAGTTTCCTTTATTTTTATTTCTTATTATTATTTTTTTATATTTTAGAAAAGAGTCTGAACAAGAATTAGAGGCAAACAAGAACCAAAAACACTTGTGATTGTTTAAAGCTTATATCCCTAATTATTTATTTTTATTTTTATTTTTATATTTCTTCACATATATTTATATATTTATTATTATTGTCACTATTATTATTATTATTATTATTATTATTATTATTTCCTTTTTTAATAAAAAGTAAAAAATAAATAAAAATCGGACAAAATTAGGTGTCAACAGCTGCCCCTCTTTACTTAGAATTTACTTGAGAATCAAAGTAAAAATAAAGTAAAGATAATAACTCTAATTTTGTCCGAAAAAATAATTTTTTAGAAGAATGCCAGTCGTTTTCCCGACTTTAACATGTGGATCTTTTTCACGGCTTCGGGTGCGAGTCGTTTTCCAGGCTTCAATGTGCGGGTCGTTTTTTTGGCTTCGGGTGCGAGTCGTTTTCTCGGCTTCGGGTGCGAGTCGTTTTCCCGACTTCAACATGCGGGTCTTTTTCTCAACTTCAGGGTGCGAGTCGTTTTCCCGGCTTCAAAATGCGAGTCGTTTTCTCGGCTTCGGGGTGCGAGTTGTTTTCCCGGCTTCAACATGCGTGTCGTTTTCTCGGCTTCGAGATGCGAGTCGTTTTCCCGGCTTCAAAATGCGGGTCGTTTTCTCGGCTTCGGGGTGCGAGTCGTTTTCCTGGCTTCAACATGCAGGTTGTTTTCTCGGCTTCTTGGTGCGAGTCGTTTTCCCGACTTCAACGTGTGGGTCGTTTTCTCGGCTTCAGGGTGCAAGTCGTTTTCCTGACTTCAACGTGCGGGTCGTTTTCTCGGCTTCGGGGTGCGATTCGTTTTCC
>JBBPBS010000235.1:3664466-3755339 GCA_037974835.1 Cicer judaicum | reverse complement strand
GGGGGGGGTTAAGTTTTAGCTTGAACTTTTGGAATCTTTCAAAGAGTTTCTTTAGATCAATCACATGTTTTTCTTCTGTTCGTGACTTAGCAATCATGTCATCTACATAAACTTCTATCTTTTTATGTATCATGTCATGGAATAGAGTTACCATAGCTCTTTGGTAGATTGCCCCAACATTCTTTAGACCAAAAGGCATTACCTTGAAACACAATGTTCCCTACAGGGCGATGAAAGGTGTTTTTTTTTTCTTCATGTCTTCAACTGCCATCTTGATTTGATTATATCCTGAGCAACCATCCGTAAAGGAGAAAAAGTGAATGGTGAGCCATATTGTCATCCAAAATATCGATGTCAGGTAACGGGAACTCATCTTTAAGATTGGTTTTGTTAAGGTCCGTATAGTCGACACATATTCGTACTTTGCCATCCTTTTTCAGCATCGATACAATATTGGCTATACATTGGGGATAATTTTCCATAGCTAGGAACCCAACATCAATTTTTTTACTTCTTCCGTGACTTTTAATGAAATATCGGGCTTTATTCTCCTTAATTCTTGTTTGACCGAAGAAAAATTGGGTTTTAAGAGAAATTTATGCTCCACTATGCTAGTATCCAATCCATACATATCCTGATATGATAAGGCAAAAATATCTTTCTATTTGTGTAGAATTTAGATTAGTTCATGATATACTTCTTTCTTTTAAGATAGTGTTGACTCTATTTTCTTCTTTCCCTAGATTAATCACTTTTATTGTTTCCTTATGGGACATATTGTCTTGCGTTCTTTTTCTACCAATTTTAACTATACTAGGGGAAATTCATAAGCTTCTTCATTATCTTTTATTGCCTGATTCGTAAGATGGTCAAAGTTATGTGGCAAAATTTTAGTACAATCATATACGAATGAATTATTCTCAAAAATGGGAATTGCATTGAATGCTAAAGGCAACTTGGTTGTCTCCCAATTCTTAATTTTTGTTTTTGCATCGTATGGGCGAACCCAATTAGCATCACCGATGGAAACATCATATCTAGCTATTGCAATATGAATCTTGTTTGTCTTCCCTTTCTTTTTCTTTTTTTGTTTTGTTTGGTCAATCTTTGCTTGTCAACTTTGGTTGATTCGTAATCTAACTCTCATTTAACTCTATTCTCATGAAGTTTTATCAATTCTTTGAGTCGTTCTTCATTCTTCCCTAAACCGTGTCATGGACGATGCCCTATACTTAACATGAATCTAACCACCATAATAGTTGTGTTTGATAGTTGTGGTTCTATGTTGTCGTCTCAAAGTAAACAACGTCCACAATTTCTAGTGTTTGAAAGGCGATCTATAGAGCTTACTCTCATCACAACATACGGTGTGGTGGAAAACTTACTTACCAATGAATCTTCCTCTTCTGACACGGTTATCAGTTGGTCATATACCATATACTTTAACTTTTCATGTAGTGTTGATGGCCACACATCGATAAAATGGATCCATGGTCTCCTCAATAAGCAGCTATAGGCAGGTACAATATCCATCAAATGAAACATGATTTCAAAAGTGACCGGGCCTATTTGAATTGGGAGTTCAATTTATCCCATCATTTCTCTAAGACTCCCATCGAAATATTTAACAAGGACTCTTGATATCATATGATAGAGGCACATTACTGAAATGTGCAACACTTTGTTATGGCCTCTTTCTTCGCGAGCAGTTCACCATCTATGAAGGTTGGTTGACTGTTAGTAGTAATGTTATTTATGATGCCTCCAAATTTGTCAAAGGTGATATCTTGAGTGACGTGGGCTTCATTTAGTATTTTCAGTAATAGCTTCCTATGGGACTCAAAATTCATCTACAAATATATTAACAAATTTTTTGTTGGGGCGGCCTAATTCTTAAATCAGAGGCTGAAGGTCAGACATCCTAGCTCTTAAATCAGGGGATGAGGGCCAATCAATGTCCCGTATCTTAAATAATAGGGTATGGGTTAGTGTCTCAACTTTAAATTTAACCACTAAATATGAAATATCATGAATGCATTTAATGAATGAACATTTTCCTTCATCTTGATCTTTTTATTTTTTTTTTCAATCAATTTTTTTTCAGTTTTTTTTTATTTCTTTCACCTCTTTACAGACATGATCCTTGATTCATGGATGAAAAATGCGAACCACTTCAAATAAATGGTGGTGATTGTCCTTTTGATCTTTAAAGAGATTTTTTCTTACATCATCAACTTGTTCTTTAGTTGCCCCTGCCTTATATGTAAAGACATCATACGAGTTTTGACCTCTTGACATTCACGTAATTTGTGCCCCTACATATGATTATCATAAAAATACATTTTGAAAGAAAAAAAAATATTTATAACACAAGAAAGTAATGAAGGAAAGTTCAGACAATGATATTTAATGAGAAAATCTATGGTACAAAAAAAATTCATAGAAAGAAAAGAAGATAAGGTGATCTAATGGGTAAATGACCCAATTTGTTAGTAGTTTTTCATAAAATAAGTGTGCTAATAACTCATGCCACAATTTCAATCATGTTATTAACCTACTTTGGAATATATGATTTGCTCCAATCTTTATTCACAATCTTTCAGAATATGTTCAACTTCGACTTTAATGTGTGTATGTAAGCTATATTCTTTGATCATCCTTTTTTAGATTCTCAAACAAGTGATCTTTTTCATTCTATATTTTTTTGTGGCCCTAATTTTGCTTAGATTGCCCTTTCGGGTTTTCAACCTAACGAGCTTTTTTTCTTTTTTGTACCCTAATTTTTGCCTAGGTCGCACTTTCAGGTTTTCAACCTATCAGGTATTTATTATTATTATTATGATTTTGCACCCTAATTTTTGCCTAGGTCGCCCTTTCGGGTTTTCAACCTAGCGGGTCTTCATTTAGATGTAATACTTCTTGAAGCATCAATGTGAGCAAGTAGTGATAAGTCTTCTTGATCCATATTGGTGTGGATCATAGCCACACTTGAATGTATTTTTTATGGTATTGGAGGCTCATATAGTTGGGAGTTCATTTATCTTGCCAGTACTTTTAGATTTGTGAAATATTCTTGAATGCTAATTCTTTCTTTTGAAGCTCTGAAGTTCATATGTTCTTCTTTTAAGATCTTGTGTCCTTGACATTTGGCAGTCAATATTTCTCTTGAATTGAATACAATCGGTCAACACAGGTCATTACTCTTGATAAGGGGGTTTTTGTTCGAGTGGGTCGCACTGCCTTTATTCTATATAATAAGAAACAAAGGGGTGCCCCAGTTATAGGTTGATACTCATGGAGGGTATTCTACAGTTACGAGGTAATGTTTGGTACGAGAAATTTTCATATAATTTTCTTATACATTTGATAATGAGCAGGGTAGTCGTGAATTTTATTCTTGTGAATGACTATTCTTCATCGTGACTCATTTTGAATATTGAAGATAAAGTAGCTAGAGTCAGCTAGTTGATTATATTATTGAGGGACATGATAGAAAATGACTTCAATATTTTTTAGACATTTGTCAAATATGTATATACAAAATGATCATCTTCTTATTCCAACTTTTCCATTCTTGCTTTAGTTGATTGAGGATTACATTCAAGCCTCATGTACGTTCAACATCTTCATTTTCGATTCGTAGGCGGCTAGAATATCCATGGCACAAACTTGAAATTCCCCACATGATTGACATATTCGAAACATATTTAGACAATGATTAAGATAAAACCACTTGTCTAAGGGGATTAACGTGACGTTAATCTCATGACCCAACACATCGAAGTCCATCAAAATAGTGGATTTTTGTATCGTTCTCACATTCCGTGGAATTTATAGCATGATTGAAATTATGTGTGAGATTTTAGAAAACTTTATTATGAATGAACTACTTCCAAATATGTTTGGTATATGGTTTAAATAAGAGAAAGAAAAATAATGTTTGGTAAGAGATTGTGAAATATATGATGAGTGAGAATGGAAAAGGAAACAATACAAAATGCATTTATTGACATTCAAAATATTGAGGCACATCAATATGATCAATGTGTTAGGATCAAATTAAATAACATTAAAAATCATGGGGAAACTTGCCCCTTGTATATATATGGGAGAACATAGTCAATAACTTTAAAGTTGTGTTTAGTCAAGGTTTTTTCTTCAATAATCATCAAAAATTCATACAAGGTTTGCCATTTTTTAGATTGATGACATCAAATAATAATCGGTAGTGATGAAAGTTCAACATAGACGACCCAACTTCTAGAGATTTACTTGTGACGAAAGCCAATGAAGTATGTTCATGACTCAGAAGTAGGGGGTGTATGATGAATATGAATCTAATTAGTATCAGGTTCAAATATTGTGGACAAGTGGCTTTAGATAGAGTATAACCAAAAAGTAGACTAAAAGGTGATAATTGTTAGACTTATGAAATCAAATGGGTAACAAATGAGTTTTTCGTGATAGTTTTTTTTTTCATGAAGGATCCCTATGATTTCAAGTATCGAGAGTTCGTAAGATTTCCAATCTTTTAGCCATATGAATTTTCAGTTGGTTTAGATCATCTTTGTATGTTTCAATTCATCCATAATTTTAACTCGAGAACATGTCCGATAAAGGTGTCACAATATTTTTTTCTTTTTTCTTTTTCCTTTTTTTTTTGGTGTCTTTTGTCTCTTTTTGTTGTTGAAGGAAAATGTTATGAGATTGTAAAAAAATGAACGAAATGATTATACATTTAACTAAAATATTTTACTACCTCCTAATATGCAATTATTTTTTCTAAAGAATGAGAAAAAAGAAAAATATGTTGTAATATGAAGTAAAGGATGAAACATACATGATTATGCCCTACATGGTTCTTTTCTTATTTACATACATGATTATGCCCTACATGATTCTTTTCTTATTTGATGATTTTTTATTGTGAACCTTTACTATGGGTGGCTCTATAGTTCAAAATTGGCTCCTAGAGCACACAACTCAATTCTAAAATATTAAACCAATTAATAGGTAAACTATTAAAATGGCAATATTCTTGAAAAAGTCAACTCTAGGTGAGACTTTCATGACAACCAAATAGGATGTAAATCCAGAAGATTATCATTACACAGTCTCTAACTTATCTTAGGTTTGCACTCAGTCCGGGTATAGAGCCCACTCATAAGTGTGTGAGTTGTGTTAGGGTAGTGTATAGAAAAATAAATAAAATTAAAAAAATCATCACAATGAAAATAAATTGACAGAACACATATAATTACATTCACATTATAACAAAATAAAAAAAATAATAGGGGTAATATAAATAAAATAACAAATAATAAAATAAATATATATAATTAGTTAGATTGGACTTGACTCTCAAAAATCCCCAGCGGAGTCGCCAACTGTCGCGTCCAGTTTGTCCACGAAGAAAAGGAGTCGCCACCAATTTTATTTTTATTAAAGGAAAAATTGGGTAAAACCTAAAATAATATTCTTGAACCAAAAATTTGAATTCGGGAGTCGATTACGAGTAGGAAATTTTTTTTTTTTTTTTATTAATCTGGTTTGACAAGGGAAAAACCTTGCTCCTACGTATCCCCTAGTGCAATAGGGAAATCAAAATGCACGTAGTTCTTGGGTAGAAAATATTTATGTGTTGACCAATTTTATTATTAATTTTACTTTATATATATACATATCAAAATAAATTAATAACATAATAATGATAATAATAGTAATAATGATGATGATAGTAATAATAATAATAATAATAATAATAATAATGTGTTATATATTGATTTGTGTATTGTTTTATTTTAAGGAAACGCTTTTACTTTTTATTTTTTATTTTTATAAACCGTAAAGGATAAAAATTCAAAAGCAGATTCACGAGTCAGCGACGCATGTGTGGCGTGAATCGACGGTGATAATAATAAAAGAATTTAAGATCTAACGCACGAAAAATAAAATACAATAGAGATGAGAAATCACGAATTTGATAAAAAAAATGATTATTCAACAATCAAATTGATTCTTATTAGTTGATTCTGAAATTTGATCGTGAAAAAAAAAAATTATTGTTTATAGCATATGTGTATAAACTCTATAACACTAATAATGTCAACAACAACAAAAAATAGACAAAGAGAAAAATAAGTGTTTACCGCACTGGAAATTTTCTTTACTAGCTCCTAATTCCAATATTGTTTCTCTCCTTTCTCTCTATTATTTTCTCTTTTTTTTTTCCTTATCTTTTTGTGCTCTCCATTTCTCTCCTTCCTCTCTGCCCTCTTGTGGCAGACTATTTATAGACTTTTGCGGGTAGATTGTAAAAGACAAGAGAATAATTGTCAATTGATTATCATTAATCTATTTTTTCGGTTTTCTTTTCTTTTAATTGGCCACAATTATACCGATTCTTATTGCCATTGATTCACTTCTTCGGTTTCTTTTCTATTGAATTGATCACCATTATTCTGATTTTCATGACTATCAATCAATTTTTTTTCTGTTTTATTTATTTATTTTGATCATCATTGCATCGATTTTTATGACAATCAATTCATTTCTTTTCAGTTTCCTTTATTTTTATTTCTTATTATTTTTTTTTATATTTCAGAAAAGAGTCTGAACAAGAATTAGAGGCAAACAAGAACCAAAAACACTTGTGATTGTTTAAAGCTTATATCCCTAATTATTTATTTTTATTTTTATATTTCTTCACATATATTTATATATTTATTATTATTGTTATTATTATTATTATTATTATTATTATTTCCTTTTTTAATAAAAAGTAAAAAATAAATAAAAATCGGACAAAATTAGGTGTCAACAGTCCCAAAATAAAATAAGTACAACCACCAACAGAAAGACATTAATGCCCTATCCAACAAAAACTATTTTGATCATCCACTAACATCTACAATAACAAGAGTGACCTCCACACACGACACAAGTTCCTTCTGATGCAGTATCTCTCCTTGATGTAAGTTCCTCATTTTCATCATCCATAGAGGGATCAATCTTCTCATAGGTTAGGTCCACCCATGAAATAGATGGCTTCGGCGGCGCAAGAATCTCAAAATAGTTCACTACCTTAAACACAATCAATAGAGGATCATTCATAGAAGTGGAAACTTTGACTCGACCTGGGGTGGCTCCAACCAAGGTATAAGTGACACATCAACAAAATATTGGTTCCCGACCAACCTAGACGGTCCTACAATATCTTCTCCCGTTGGGATTGACCCCTTATCCTTCTTGTCAATCCTCGGTATAAGCATTGCATCCCTTGCTCCTACGGTGGGAGTCACTTTACCTATGATGACCTCCTTTTCACCCCTAACTAAAGTGTCCTCTACATCTGCCCAGGCTTAATTCGCTCCGAGTATCAACCCTGAGGGTATAGGATAGTCGATCCTCTCGTGAATTGAGCCCCACGTAAAATACTGCCCCATCTCACCTACTAGTCATCGCCACTCTCCCCATATATGTTGTCTTGCTTGAGATGGGGTTGTATGTCCAAACAGGGAAGTCTAAAGGTGATAACTTCATCGAGATAATATTTGATACAACAAATTAAGGTATTATCTGAGGACAAAGTCCAATTTCTATAATAATGTAAAGGGTCACTGACCAAAATTAACAATGATGTAATGAAGACAACCAATTAACACTTAGCAGTTATCGCATGATAACAGACAATAATAGAGCATGAATATACATATATCATATCATAAGAAACTTGATTCACGTGCCAAGAACCCTAATGCAATGTTTATACGCCAGCACACATGATTCAAGAATTTCCAAACCCTCATCGAGGGGTGTAAATCATAGATGTACTGCCTCTCACAGACCAGTACTAATTACCGAGGTGCCACATATCACAGATCAGCATGATTTACCAGAGTGCAATCTATCATAGACCTACACAACTCAAAAGTCCTTGAAAGGATAAGGTGAATCAAAACTCATGGAACCACCCAGTGGCCCTTCGCGGTCACCACTAACACCGTGGCCAATCACAATAACCACTAGTTATGAAGTGCATGATCATACTCTGACTCTTTTCACAATAATCATTATGTAAATCCAACTATTGTAAGACTCCCCTTTTAATACTCATTAAACACTAATAATTTTTCAGTCTTTTCACAAAGCATACTCAAGACATATACTCATTAGTAAAATACATAATATGTAGTAACACATATTACCAATCAAGAACGCATAATCACATCTGTTGGTATAATGGCATCTATCCTTATGAAGTTTTATACAATATTGTTAACAAGATTATCCAATTTTTCCTAAGTGATGAACTTAATATTAAAACCAACTTGTTTAATATTAATTCCAATTTTAACAGTGATAGATTCAAAAGATTATTCAAGACAAAGATTCAAAAACAAGCATTTAAGAACACATGCATTAACAATATAAAGAGAAGAGAGAGAGAGAGAGAGAGAATTATGCACCAGGGTTTTTATACTGGTTCGACTATCGATTCGATAGTCTACATCCAGTCCTGAAATCAATCACATATTTCAGCCTTCACTAGAATTGATTTGAGTATATTTTACAGACTTTCCAGCACCTCACTGCCTATACATCCAACTCAACAACACTTCTACCACAACACCAACCTATCCCTAAGAGCTAATTGCCAAGCTCTAGTGAGATCAAGTTGAGGTTTCTTTTAGATGAACACAAGAATCCTAAAAGATAACCATCAGTTTAACAATACTGGATTTTTCACACACTTTCTTTTACAACAATGTTTCTTTCAAAAAAGAAGAAAAGAATTAAGAACTAGATTCAATCACAATAGAATTCTCACACTCTAAGTATTTGCCAATGAGTATTTGTGAGTTATAACAATCTTTCTCTCAAGGTGTACTTTTCTAAAAACCAATGAAGCACTTTCATTTTTCTGTGTTATGAAAAATGTTATGATTGTTATGAAAAATTGTGATTGATTCAATTTATATAGTTTCAGAAAAGCGTCAGAAAAATGGATTTCCCAATCGATTTTATTAAAGTGTAACACCAGCTTAATCGATTGCCTAATCGATTATCGCGTTTCTGGTTTTTCTTGAATCTTGAAACTATATGAACTAATCGATTTCCTAATCGATTCTTTTAATGCATATATCAGAAACTGATACTCGGTTCATATCAGAATCGATTAACTAGTCGATTATACTTGTTTTGTTCAAACAACAAGATCAAAACAATCGATTACCCAGTTGATTCTTTTATTTACATAATCGATTATCGCGTTTCTGGTTTTTCTTGAATCTTGAAACTATATGAACTAATCGATTTCCTAATCGATTCTTTTAATGCATATATCAGAAACTGATACTCAGTTCATATCAGAATCGATTAACTAGTCGATTATACTTGTTTTGTTCAAACAACAAGATCAAAACAATCGATTACCCAGTTGATTCTTTTATTTACATAATCGATTTGGCAATGGGCTAAATTCTCCCTGTAACTCAAACACTTACTCCAGTCAATTTGCCAATCGATTTGGCTGGTCACAGTAACTTAGCTATTTAGGTACAATCGATGTGTCAATCGATTATGCAATATGTTTCTGATAAATGATTAACCAGTTCATTCATTCAATCGATTACCTAATCAATTTGTGCAAAACTTGCAACTTAAGAAACTTATTTCAATTGATTGTCCAATCGATTTTGTTAATCATAGAACACATGTATGATGAAAAAACATTTTCGTAATCGATTTACCAATCGATTAACTCAGTAAGAGCTTGGTTCTGTGAATCACAAAATCGATTACTCAATTGATTTGCAAATCGATTGTCCAATTGATTTGTTTAATCACAAAACACATGTTTTAATAAAAACCCTTAAGTAATCGATCTCCCAATCAATTAACTTAGTGAAACCTTTATTCTGTGAGTCAGACAATCGATTGCTCAATTGATTTACTAATTGATTTATTACTTGATTGATTAAAAACTTATTTTATGATTTCATTGGCAGATATTATATGAGAAATCATTATGATTGAATCTACCTAGTAGACACTATGAACACTAGATACATTTATACATAATTATCAAACCTTGTAGTATATCATCCATCTTTGCTTGATTGCTTGAGATTCAAGTTTTGTCCAAGTGTTTGATTCTTTTTCACATAATCTTCAAGCCTTATGATTAACCTTTGCTTGATTGATTTCCTGAAATGTATCTCAACTTACACCATTAGATTTATCACATAATGCATATACATTGTATGTTTGGAAGTTATATCAAAATCAATATCAAGGAGGCATATATCTTACAACATCAATGTTAATCACCACACATTCACACATCAATCACACATATAGGGTCCCGATGTGAAAACAAGCCATGGAAGAGCGTTCTATTTTCAAATTGAATTGCTTGCTAATTTGGTTGATGACACTTATGCCGATATGTTTGCTACTGATTTTCCTTCATTGTCTGGTTTTGATGATACTTATACTTGTGAATTCCATACATATGCTCAATTGTGCTATGTGTATGCTGAGATCGAAGCTACCTTGCAGGTTGATCATTGTGCTGATATTGATATTTCTACTAACATAATTGATTTTGCAGACGTAGCTTCGACCACTAGTGTTGTACCTTCCATTGAACAACCACCAACAATAGAGCTTAAACTACTTCCTGAAAATTTGAAATATGCATATTTAGAAGGAAATGGCAAGTTACCTGTGACTATTTCAGCCAAACTTGAAGATGAACATGAAGAAAAGTTGTTGCAGATTTTGAAAAAACACAGGAAGACAATTAGATGGACCTTGGTTGATATTCATGGTATTAGCGCATCCATGTGTATGCATAGGATACTACTAGAGGATGGCGTAAAATCAGTCAAGCAGCCTAAAGGCGACTTAACCCATTAATTTTGTATGTTGTTACAAAAGAAGTGACAAAACTCTTGCAAGCAGGTATTATATACCCCATCTCTAATAGTCAATGGGTGAGTGCGGTGCATTTAGTGCTTAAGAAAACTGGACTCACAATGGTTAAAAATGAAAATAATGAACTTATCACCACACAAGTGTATAATAGTCGGAGGGTATGCATCGATTAGAAGAGACTAAACCAAACAACTAGAAAGGATCATTTTCCTTTACCATTCATTGATTAGATCCTTGAACAGTTGACTGATAAGTCACATTATTGTTTTCTTGATGGTTTTTCTGGGTTTTTTTTATCATATCTATATTGCACTAGAGGACCAAGAAAAGACCACATTCACTTGCCCTTTTGACACATTTGCCTATAGGTGGATGCCCTTTAGCCTATGCAATACTTCTGGCACTTTCCAACGCTGCATGCTTAATATTTTTGCTGATTTGATAGAAAATTGTATAGAAGTTTTTGTAACAGCCCATTTTTTTTTTCAAAATAAAGCTAAGAGATCGGAAATAAAGAAAGAAAATACTTTTGGATAAAATATTTAAGTCGTAACACAACGACAAAAGTCAACAAATAATTTTAAGCAGCGGAAATAGTTTTTGAAATACAAACCCAAAGTATTTACACAACAAATTACACTGAGGCTATGATGTCTATTAGACATAGCTCATACTCTTAGGTTATTCTAGGCAAACATCTGTACAAAAGCACTGCCCCAAGAATTTTAACTTCCACAAGTTGCATCAAAAAGTGGTACAAGGACCCATCCAAAATAAAAGTCAAACTGACAATATGAGGTATAGGTACAGTCTTCCAAATTGAAATAAATACATCGACAAAAGAAAGAAAACTAAACCCTATACAACACTCTAATTTGATCATGCTACAAAAAGCTATACATCCCGGGTGATCTCCACGCGCCCTACAAGATTCTCTATGACACAACATCGGACAGGTATGCCTAACTACATTCCCATCTCCAAGTACTAACCAATCGGATGATCATGATTCTCATCTAAGGGCAAAGCCCAGGTTTCCACAATAATTGTAAAGGTCACCAACCAAAATTAACAAATAACATATAACATTTAAATTTTAAATGCACAAAATAACCTTTCAACTTAACATACTCTTTGAAAGGGTTTTCATATGCCAAACATGCATAATCAAAGTTGAAAAATGAAGTTTTTAACCAAACTACATTTTCGTATTCGAATACAACATCTTTGTAGTCGAATACAGTGCTGTTTTAGAAATGAGTACCAAAATCAGCACAATTGTATTGGAATACATCATTCTTGTAGTCGAATACAATGCTGTATCAGAAGTGAGTAGCCAAATTAGGACATTTGTATTCAAATACAACCTTCTTGTATTTGAATACACATCAGAAAACAACAAAACCAACATAAATAAGCTTTTAAAAAGATTTCACCGTCAATCGACACTTACACACAAATCCAAACAATCTCACTTACCAATTATGGCACAATCACAACCACAACTGAGCATACATATACAATCATCACAGTATATCAAACATGACTCGCGTGTCAAACACCCTAATTCAATGCGTATATGCAAAAATGCATACATTCTGAATTCAAATCAAACTCTCTCCAAGAGTCGAAAATTGTAATTGTACAGTCTCTCACAGACCAACACTAATTACCAAGGTGCCACCTATCACAAGCCCGCACGATTTATTAAAGTGTAGCCTATCACAGGTCTTACACCTTAACTCCAAACAAAACCACAACATCACATATATTCACTCATTAACCACCAAAAATTTAATTCAACAATTCACCCATCACTTTCAATTTTCTCAAATCCCACCAAATTTAGTCTGCAAATCACCCATATTACAAATTTTTCAACCATAATTCACCCAATAATTTCCATAATTTCAAACAAAATTATATGCCAAATTAATTTCCACAAATGATCATAGCATTTTGGCACATGTTTTTAGCTTTTTAGTTTGGTATTTTAAAAGGTCTTTATAGCTTAGATTAATATTTTCAGCTTGTTTCTAAACTTTGGGTCGAATTTGAATTATAATTTTATTATTTGCATTTTAATTTTATTATTTATATTTTGACTCTTTCTCGCTCTGTAGGTCATAACTTGAGCTCTAGATATCGGATTGACACATATGAGAAAGCGTTGGAAAGATAAAAATCTGAGCTACAACTTTTGTGTTGGAAGGAAAGACCAATTCCAAACTTTACAGTGCCGAAATTGCAAATTTCATAATCTGGATATTTGTAATAATTTTAATTAGCTGGCCACTTGTTTTTAAACCCTAAAGTCCAATATCAACTACTTTATATTGGAAGCTTTGTTTCTTCTCTAATGACGGAAAAATTAGGATTCAAATTGCTACAAGAAATAAATAGTGTTATTTTAATTTCATGGAAGGCTAATTTTATAAGATTAATCCACGAGTTCAGAGTTTTATCAACACCTTGAGATTCATGTTACACTGTCAATTTTTATTCATGATTCTATTCTTGTTTATTTGATTATATTGATATTTTGATTGCTTAAATTGAATTTCAATAGGATTGATAAAATTTATTTGAAGAATTTGGTTTCGGTTTCTAATTTAATTGAACTATAATTTTGCGACGCTTGATCGTTATTTGTATTATTTTGATGATTCTGATGCTTAATCCAATCAAAGAAACCAAATTCGTATAGGATTGATTACACTTGTTTGATCAATTCTATAGTCAAAGAAGAATAGAATCACAAATTAGAAATTAAACTCATTGATAGAATATGTGATAGGTCTGAAACTCGAATAAGTGGATTAATCGTGTTGCTCATCTGTTAAATCAAAAATCTAAAAAACCCCTTTTTAATTTCAATTTTTAATTCAGTTATTATTATTATTATTATATCATAAGTCCTTGCAAAACGATTCGAGTTATTACATCTATTTACAATTTATCAATTGTAGTAGATCCTTTTTTTGAATTTTTAAAATTTTTCATATTCTCCAAAAATTCCTAAAAAATTTGCGTTGCCGTTATTTTTTTTTAGAAATTTTTGCTGGTATTTGTATATTTTTTGGATTTTAGTTGATACGGTTTTTGATTTTTCACTTCACTTTTAGCATTTGGGACATTGTTGGAATTTTTCGAATTGTTATTTTGTATTGCATTGTTATGATGATGCATGACTAGGGCTAGTTCTGTGAATCTGCATTCTCTTGAACATGAAATAGATAGGACATTTCATTTACATCGTAGATTTAATAGAGCTGCTAGTGTTAACGAGTTAGAGTCAAATACTGAAATTGACAACTTGTTGCAAAATATGGCTAATGCGAATAATAAACCTTAAGACAACTTACTGCACCTATTGTCAATTATAATGCATTATGTATCACATATCTTGAAGTTACTGTACCATTTGAACTTAAATTTGGTTTAATACACTTGCTTCCAAAATTTAATGGTCTTGCAGGTGAGGATCACTACAAACACTTGAAGGAATTCCATATTGTGTGTTCTACCATGAAGCCTCAAGGAGTCATAGAAGACCACATTAAGATGAAAGCCTTCCCATTTTCACTCCAAGATGCTGCTAAGGACTGGTTATACTACCTTCAACTAGGTTCTGTTACAAGTTGGAATGATCTCAAGATATTGTTTCTAGAAAAATTCTTCCCTGCCTCAAGAGTTGCTTCAATTAGAAAAGAAATATGTGGCATTAGGCAGATTGATAGGGAATCATTACATAAGTATTGGGAGAGATTCAAGAAATTAGTGTCAAGCTGTCCTCATCACAAGATTTCTGAACAATTGCTCATCCAATATTTTTATGAAGGCTTGCTAAGCATTTTGGATGTTGCTAGTGGGGGAGCACTTGTCGATAAGACTCCAGAAGTGGCAAGGGCTTTGATTGAGAACATGTCCATTAATTCTCAACAATTACGACTAGAAGCAATTCAATAATGTTGACAAAGGGTGTGAATGAAATTCAAGCTTCTTCCCACAAGAATTTAGAAGGAAAACTTGATGAGCTTACATCTTTAGTAAAAAAAATGGCATTAGGTAAAACCCAAGCAGTTGTCTGTGGTATTTGCACTTCTCCAGGGCATCCTTCAGATTCATGTCCTACATTGCAAGAAGATCCAATTGTTGATGCTCCTCAAGCATATGCAGCAAATATATACAATCCTCAAGCCAACTATGATCTATCATCTAACAGGTACAATCCTGGTTGGAGAAACCATCCCAACTTGAGATAGGGGAATTCATCTGCACAACAACAACCTAGGCAGCAACAACAAAATATTCCTTAACAACAAAACAAATGCACCTTCATTAGAGGACCTCATTGAACAAATGGGTGTCCAAAATCTCCAATTTCAACCATGAACAGATTCCACCATTCAAAATTTGGAAACAAAGATTGGTCAGTTGGCCACTTCAATCAATCAATCACAGACTCAACAGTCAAACCAATTGCTTGTACTATCAGTAGTAAATCCAAATGCTCCCAATATTAGTTCAATTACATTGAGGTCTGGGAAAGGTGTTGAAATACCAAAGGTACCTGAAATTGCACTGAAAAATAACAAGGTTGTTGAGGATACTTCGATATCTGAAACTGTTGATGTTGAGCAAAATATACCACTTCCTTTTCCTATAAGGGCGGTGAAGACTAAGAAAATGGACGAGGCAGATAGGGACAACAAGATCATGGATATATTTAGGAAGTTGGAAGTGAACATTTCCTTTCTTGAAGCAATTAAACAAATTCCAAGATATGCAAAATTTCTAAATGATTTGTGAACACACAAGAGAAGGTTAAAAGGAAATGAAAGAGTAAACATGGGGCAAAATGTTTTAGCCCTCATTCAGCCCATGCCTCAGTAATGCAAAGATCTAGGAAATTTTTCCATTCCATGTACCATAGGCAATAGTTAGTTTGAAAATACTATGTTATATTTAGGAGCTTCCATTAATGTTATGCCTACATCTATTTCTAACTCTATTGCTCTTGGACCTTTACAAAGTACAGGTGTTACCATTTAATTGGCGAACAGGAGCAATACTCGTCCCGCTGGACTTGTGGAGGATGTACTTATTCGAGTTACGGAATTGATATTTCCTGCAGTTTTTTATATTCTAGACTTGTGGAGGGAAATAATAAGTCCAACAGGGCGCCTATCATCTTAGGTAGGCCATTCTTGAAAACTGGTAGAACAAAAATTGATGTGCATGTTGGAACTCTATTCATGGAATTTGGTGATAGCATTGAAAAATTTAACATCTTTGATGCTATGAAACACCCCGTGGAAGCGCATTCTATTTTTCACATTAAATTGCTTGCTGATTTGGTTGATGACACATACCCCAATATGTTTGCCACTGATTTTCCTTCATTGTCTGGTTTTGATGATACTTATACTTGTGAACTATGTACAGATACTCAATTGTGCTCTGTGTGTGCTGAAATCGAAGCTGCCTTGCAAGTTGATCATTGTACTGATATCGATATTTCTACTAACATAATTGATTTTGCAGACTTAGCTTCGACCACAGGTGTTGTACCTTCCATTGAACAACCACCGACTATAGAGCTTAAACCACTTCCTGAAAATTTGAAATATGCTTATTTAAAAGGAAGTGGCAAGTTACCTGTAATTATTTCAGCCAAACTTGAAGTTGAATAGGAAGAGAAGCTATTGCAAATTTTTAGAAATCGGAGGAAAGCAATCGGATGGACCTTGGCTGATATTCCTGGTATAAGCTAATCCATGTGTATGCATAGGATACTACTGGAGGACAGGGTAAAATCAGTCAGGCAGCCTCAAAGGCGACTTAACCCATTAATTTTTGATGTTGTAAAAAAAGAAGTGACCAAACTCTTGCAAGCAAGAATTATATACCCCATCTCTGATAGTCAATGGGTGAGTCTGGTGCAAGTAGTCCCAAAGAAAACTAGACTCGCATTGGTTAAAAATGAAAATAATGAACTTATCCCCACACTAGTGCAGAACAACTGGAGGGTATGCATCGATTACAGGAGACTAAACCAGGCAACTAGAAAATATCATTTTCTTTTACCATTCACTGATCAGATGCTTGAGCGTTTGGCTGGTAAGTCACATTATTGTTTTTTTGATGGTTTTTCTGGTTATTTTCATATGCATATTGCTCTAGAGGACCAATAAAAGACTACATTCACTTGTCCTTTTGGAACATTTGCCTAAAGGAGGATGCCCTTTGGGCTATGCAATGCTCCTGGCACTTTCCAACGCTGCATGATTAGTATTTTCTCTGAATTGATAGAAAGTTGTATTGAAGTTTTCATGGATGATTTTACTGTGTATGGTTCCTCATTTGATGCATGCTTGAACAATTTAGATAGAGTTTTGCATAGATGTATTGAAACTAACCTTGTGTTGAATTACGAAAAAAAGGTCATTTTATGGTTGAACAAGGCATAGTTTTGGGACATGTGATCTCTAATAATGGGATTGAAGTGGATCCTGCCGAAATTGATGTGATTTCTAATTTGTCTTATCCATCTTGCATCCGCGAGATTCGTTCTTTTTTTGGCGTATGCATTGCTCCTGGCACTTTCCAACACTACATGATTAGTTTTTATAGGCGATTTATCAAGGATTTTAACAAGATATCTCTTCCACTGTCGAATTTGTTGCAAAAAGATGTTAGTTTCACGTTTGATTACAAATGCAAGAAGGCGTTTGATTTCTTAAAGGCAACACTAACCTCTATTCCCATAATTCAGCCACCCAATTGGAGCCTCCCTTTTGAAATTTTTGTGTGATGCATCTAACTATGCCGCAGGAGCAGTCCTTGCACAAAGGGTTGGTAAGGTTGCCCATGTTATTTATTATGCTTCTAGGACTTTAGATTCTGCATTGGCTAATTATACTACCACTAAAAAGGAAGTTTTAGCTATTGTTTTTGCACTTGATAAGTTTAGATCATATTTGTTAGGTTTGAAGGTAGTTGTTTTTACTGACCATGCAGCTTTGAGGTTCTTGTTGAAGAAACCAGAAGCAAAACCAGAAGCTAAAAATTTGATGGCAGATCATTTGAGCAGAATATAAATGGATGAGGACCCCATCCCCATTCAAAATGACTTCCCTAATGAGCAATTGCTATAGTTGCGTGAGGTAACTCCTTGGTTTACTGATTTAGTTAATTATCTAGTTGTTGGAGTCTTTCCTGCAGATGCATCTCCAACACAAATACACAAACTTAAAAGTGATTCCAAATACTACGTGTGGGATGATCCATATCTGTGGAAATTATGTAGTGAACTGGTGATTAGGCGATGCATTTCTCACCATGAGGCTCATTCCTTTCTTCATTTTTGTTATGCCTCTCAAACTGGAGGACATTTTGGTCCTCAACGGACAGCAATAAAAGTCTTTGACTTGGGTTTCTTTTGGCCCACTTTGTTTAAAGATGCTTTTGAGAATTACAAAACTTGTGAATAGTGCCAAATAGTAGGAACAACAATCACCCGTAGGAGTGAGATGCCTCAACAGCCTATGCTTTTTTGTGAAGTATTTGATGAGTGGGGCATTCACTTTATGGGCTCTTTTCTTGTATCTTTTGGTTATATCTATATTTTACTTGTTGTTGATTATGTTTTGAACTGGGTGGAAGCAATACCCAGTACGACTAATGATTCTAAAGTTGTTGTAGGTTTTATTAGATCAATTTTTTTTTTAAAGTTTGGAATACCCCGAGCCATCATAAGTGATCAAGGCACTCATTTTTGCAACCGCACCATGGACGCTTTGCTTCGAAAGTATGGGGTTGTGCATAGAGTTTCAACACCTTATCATCCCCATACTAATAGGCAAGCTGAAGTCTCAAATAGGGAAATCAAACAGATCTTAAAAAAGTTGGTGCAGCCAAATAGGAAAGATTGGAGCCACCGACTTGAAGAAGCTTTTTGCGCTCATAGAACAATCTATAAAACATCAATAGGAATGTCCCTTTATCGACTTGTGTTTGGTAAGGCATGCCACCTCCTAGTAGAAATAGAGCACCGTGCTTATTGGGCGGTCAAGAGTTGTAACCTTGATATGGAGAAAGCAAGTTTGGAGAGAAAGCTTCAATTGCAACAACTTGAAGAGCTTAGATTTGAAGCTTATGAGAACTCTCACATCTATAAGGAGAAAACTAAGTACTTTCATGATAAGATGATTTCTAGGGAAAAAAATTCCATTGGCAAAAAAGTTTTATTTTTCAACTGCTGTTTGAAAATTATGGCTGGGAAACTTCGATCGAAGTGGATTGGCCCTTTTGTTGTTACTAACATTTTTCCTCATGGTGCAGTGGGAATAAAAAGTGAAAACACCGAAAAAATGTTTAAAGTAAATGGACAATGCCTCAAGCTATTCCATGAGATCTTTGTGCTTGAAGATTCTACCATAGAAGAACTCTCATTGGAAAAGCCCACCTACACTGAAGTTTAAATAAGGAGCTCCCTTTCCTTACTCTTATTTTATACTTTTCACTTTCATTGAGGACAATGTGTAATTTAAGTGTAGGGGTATTATTTAGAATTCTATTTGTTATGATTTTAATTATTATAAAAATAAAAAATAATAATAATATAAAATATAAAAATATAAAAATATAAAAATATAAAAATAAAATAAATAAAAGATAGACATTGCATTGCATGCTTTTCATTAGATTTTATGGTTGTAAATGTTGAGAGTTTGTTTGGATTGGCATGATAGACATTGCATTTCATGATTTTCATTAGATTCTATTCGTATTTTTGCATTCTTGGTAAAGTAAATTGGATTAAATTGCTAAATTATGTATCATTTGTGATAAGTCATTAACCTTTGTGAGATTTTTGAGCCTTATTATGAATGGAATAAATTTTTCCATTCGTTTTTTTTTTGTGTTATCTCACAGAAAAATGGTTGTGTTACGAACAAATAGAGTATCAAAATAAAAGTTAATGATTATTATCTGCATGTGTTTAAAATATAGATTATAGAGGTTTGTCAAGCCTGTGGTAGTGCTAGTTTTCATGATGTGTTTTGAGTGTAAACAGTAGCCCAAACACTTTGAGAGAATTTTATATCCCAGGAGGACTCTATCACTTATGATCCATATTTTAGTTAACTTTTCCTCTTGTTTGTCTTGGTTGTGATAACAAAACTATTCATAATTGCCTTAAGCTAGAAATATTTTTCTCTCTCACCACTTTGCTTTCATAAGAATATTTGGAATCACATGCATTGTTTTGCTCAGAGTGCAAAAGTTTAAGTGTGGGGGAATTTGATCATAGCATTTGGTCACATATTTTTAGCTTTTTAGTTTGGTATTTTAGAAGCTCTTTATAGCTTAGATTAATATTTTTAGATTGTTTCTAAACTTTGGGTCGAATTTGAATTATAATTTTATTATTTGCATTTTAATTTTATTATTTATATTTTGACTCTTTCTCGCTCTGTAGGTAATAACTTGCGTTCTAGATATCGGATTGGCACATATGAGCAGGGGTTGGAAAGATAAAAAACTGAGCTACAACTTTTGTGTTAGAAGGAAACACCAATACAAAACTTTACTGGTTCGAAATTGCAAATTTTGTAATCTGGATTTTTGTAATAGTTTTAATTTGCGGGCCACTTGTTTTTAAACTCTAAAGTCCAATATCAAGTACTATATATTGGCAGTTTTGTTTCTTTTCTAATGACGGAAAAATTAGGATTCATATTGCTACAAAAGATAAATATTGCTACAAGTACTATATATTTTTATTTTAAAACCCCTTTTTTATTTCAATTTTCAATTCGGCTATTATTATTATATCAGAATTCCTTGCGAAATGATTTGAATTATTACCTTTATTTACATTTTATCATGCGTATTTGACCCATGTACGATAAAGGATCAACAAACCACCCCTCAAACGCATCAAAACAATTTCCTCAACCACACTTAAGTCACCTTAATTCATTTTTCACCAATCCACACATAAAACACATCTCTAACTTCAATCCGCACATAAATTCAATTAAATTCATTTTTCACCAATTCACACATAAATGGAATTAAAATTCATTTTCCACAAATATACCTAAAACACATAAAACATTCATAATATCATTTATGAACACATAATCAAATTAAATTTAATTCTCCTCATTCAACTTAAATCACCCATATTAAATCTCTAAAATTTTCAAACATTAATCACCAAATTTAATCTCCACAAATTTCAACCATAAATCACTAAATTCAAAACTCCACATTTTCAAACATACTACCAAATTCAATTTCCACAAACACTTATAAATCACATTAAAATTCATCTTCCACAATACACATATAGAGTCCTATATGCAAACTAGAAATTTGGAAGGGGCCCTTACCTTAACGTTAGCTTTAACGAGCGATTACGGTATCGCAATTAATTCCGATAAAAACTCCACTTGCGACGTCGCTTCCAAAGTTGGTTCACTAGCCCCGTAGCGTCGAGGTGAGAAACTTTCTCTTCTATCTCTTCGTGAAATAAATCTTAGATCTAGAAGAAATGTGGAGGTTTGTGTTTGACGGTTTTGAAATCACCAACACTGTTTTTCTTCTTTTTCGAATCAAAGAAGAAGAAAGAGGATGAAAAATAGAAGTCGAGTAGCAGTGAAATGTTTTTCTTTCACGAACACTTGATTTTCTTGAAGCCAAAGAAAGAAAAAGAAAATGGAATGAAGAAGGAAGAAGAAGGAATGCGTTCGCGAGCAGCGAGAATGTTTCTGCCTCTTTTTTTATCCTTTCCTTAGCCTTGCTACTCATATATATCTATACACATTACTTTATAATATATATATATATATATAAATTAAAATCAAACTAACAAATATCTAAATACTCTTACACACATTACTTCACTCACATCTCAGTCTATTTTGATAAAACTATCTATTTTCGTCGCAACTTAATTGACTGATAAATTTTTTTCGTAATATAATTAAATTATTCATCGATGAATAATTTTTAATTGAATTTCATAGCATAATATATATATATATATATATTAAACATATTAATACTCTAATAAAATATGTTTTCAGTACTAAATCCATAAAATAAAATAAAATTGACTAAATGCCTAAAAAATTCAACATAAAATACCCAAAAATTGTACAATTTAGGATTTAAAATTAAGGATCTTACAGTTTTTATGGATGATTTTACTGTGTATGGTTCCTTATTTGATGAATGCTTGAATTTTTTTTTGAAGGAGCCCTAACCTCAATTATAGATTTTTCAACAATTATTGCTACCACAATCAAACACAACGAAAGTCTTGCTCATACGAACACCTTCAATGAAATAGTGTTTGACTTAATCAAATTAGTCCTTAAGACTTCAACTACCTTACAACCATTTCTCACTCCTAGTCCCTTAAGAGTATATTTTACTAAAAGATTTTAAAACGAGTAAGAACTAATATTACTATTATTCACAATACACACTTTCAACATATAAAATCGTATTTCTAGAAATTAACATCCTTTAAATTTTTCAAAGAATTCACTAATAATCATTCGAAACGTCTTAAAATATTTTTCTTAAATTTTTTTACAGACTAAGTGTTCAAAGTATTAACCTCATAACAACATAACCACACACAAAAAATAATATCAACAAATGTTGTTTTCCTTGTTATTTGAATGTTCTAACTCTTTGAAATAGTCTGATTCCTTTCAATATATATATATATATATATTAAAAAAAATTGTATTTTAATTCATGAAACATGGGATCTTTAAAAAAAATGAAATTCTAACTCAAGACTTGAATCTTTACTTAATAAACTTGAAACTTTAGTTAAAATCATGAAAACTTTTCTAAATATTGAAAGTATACATATAAAACATGAACCCACAATTCACTAATTTCCCTTAAACACAAGTTCAAAGATTTATTAACAACATGCATATATTCTTGATTGCAAGAAGTCAACATAATTCACAAAGTTTCGTATCGTATCTTTGTGGAATTGATTTGCCATAAAAACTTTCGAAAATCTGATATGTTAACGATGCATTGTATCTTGTTAAAAATAGTTGGGAAACATATGGTACGATGATTAGAACATGTGTTAAGATCTTTAGACAAGTTGTTGATTCAAGATGATTATTAGCGGAAGTGCAATTGATATGTATTCCTTGGAATGTTGAGTTTTTCGTAACGTTGCATTTTTCGGAGTGTTGACTTTTCAAGAGCATTGAGTCTTTCAGAGTGTTGAATTTTTCAGATGATACATAATAACTCAAAGTCAGATAATCAGAAGCTTGATTTGATTATCAGAGGCAGTTGCTCTCGTGTCATTTTTATTATAGGCAAATTATTTGTTGTCACACTTGTGTATCAGAAGTAGAGGAAGATAATCCATGTTAAGTTCATCAAATACAATTTAACTATGGTGTTGCTTTGTGTTTCCAAAGGCAATTGAGACGCAACATTGTTTGCATAATAGACTTAGAGAAATTATGCGAGGAGAAGTTGTGTTGTATATTTGACTTTGTCCAATTATCAGAGGGTACGACGAGAGTTTATTAAGAAAATATTTTGTTTCGAACCTACACATTTAATCACAATATTAGAGCATTATGTTGTTCCCACAAAAGATTTTTTATCCTTAAAACAAGTGAGGGGCATATTTCTTCAAATCAACTTGGCACCAACAATTTCCCGCTTTTTTGTTATGACAAACATGTATTTTTGTGAACAACTTTTTGAGATAAAGAAAATAGAGGGATAATGTAGTGATAATGCGTTACATCAAAGATCCCCTTAGAATATGCATGTCCAATTCGTAAGATGAAATACATTCTAAAAGAGTATCAATATGCTTAATGAAAGAAGTTCACAAAAAGATAAAGAGAGGAAAAAAAAGAAAAAAAAATGATTAAAATACTAAAGGGTGGGATTAGGGAGCTTAGCTAGAATTAAACTAAGGGTACTCTAATATCCTCTTGATTCTTTGTCGCCTTTTCGATAAATGCATCAATATTAGCAATAAGGCAATCAAAATCATCCTTTTTAACAAATTGAGAGGAATTCAACACAAGGCCAAAGAGGCCTGTAGAGGCAGAATCTGCATATCCTACAATAGTGAAAAAAAAGGCATTTTAGAGGGAAAATCATGATCTATGGGATGACCACATGAAGCTACAATCATGTGACTAGAGAAACCATTGAAGGTGCCTGAAGGATATCACTAGAAGGGGAATCTTTTGATGAGGTTGATGAGGTAGATGTTAGGACCTTTCTAGACTGATTGCTCTTGTCTTTATGATGTTGTAACATCCATAAGTACATGATTTTAGTTTTTTATCTGAAAGATGTAGAGTTTTGTGAAGCCAGGTGCAAACTATGATCCATGTTTTCCTGAAGCTAGTTTGTGACAAAGGATAAGACTTTATTGCATTGGGTTGAAACATCATTAGGAGTCAAATTTTGAGTATTTTGATTTCTGATGTGAGATATTTTGGTAATAAGGGAGGTACGGAATGTTTGGAGGTCAGGGACGTGAGATGGAATTGATTAGGTGGAGGGAACAATTGCCAAAGGGATGGTGGAGGTAGTAAAATCATAGAGGAATGTAGGGATGGAATAGTCAGATAAGTCTTTTGACGATGTATTAGAGACTAGGTCGACAAAAGTAGGTGGAACATGCAATACTTCGATGGGAGAAACATGTGGAGAAGGTGATGAGGTGGGATTAGGTACTTTAGTAGAGGAGGGAAAAGATAATGGTAAGGTAGTGGAGGGGGTATGTGTTTGACAGAATGTACGAGGCTTTTGAAGGATATGATGGGTTTTGTATCTGAATGAAGCAAAGTGCTCAGCTAGGGTAGCTTCAAACATATCAGTGAGATATCAGAGTAAGAAATTGGAGGAGTGATGGGTGCATGATGAGAGGAAGGGGGAACAATGTTGGTTGGTTGGGGAGATAGAAAAGGAGGAGTTGGCTCGTGTGTAGGGACATGAAGAGGAATAGGGCGCTTAAAGTATGAACTAACCTTTCGTTTCTTCCTCTAAAGAGTAGTTGTTGTGTCTTTATCGGCGATGGTTGTGACTTCCTCATCTTCTTCAAACATAGAGACAAAGCTACTCTTTGCCATTTCTTCGCAAAAATATGTTCAACATATAGCAAAGGCAAACACACTGGGGCCATTGCTTTGTCATGCTCACACATTCTTAGATATTTCAGAACAACTACTTTGTTGTCTTTTGTGAATATTGGAACGATAGAATCGTCAACCTCTGAGGGTGAGAAATTTGTGGAGCTTAATGAAAAGATGAATGAAACTTTTTCCTTTGGAGACTCATCAAAAGTGAAAATTGAAGGCAAATGTACAATTCTAATCTCTTCTAAAGATGGAAGTCATAAGTTGATTAGTGATGTATACTATGTGCCTAAATTAAAGAGTAATATTTTGAGTTTGGGTCAACTTCTTGAAAAATAATATGAAATTATTGTGAAAAATAAACATCGTTAGCTTAGTGATCAAAATAATTGTTCAATTGCTAAGGTTCTTATGTCAAAAAATAGAATGTTTATCTTAAACCTAAAAACTATTGAAGCAAAATGATTGAAGATGAGGTATGTAGAGAAAGAGAATGGTCATGAAATCAAAGCTTTGAGATATGATAGAGGAGTTGAATTCACTTCGAAGGAGTTTAATACATTATGTGCAACTCATGGAATTCGACGTCTATTGGCAGTTCCAAGATCACCGCAACAGAATGGAGTAGCCGAGATAAAGAATAAAATTGATCTGAACATGGCAAGATGTATGTTGATATCCAAAATGATTCCAAATGAGATTTGGGCTGAAGCACTTTCTTGTGCGGTCGGTCTATTTGGAAAATCACTCTCCGACTTCAAATGTCAAAGACCAAAACCCTCTATAAGCATGAAATGGAGGGACGCCTAGTGTTAATCACTTGCGTCTCTTTGGGAGTATAACATATGCTCATGTGCCACAAAGAGAAAGATCCAAACTTGATGATCGAAGCATCAAACATGTATATTGGCTATGGTCCGCATTCTAAAGGTTATAAGTTATACAACCCATACAACAATAAGGCGTGATGAGTTGTGATGTTAAATTTGATGTAGATGCTACATGGAATTGTGAGGATCAAGAAGAAACAAACTACAATTTTCTTCCATATTTTGAAGAAGATCAAGAGGCCACAACACCAGTTCAAGATGCAACTCCACCTTATTCACCTCCTCCTTCACCTACTTCTCTAAATGAAAGTTCAACCTAAAGACCAAGTAAGATGAAAGATATAGAAGAAATTTATGAAAGGTCCACTGAAATTACTTTTGACCTTAAAGAGTTGTATTATCTCTTAGAGGATAGTGCACCATTAAATTATGGAGAAGTAGTGAAAGATAAAACGTGGAGACAAGTCATGAATGAGGAGATCAAATCAATTTTGAAGAATAACACTTGGGAATTATCAACTCTTCTAAAAGACCATGAAGTAATTAGAGTCAAATAGGTGTACAAGACTAAAAAGAATGCTAATGGAGAGATTGAAAAATATAAAGCAAGACTTGTTGTCAAAGGCTAAAAACAAAAATATGGAGTTGACTTTGAAGAAGTTTTTGCACAATTGCTTGCATGGACACTATTCGTTTGCTAATCTTTGTAGCAACTCAAAATAAGTGGAAACATTATCAACTTGATGTAAAATAGGCATTTCTAAATGGCTATCTTGAAGAAGTGGTTTATGTTGAGCATCCAATAGGGCACATGATTAATGGACATAAAGATAAAGTTTTGAGATTGAGGAGAGCGTTGTATGGATTAAAGCAAGCATCAAGAGCATGGAATAGTCGAATCGACAAATAGTTCCAAGGCAATGTGTTGCTCGTTGTCTCTATGAATATGCTCTTTATATCAAATTTTGTGATAATTGATATATTTTCATTGCTTGTCTCTATGTGGATGATCTTATATTCACTGGCAACAATCCAAGTTTGTTTCAAGAGTTTAAAAAGGTCATGACGCTTGAGTTCGAGATGATTGATATCGAGCTCATGTCATACTACTTAAGTCTAGAAGTAAAGCAATTGGAAGAAGATATATTTATTTATCAAGAAAACTATGCAAAGGAAGTATTGAAGAAATTTAAGATGCTTGATTGCAATCCGGTAAACACACCAATGAATAGCGGATTGAAGTTATAAAAGTTTGAAGATGGACAAAAAGAGGACCATTCTTTTTTCAAAAGTCTTGTTGGAAGCCTAAGGTACTTAACATGTACAAGACCTAACATTCTATATGCGGTTAAAGTAGTGAGTCGTTTCATGGAAGCTCCTACTACTATTGTCACACTTTCAACCTATTGTCACACTTTCAACATGTGAGTCATAGTATATAGCAACAACATCTTGCACTTGTCATGCTATTTGGCTAAGGAGATTATTGAAGGAACTTCATATACCACAAAAGGAAGCTAGTCATATTTGTATAGAAAATAAGTCGGCAAACACTTGCAAAGAATTCAGTGTTTCGTGATCGCATTAAGCACATAGACACAAGGTACCATTTCATTAGAGAATGCATGGTCAAGAAAGAAGTTGAGCTTAAATATGTGAAGACTAAAAATCAAGTTGCATATATTTTTACAAAGCCGTTACAAGTTGAAGATTTTCAAAGGCTAAGAGCAAGACTTGGAATGAAGAAGAAAATTTAAATTAAGGGAAATAATGTTATTACTAATTTGAAATTAAATAAATCTAGAATCATGTAGAATTTTTAATTGGCTTTGATTTGTAGATAAGGCAATTTTGCATAAATGAGACCCCCAATATAATGCTGCATTTGAAATGATAAACTTAATTTGAGATGAAGATATAAAATTAGAAATATATTACTCTTACCCCATTTGGAATCTCTATTAGATAACTTGTATTTCAAGTAATAATTGAATGAAGTAACTAACTAATCAATCATAGTTAGACTGCAGATAGAGTGTATAAGAACAACTCATGTATAAATAGGATTATCAATCTATTCAATAAAGGCGTCTTACCGTTCAATCACGAGTACGTTTTTCTGTTTTCTTGCACTTAAAGTAACAACTCGATAAGCTAACAGTTTCAGCGGTCCAAACTCATTTAATGAAATATTGGCAGCATTGAAAACTTGAGAAAGAGACAATCCAAAAATTTACTAGCAATGGGTCTGTTTGTTTTGTATGATTTTTAGTAGCAGCTACAAAGTATGGCCATCTTGTTTTGGAGTAACGCCTAGCAATGTTACCGCTGTTTCAATTAGGCGTACTATTCAAAAGCAGTTCTGGGCTAATTACTTCTGCTATAATGAGGTCACTAAAAATGATCGAAAAATATGGTGGGATTCATTTAAAGTAAGACATGTAATTGATTTATGGTGATTTGGTTGTTAAGTGAATGCTCCTATATATGAAATTATTATTTTTATGGTTTATTTTCATAAATTTGTTTCATGCGATTTCTTTCATGAAAATGAAATAGAAGACATATCTCACAAAGGCAAGCAAAAAAATAGTCAAACCCAAATGGATGGGGAAGACGCATGGAAGGATATTCTTGTTCGTTGTGAAGGTGAGAATTTTAAGAAGCTCTCAACTTCAACTCACTACAGGCCGTAAGGCTCATCACGACAATGCACTAGATGTGGTGGTATGTATTCATCAATCCACATTTGTATTGCGTAATTCATTAACATAAACTGTATATTGTTGGTTCTTAGTTGTAAGAAGCTGTTATGATATGTGGCTGTTGCGATTTACGTTTTGGTGTGTTCTGTTCTGAGGTGATTTGCGGCTGTTATGTTTGACAGTTAAATATGGTGTGGACTTGAATGCTGTTTGGAAGGTTGTGTCGTGTGGTTGGTTAGGAATGCATCTATATTGATTCCTATGTTTAATAACTTGTTCATTGGTGTCTTGTTGTTTTGGGCTTGAGTTTTTGTAATGTTTTGGGTGATTGGAGTGATCTCTGTTATCCATATGTTATTGTTTCAAACATGTGTACTTGTACTTTTAAACAATAAGCAATGATGTATATATGTGACTCATTGTTCAGCTGACTCAGACCGGTGAGGGCACTACAAGTGAGGTACAAGAGGTGGATGGTTCACACAGACTTCAGTTGTGGAAAGAGGCGGCTGGGGGTAACGTCTTGAGGTAGGTGTTACGGAACGAGACACTTAGTTGCAAACCTTAAATATGGTGCATCACACTTGACTCCAGAGACGGAGTTACCTCTGAATGTGGACAACGAGATATTGGGAAACTTCGTCGTGAGGTCGCTACAGCATATGCAGAGGCTGCTGCAGGAAATGTGAGAGCTGCTAGAGCATAGGAACGTGCAAAACATGTCAAGAACAGAATGGAAGAATTTCAACGATGCATGATAGCTTTGGAGTAAGGAGATGCTTCTTGTAGTGCAGGTCAATCTCCTCATAGTCCTCATCCTTGTTATGATGATAACCTCGATGGTTTATCAATGGACGATGCATCGATATCACTTCATTGATGTTTTTATCGATTTTATGGTTAAAGATATGATTTTTTGGTGATTTTTTTTAGATAGAGTTTAGTACTTTAAATTTATGAAATATCATACACTTAGATTTAGGTTGTGACTTGTGAGACATTTGTCTTTGTTGTGTTAACTACAAATATCATTTATTTTGTTTAGATGAATATTTTGGTTGAAATTTTATTGTAAAAACAAATTATGAATTTTGATTTGACCATTTTAAGGTTGAGAATGTAACAGGTGAATATAGATATAAATGAGAGGCAGTAGTTTCTTTTTTAAAAAAAGGAATAGTGTCAAGCTCTCTAACACTACAACAAATTAATTTTCATGAACGACTGACGTAAAGTTAACGGCTGTTATACATACATATTCAAATATGAATGCTAATAAAAAAATAGAATTATTATATAAATTCAAAAAAATGTTTACGAAATATTTATAAATTTCTAAGGAAATATTCTTAAGAGGTGCTCGAGCCCCTGCTCTTGACTACCTATGTAATACTATAAGTTAATTGTCTAAAATATAATTTTAGTATTAACATTATTATTCGACAAAAGAGATGGTTAATACAAATCTTGACACAAAGTCATGTAAATGTATTAATACACATACTAATCCTATAAAGAAAGAGAAAAAATATGGAGTACATAATACATCCATGACTCAATAATTTCCTAGAAATTTTAAGCAAACTGTTGGTTTTTGAGTTTAAGAAAACTAGTTAAATATCACAACTTATGCCACCGAAGATATTATTGGATTGAGTCGCGGATTAGGTCGCTCTCTTTAAGACGTTTTGCGCCACTGCCCAAATTGTGTAAGGCAGACTATCAACCATGAAGTCCCTAGGATAAAACAGCTTAGATTCATTGTATCGGAGTTCCACCGCACCGTAGAAAACTGTTTTAGAATTACACCCTCAATACGACGGTTAAAGTCACACTCTATATGACGATTAAAGTCATTCGCATCACCTTCAATATGGCAGTTAAAACCACTCTCAATATGACGATTAATGTCATTCGCAATATGGTATTACGACGACTCATAATTACGGCATTACAATCGCTCTAAAAACAAATGGACTACGACATTACAACCACTCTAAAAACCGAAGGGACTGCGGCATAACAACCGCTCAAAAAAAACCGAAGGGACTGCAGCATAACAACCGCTAAAAAAACCCAAAGGACTGCGGCATAACAGTCGCTAAAAAAAACATAAGGGACTGCGGCATAACAATTGCTCTAAAAACAAAAGGGGCAGAAAGAAAGGGGAGAAGTGGCTCGAAAATTAGGCGAGCGGAATATAAGAGGGAGAAAAGAGAAAGTTGGGAAAAGCATCCAACTTTAGTGTACTTTTCACAATAGTTTGAAGCTCATTATACAGTGATGGAAGTAAACTTGAATTTATTTTCTAACCAATATGGAACTTTAGTATGCATAGATTTGAAACTACTCAAAATATTAGAGTTTTTCAATGTGGGATTTCAAAAAGATTTCTTTCCAATGTGGGACTTGAATTTTAAAAACAAGTTTCTTTCCACTTAAATTTACAAAAAAATATGTCTTTCCAATGTGGGACTTCAATAAATTTTTAAATTCACATAATAACATACTTATGTTCCAACAATCCCCCACTTGAATTTTAAAAAATGTTTCTGAAATAGCGTTAAACGCTTCTATAAGATCGTGCATAAACAAAGGTGTATGTTGACTCGAACCTTTGCATAGTAAATAAGATTCAAATTCAACAAGAGTGACTCGTAGTCTTGAACTCTATCTCTGACATCAAACCCACACACAATCTTTTCAAAGGGTGTATTCTCAAAAGCCCGTGCATTAATGGTCCTGCACGTGTATCCTAGTATAGTGAATGCTCTAGGAATTCTGCCTCGAAATTCCATACGAAGCGACCCCACTTCCACATTCACATAGGTGAGTCTATCAAGAGTACTCCTATAGCTAGGTACTCCCTCCATGTAGAGTATAGATCTCATTAAGAGTTTATATTACCTCATCCTATCATCACTTCAGGAATCACGCTTCTCTGATTTATAATAGCATGCTCATCTCATATCACTTCACGACTTGTTATTACCCATTGAACTTAATTTTTGGGATCTCCAGTCTTTCAGGTTGGGTTACCATCATTAGTGACTCTATAGGCATTAGTCACATCCTTTTCGATGTATTTAGGACTTTCTCTCTAGCTAATCCTTTCGTCAAAGGATCTGCTAACTTTTCATCAGTGCGTACATGATCCACTATAAAAACTCTTTTAGAAAGTAACTCTCTAACAATGTTGTGCTTATGACAAATTGGTCGTCTCTTATCGTTGTAATAACGATTTTCAATCTTTGCAATAGCCGCGGTACTATCGCAGTGGATCAACACAGGTGGCAATGGTTTTTCCCACAGAGGGATCTATGCTAGCAAGCATCTCAATCATCTTGCTTCTTCACTAGCAGTAGCTAGTGCTATTATTTCATACTCCATAGTGGATTGAGCCAATATCGTATGTTTCTTCGATTTCCATGATACAACACCACCGACTATGCTAAAAACATAGCCAGTGGTTGCTTTGGAGTCATATGATAAGGTGTTCCAATCAGCATTGATGTATCCTTCAAGGACGATAGGAAACCTTTGATAATGTAATCTGAGGCTCATGGTCCTTTTAAGGTATCTAATGACCCTTTCGATAGCATGCCAATGCTCCATACTAGGTCTACTAGTAAACCTACACAACAATCCCACAACGTAGGCTATATCAGGTCTAGTCCAATTAGTGGCATACCTGAGGCTGCCAAGGATGCTCGCATATTCAATTTGTCTAACACATTCACTAGTGTTCTTGAAAAGTTTCACACTTAGATCGTAAGGTGCGAAAGCAGGTTTACAGTCAAAGCAATTATATTTCTTTAGGATCTTTTCAACATAGTGAGATTGATCCAAAGAAATTCCCTTTTTTGACCTAGTAGTCTTAATTCCAAGGATTACATTCGCTTTTCCAAGGTCTTTCGTATCAAAGTTGTTACACAACAATGATTTCACAATTTTATAGCATGAATGTTTGAATCGAATATGAGTATGTCATCTACATAGAGACATATGATAGTGCAAATGCCATTTTCAAATTTGTAGTAAATACATTTGTCACTTTCATTCACTTTAAACTCATTCGATTTAATCAAGTTATCAAACTTTTCATGCCATTTCTTAGGAGCTTGTTTAAGTCCATATGGAGATTTATCTAACTTATAGATGTTGTCTTCTTGTCCATGAACAAAACCTTCCAGTTGTTCCATTAAATTTCTTCTTCCAGGTCACCATTTAAAAAAAGCTGTTTTAACATCTATCTGGTGTATCACCAGGTTATGAATAGTCGCAAGTGATATAAGCACCCTAATGAATGTTAGTCTAGTGACTGGTGAGAAAGTGTCGAAGAAATCTATATTTTTTCTTTGTCTAAAACCTTTGACTACTAGGCGTGCCTTGTACTTATCAATAGATCCATCGGGTTTTAGTTTCCTTTTCAAAATCCATTTACAACCTATTGGTTTACAACCAAGAGGCAAGTCTACTAAATGCCAGGTCTTGTTAGACTATAGAGAATCCATTTCATCGTTTATAGCTTCTTGCCAAAGATCTGCATCCAATGATGACAGAGCTTCTTTAAGATTTGCAGGATCCTCTTCTAAATTATAGACTATATTTTCTAGTCGATAATCTTTAGCAACTCTTACTCTCTTACTTCTTCGAGTTTCTGTTTCAAGTTGTTTGCTACTTCCAGTGGTTCTTGTTACAAGAACGTAACTTGGTTCGCTGCCCCCACTATTTCTCCATTTTACAGGGAATTTATTTTCATAGAAGTCAACATCATTTGACTCTATGATAACTTTTGCATTTAGGTCATAAAACCTATACGCTTTGTTCTTTACCGCATACCCAATAAATTCTCATTCATAGGCTCTACTGGCGAGTTTAATTTGCTCGAGATCGGTGATTCAGACATAAGTTAGACCACCCCATGTTTTAAAATAAGACAAGTTCGATTGTCTTTTCTTCACTATATCATAAGGCGATGTTTTGTTTTTAGATTTAAGAACTCTATTCAAACATAACATATAAGCAATATATTTTCTGCACACCAATTAGATGCAACAATATAGTTAAGCATACTAGCAGCAACTAGTTCAATAAGAGTTCTATTCCTTTTTTTTTCTTCAAATTTACCATTTACTTTTAGCAATTATGGTACAATTTTTTCATGTATAATGTGACACCCTAAACCCAAATTAAAATAGAAAGTGAAATGTGTTAGTTTTGAAAGAGATTCGCAGCGGTTCCAAAATAAATTATACGAAATTTATTTTAATTTATAAGGTTCAAGAATGTCACACTCACACTTACACAAAATGCTTGCATAAAATTTTTCAATAAAAGTTCGTTTTATATCGAATATAGTTGAGGTTTATTAAATAAAACTTTTGACATAAAACATGTTTTAAACTTAGAGACAATTAATTTCTAAATTTGAATAAAAAATAAAAATAACAAAATTGATCGATTGAATTAACAAAAATCTAAATTAGTTCATAACCCAATAAAATGCGACAAATTACTCCCACCCAGTATCACCTATCAGAGCGTGGATCACCAACCGATAACCTAAAATGACTGCGCTCTCGCAAGCGCCAAACACACGCAACGAGGGGTGAGCTTCAAAAACATGTAATAGTATAAAATAATTGGGAAGAACACGTAAAATATATTAAACACCGTATCATATCAAATCACAACCAACAAGAATAATCAAGGTAAAACATTGATACAATCCACAACATCAAGTAAGTAGATACACAAATTAAGTAATATTATGCACGCTCTTATACTCGAGACTCCTCCTCTTTCTTTGGTACCATTCTAACTCTGAAGTACTTGGTTAGGAGGCCATGATATTATGCCACCATCCCGGTGGACGGACAATTTAAATTGGCCCTGTCCTCATAGATCCCCTCAACTCAACCCGAGACACATATACGCGACAGTCGAGGTAAACGTGTGTTGCATGGTAGCTCCCGACATTTGGAGTGCTACCTCTAAGTCACTTAGGAATTCCCCACCCGAATACCTCCAAGGTCTAACAATCTTGCCCTAAGGCTCAACAACAGACCGCCACGATCAGGCTCATTTAGTTGTACTTCCCCATAATCATTAGGCTTGTCAGGCCCCCTACCTATATGATGACCAAATAATCTCCACTTCAAAAATTTTCAACAATTACTTTCTCCCCTCGTTGGCCTAGGTTACTTACTCCATTAAGAGAACCATCATTGGCACGGGTCAAATTTGTCACTATTCAATTAAACACAATATGCATTTCATGATATCATCATTGTAGATTTCCATAGTCATACATTACATTTAGAATTTATCATCATAATACGTCAGCTTAAACAATAAAGGGTCTTCACTCACATATAATAGTAATAATAATAATAATAATAATAATAATAAAAATAGTAATAGTAATAGTAGTAATAATAATAATAATAATAATAATAATAATAATAATAATAATAGATCATTCACACACACCACATCAATTGCAAGGCAAATAATTACACTTCATCACATTTTATATCATATATCAATATCAAGGATACATATAAGCAAAGCACATAATACATCAAATACACCATTCTACAATAATTCAACTATCACACGATCTTCAAAAATAAATTCAAACAACATCCTATAAAAGTTTCTAATTCATATTTTAACCTCACAAAATTCAAGTTTGCTAATTAGTCAATTATTACTCAAAAGGCTTCTGCCATTCGTAGCGAGCCTCGAATGAATTATGGGAAATACGGTATTCCCGTTCATCTCACTTAATTTATACTCACGCATTTGAACTCACTCTCACCCCATACCTTCATTGAAGCTTTCACTAGGCATAACAATCTTTACGACCACCACGAATTCAAACAGGTTAACAGGTTCACATCTTCTTTGTCAATGCAGCGACCAATCACCAATCAAAGTAAATAAATATGCAATAACAAACCCATATAAATTAATTATTAGCTATTTATAGTATATTATTTAAAACATATTTTATAATATATATCTATATATATATTATACACCTATATAAATCGAATTATATGATTGAAATCAATAATAGTTATAACATTTTAGTTTTAAAAACAATAATAATAATAATAATAATAATAATAATAATAATAATAATAATAATAATAATAATAATAATAATAATAATAATAATAATAATATACCCTAAATAGAGTTAGAACTTTAAAACACAATTTTATGTTTTCATATTTAAAATTAGAGAACTAAAATATTAAATAATTAGAATTGTATAAATTAAACATAAATAAGTGTATTATGATTAAGATAGAATTAACCTTATCAAACAAATGAAACCTATAATCAGACATAGTTTATTTATATATATAAAAATAAATTTTGAATTTAATTGGAAAACATTCTTACTTTTATTTTGAACAGAATTTGATTACTTAATAAATAGTATAAAAACATATTTATTTATCTAAAGTAGAGATATAGCTATGTAGAACAATTGTATTAATTAAATAAGATGAATTTCTTTATTAACCAGACTAAAAATTTTGAGATAAAATAAAATTTTCTAAATCAGCAAGAAATATTAAACACAAAATTTAACAGACACAATTTGTAATTAGGAATATATATATATATAGTTAATTTAATTTATTAAATTCAACGGAGTTAAAAGAAGTAAAATTCATGATCAACAAGACTAACCGATGTGTTGGAGCATCAATAGGGTTCAACAAGAGGAATTTAAGACGATGTGTGATTTCCCCAACGATAACTACGGTGGCTGAAAAATATCAACATAGTCTGCTCCAAGAGAGAAAATGGTAGTTTTCGGGAAGAACGGCACTGCGATTGGTTGAGTTGAGGCCATAATCGTATCCCACGGTTGGTTATGTGTGAGTAGCCACGATTTTGTGCTCTTTAGTGGCTTTTTGAGAAAGAAATAAAAAAGAAAAGGAGATAGAGACACTCAATTGTTGTTCCAATATGAAGAGGTAAGAAAAAATCACGGAAAGAGGAGGACAACTCTCGACGACAATACAATTTTTAATGTGTATAAGAAGATGATAATAATAGCTTTCATGGTGTGGGAATAGGTATATTGAAATTTAAAGAGCCGTATATGTGTGGCTGCGTTGCTAGCATAGGAAGATAATAAAATAAAGGGTTAGATTATTACTTAGTCTATTATTAGGTAACAATATAGTAAGAGATTCTATTTGTTTTAGGAGTAATCCAAAATGCTTTCATAGCGGATACCCTGCTTTTCCAATACTCCGATTGACCGTCCCAATTAAATGTCCCAATTAAATGGGTTAATTAACACGTCATGAATTCAATTTATTACTAAGCCTATTAACATATATTAGTAGGCTATTAACGATATATTATTAGACTACTATACCACAACTTTTGGATCGCACGAGATCATCATTATTATACTTTATATATAAATAATATAGTTATTTTATATTTATATTTCATAAAAGTAAATTTAAATAATAAAGATCTAGAAAACAGCCTATTAAAATATGAGGCTTAAGATAATAGCAATTCCAATATATTATTATTAATATTATTTTCTTAAACTAGAAACACATGTATAAAAAAAAATGTCACTAATTTATAATAATAATAGTAATAATAATAGTAATAATAATAATAATAATAATAAATTAAGGTATAACGATAAATTAGGGTGTTACAAATATAACATCAAATTATTTATCTATAATAATATTTAATTAAGAAAATAAGTTATTATAAATTTTGGGGTGTTACATATAATTCCAGACAATTTATAAAACATATTTAAAGAAACTAGAATCATACTTGGAACCTTTTAATCTTTCTACTAAATTGATTTTCAAATTCAGTTACAAAGATTCTTAACATGTCAAATGTTTCATTTTTATTTTTCATTTCTTGTTAACGTCTCATCAAGTTCACTTTGCATTTAAACATGAGTTACTTAATTTTGAAATCAAATGTGTTCACATCACATAGTACATCGTATCAAAAATTAAAATCATACAACATGTATGCAAAAAGAGACGTTTTATTGATTTCAACATTCAAATATTAAGAGACATATTAAATTTCAATATTAAATTCAAATATGACATGAGTGACGTACCTTAATAGATGATCTCATGAGTTATCTTTTGAATTTTACGGGTGTGTGCCTCCACAGATCTATCATCAGTCATCTGATACTCTAGGTAGTAGCTCACTACATACTTATTCAGAGCATCTCAAATATCTCCAGCAGTATTGTCGGAACTGTAGTAATTATACAGATTATCAGCAAGTTCATTAAGAATAGAATTCTTTTCATTATTTTCCTATGGGTAAACTCTCCAGCTTTCTTATCATTTTCTGTTTGTTTCAAACTGAAACAAATTATTGAAATTAGAGGCAACATAACCAAATCCAGTAATCTCTTCTATTGAAATGGCAGAAAGAAAACGTCTTAAAATTGTTGGTTTTTGAGTTTAAGAAAACTATTTAAAAATCACAATTTAGGCTACCGAAGATATTATTGAGTTGAATCACGGACTAGGTCGCTCTCTTTAAGAATTTTCGTGGCACTGCCCAAATTGTGTAAGACAGACTATCAAACACGAAGTCCCCAGGATAAAACAGCCCAGATTCACTGTATCGGAGTTCCACTACACAGTAGAAAACCGTTCTAGAATTACACCCTAAATATGGCGGTTAAAACCACTCTCAATATGACGATTAAAGTCATTGGCATCACCTTCAATATAGCGATTAAAACAACTCTCAATATGACGATTAATGTCATTCGCAATATGGTATTACGACCACTCATAACTACGGTATTACAACCGATCTAGAAACAAATGGACTACGAGATTACAATCGCTCTAGAAAAGAAAAGGACTACGGCATAACAACTGCTCTAAAAACTGAAGGGACTGCGACATAACAATCGCTAAAAAAAGCCGAAGGGACTGCGACATAACAAACGCTAAAAAAAACGATTGAACTACGACATAACAACCGCTATAAAAAACCGAAGGGACTGCGACATAACAACCGCTCTAAAAACCGAAGGGACAGAAAGAAAGGGGGAGCAGAATAGAAGAGGGAGAAAAGAGAAAGTTGGGAAAAGCATCCAACTTTGGTGTACTTTTCACAATAGTTTGAAACTCATTATAAAGTGATGAAAGTAAACTCGCATTTATTTTCTAACCAATGTGGGACTTTAGTGTGCATAGATTTGAAACTACTCAAAATATTAGAGTTTTCCAATGTGGGATTTCAAAAAGATTTCTTTCCAATGTGGGACTTGAATTTTAAAAACAAGTTTCTTTCCACTTAAATTTACAAAAAATATTTATTTCCAATGTGGGACTTCAATAAATTTTTAAATTCACACAGTAACATACTTATGTTCCAACACAAACTGTAGTATAAACTCATATGCTTCATTTCTCCAGTTCTTGATCTAAGCCTTTTTACCTATAAAATATTTAAATAACATGGAATGAGATTATATCTTCGTGGATTCCAAGGAATGAAACCAAATCAATTAACATTTTAATTCAAAGATATATTTATCTCATGAGTTTCTCTTCTATGGATAATTTTGACTCTTTCTAAGTATTTAAGCCATTAGACGTGAGTAATCTAGTGACTTAAACTCTACCTAACAAACATGTCATAATGACTACATTAGTTTTACTAATGTCATCTTCATGTTAGTAACTTTATTATGGTAAGATTGAACATACACACAAACACAAATATTGTAAAATGAAATTCAAGGGAACCTGCATAAGATATATTTTCCCCAAAACAGCCCCAAATTTATGTTATAACAATGCAAAACTGAGTTTAACTACACAATCAACTGACAGGAATTTATAAGTATCCGAATTGAGTACATGAGCACTTGATCCGCTGCCGCACATGGGTCAAATACAATTGATAAAATATAAATAGAGATAATAACTTGAATCGTTTCACAAGGACTTTTGATATAATAATAATAACCGAATTGAAAATTGAAATTAAAAAGCGGTTTTTTAGATTTTTTATTTATTTAACAGATGAGCAAAATGATTAATCCATTTATTCGAGTTTCAGACCTATCATAGATTCTATCAATGAGTTTAATTACTAATTTATGATTCTATTCTTATTTGACTATAAAATGGATCAAACAAGTGCAATCAATCCTATGTGAATTTGGTTTCTTTGATTGGATTAAGCATCACAATCATCAAAATATTATAATTAACGATCAAGCGTCGCAAAATTATAATTCAATTAAATTAGAAACCGAAACCAAATTCTATCAAATAAATTTATTCAATCCTATTGAAATTCAATTTAAGCAATCAAAATATCAATATAATCAAATAAACAAGAATAGAATCATGAATAGAAATTGACAGTGTAACATAAATCTCAAGGTGTTGATGAAACTCTGAACTGGTGGATTAATATTATAAAATTAGCTTTCCATGAAATTAAAATAACACTATTTATTTCTTGTATCAATTTGAATCCTAATTTTTCCGTCTTTAGAAAAGAAACAAAACTATTAATATATAGTACTTGATATTGGACTTTAGGGTTTAGGGTTTAAAAACAAATGGTCCGCTAATTAAAATTATTACAAAAATTCATATTGAGAAATTTTCAATTTCAGCCTAGTAAAGTTTGGAATTGGTCTTTCCTTCCAACACAAAAGTTGTAGCTCAAATTTTTATCTTTCCAACGCCTACTCATATGTGCCAATCTAATATCCAAAGCTTAAGTTATGACCTACACAACGAGGAAGAGTCAAAATGTAAATAATAAAATTAAAATACAAATAATAAAATTATAATTCAAATTCGACCCAAAGTTTAGAAACAAGCTAAAAATATTAATCTAAGCTATAAAGAGCTTTTAAAATACCAAACTAAAAACCTAAAAACATGTGCCCAAATGCTATGATCAACACTCTTTGGAAAGATTATGATGTCTAGTTTATAGATAAAATTTTATTTTATTTTTCAAAATAAGCCCCTAGTTCTTGCAATTTATCAAAATAATGCACAAGGACAGAAAAACAGGACAACAACTCTGGTCTAACCTGTAATCCATTTTAAAGCATCAATACTAAATCAAACATCACAAAGTTTGCACTCAATTTGAATGTAATTGAGTATAGTTTTCAAAAAACTAACAATCATTCATAAATAAGGTCTAGAGAAAGACGTTATGATCAAAATATCACATATATTGTTGAGACAAAATCTCAATTTAATGTTTTGATGAAAACAAACAAAAAGTTAATTAAGAATGTTAATTATGATTCTAAATGTTATGTTAATTTAACTTGTGCTTTTGAGTGAATTTAATCAAAGCAAAGCAAAGAAAACAGCAACAACAACACTAAAACAGAGAAAGAGCTCCAACTTCAAAAAAAGTTCATCACAGCATGTTGGTCAAACTTTTTCTACATCTTTAACAAAGAATCTGCCCAGGAAATTTATTGATATCTAATCAGTACATGGCAAGGAACAAGTAGGACTCATTCAAGCTCAAATAGGCTATTTGATCACAAAATAAAATGGGCCCAAAGATGGACAAAAGTCATGATGAGTGTGTAAACTCCAAAAAATCAAATGTCAAGAAAGTTCAATCAATCTTGACATATGAGAAGGAAATCACAAAAGAAATCCAGGTTGATCAAAACGGGAGCTCCAGAATGATTATTTAAGCTCCAGAACGTTCACTCAAAAAACCAGAACGTTCTCCATTTTCTGCACAATAACAGCAGACTTGCATCAGCTTTGTTTCAGCCTGCAATTCGTTTCTAATCTTCTCCAGCTGCACTCAAGACTCAAGATGGAGAATGTATCATCCAAGATCAATGGAGAAACATCCAGGACACTGTCAGAAAAGTACAGGACTGCTTTAAATGCTAAATCCAAAAGTAAAAAAAGGCTATGTCATAGCATGATTAGTTTATTCAAAAGTACTGCCTTAAACCAGAAAAAGCATGGCCTCTCCAACAGCTCTTTCGTACTTATCCAGTGCATCTTCAGCCTATAAATAGAAGGCCTCAATCAAGTATGAAAGCAAGAAATTCAAGTGCTAAGAAATCCATAAATCAATCATCACATACACTTGAAATTCTGCAAAACAGAGAATCATACATTCTGCTTTCGCAAAACAGCAGCTGCTATATATTCATATATTAGATTGCGAAATCAGCACTAAATCATTTGTAAAGAATCACTTCTCAAACAAGAGTTGAGAAATCTTAGATTCTTTCAAAACAATCAAATTGTAAAACTCAAACTATAAGAGTTTCTTTATAGTTTGTTTAAAGATTACATCCTATCAAGGTTAGATAGGTGTTGTTATTGCTTTCTGGGTGGAAAGTAATAGAGATTGAATTAGATCAAGGTGGATCTAGAATAGGTGTTGTAAGATCAAGAAGGTTACTTGCTTTTAAACACTTAGTGGAAAATCTCACAGTGTGAGGACTGGACGTAACCCACGTTGGGTGAACCAGGATAAATCTTTGTGTGGTATTCTCTTTCCTATCTCTCTCTTTATTATACTGATTTTATTAACTAAGATAACATAAACTGATTTTCTGCTAATCCAGGAACGTTCTCCGTTTTTAAACAAAAACCAAGAACGTTCTCCGTTTTCTATTTTCATAACCAAGATCATTCTTGAGTTATTTTCTTAAGTTTTAACAGGAATTTTTAAAAGGCACATTTACAATTCAAACCCCCCCTTTCTTGTAAATCGACATTGTTACTTCATATATGTCCTACGAATTTTAAGCTAACAACACTCATTCAATCACCCTAATTTTATAACAATCTTTGCAAACAATAATGCTACAAATTATGAATAAATCAACAATGAATAGATCAAAACTGCATCACAATGTCAATTTACTCAAACTAATTTGTCACAATAGTGAAACTCAAGGTCTTTAATTTTAAACACATCAAAAGAGCATAATTTCATGTCATAAAGGAAACTCAATTCTACAATAATATATTCTCAATTTCAGTCATAGAACTTCACATGTATAAATTATTTTAAGTATCTATTTCAAAACCCCTAAATCTAATAAAAAATAAAATTCAAAACTCATTTTCTTCATTTCAAACTCTTAAACCTCAAATCCCTAACCTATGACAAACATTATCTCATATATGCATGAAATGGAAATAGAAAAAGGGAAACTCACCTCTTGATTTCCAAAAGAATTGAAAAATTGATGATATTCTCAACTCTTTTTATCTTGACTTCTAGTAAAAATTGCACTTTTCCTTTGTCTTTTCTTGTTTTGTCAATGTTTTTTTCTCCTTCTATTCTTCTCTCTCTCACTCTTTCTTCTTCTCTCTCTTACCCTTTCTTCCTCTCCTTCTTTTTGTTTTCTTCTTTTTCTCCCTTATTTTAGTAATTTTCCCTCTTTTTTTCTTTCGTTGTTTCTTTATTATTATTATTATTATTATTATTATTATTATTATTATTATTATTATTATTATTATATACTAATAAATAAAACAAAAACAAAAATTATTATAAATAATTTATGTTAAAGAGAGATGTTATATCCTACATATGCTTCTTTTGATTAACATATATCGTCCCTCGTCCCTCATTTGCAAAGCTATACAAAATGTATGCCTTAAACGTTTTTTTTTATTGCTTCAACATAATATTCGCTTGGTAGATGCAATCTTAGCTTCTGTTGGCCATAACTACTTTCCTTCAAATGTCTTCAAGGTTCCTAGTGTTTTCCGTGATCCGGACAAAAATCCAATACTACTAGCGTCCTTTTTACTATATTAACGTCCATTTTATACCGACGCTAAAACGGACTTTTGATATAGTGACATAAATTTAATTGTAATAATTAAATGAAATATGTGGTTCTAACTTTACATGAAAGTTTGTCTCCCTGTATCTATTTTTTTTTTTCTTAAAAAAAACCAACATATATCTCATTCGCTAATATATTATATAAAATAACTTTTAAATAACGACTTTTTGTAAATAATAATTGTTAGATTATTAATTGCAGTTCCACCCATTGATTTTCAAGCAGCAGCGTATCCAAATCCATACCTTAAATGTTCTAATTATTAGCCAGAAGAAAAAATTTCAGATAAAAAGTTTGTCAATGAACGTGAATGAAATCACCCAGGAATAATGGCTTTTTCGCTTACTTGGCATGTGATTGAGCTCACCGCGCTTTATATTTTTGTCTCATCAATCAATTAAACAAGAGACCAAGTCACGGTGATGCAACTTTTGAGTACAAGCCATCTTGGGCGGTTTGTGGTGGCCCATTATGTGTTATTACTGTTACACAAGAAAAAGAAAACGAAATGAACATCACTTCTTATTTATATATATCTTTTATTTAAAAAGAGTCCTAGAAAAGATCTTTTGAGATTTTTTAATTTTTATTAAATATTTAAAAACTTATCAAACAGAAATCATTTTATGTAATGTTAAAACTATTATATTGTGAGCCATATACATTTTTTTTGGCTTGAATGAGCCATATACATTTTTTTGGCTTGAATGAGCCATATACATAGTTAATACTTTTTTACATAGCTTAAGCATAATTTTACTCGTTTTGATCTTAAAAAGAGATGTCTGACGTGTTTAAATATTTCTGTATAGACAAAATAAACTGATCTAATAACAGAGTATAAGTGAGCATTAGAATATATAGAATTAACATCTAAATTTTAGAATTTGAATTAATTATAAATATGATAAGTATTTTTCTCTCAACATTAGTATGGCTAACCTTTTTAATTGATTGGCATTTCAAACCTAAGAAAATTTATTTATATTGAGAGAAATCTTGTGCACTAGGTGAAAAATACAGTTTTGGTAAAATATTTAATATAATTCTTAAAATGAACAATTTTGTTTTAAATTCAAGTAGAACATGCGTGTAGATTTCCTCTTTTCACCAATAGTATTTTTTATCAACAGAATATCTATTGGTTAACTTTTTTAAATAAATATTAATATCAATCTACGAAATTAGGATAAATACCACCTTTAATGTCTTAACTTAATTTCATTTAACATTTTTGTTTTTTATTTTATTTTTTCCGATTTAGTTCTTTATTTTAATTTTAAGTGACAATTTAATCTTTTATGTTTTAAAATGTTAACAATATTATTTATTTTTTTACAAAAATTCATCAAAATTTTCAAACAAAACTCATAAATTTAGTTATATTATTTAATATAAAATAAACTTTATCAAATTTATAACTCAAATATTCAATTAAATTCATATTTGTCATTCTTTATTTGATGTTGTTAGTGATAAAAATATGAATTTATTTAAAAATTGAAGTTATGAATTTGATAAAATTGCATTATATTAAAGATGATAATTAATTTTATGAGTTTTGTTTATTTTTGAATTTTTTAAGTTTATTATAACATATATAAATTTTTTTTTTTAAACAGTTAAGTGGTAAAACGCACGTACTCTAAATATGGAAAAGAGAGGGCAGTGTGAGTTCAAATATGCTCCAAATATATAAACTGTTTTTGCAACTTTTACCATATTAAGGGCAATCAAGACTATAAATCCACTTGTTTAACATACCTTAACCCTATTAACAATGATGACCTTGTTTGGTTGAATATTTTCTATGGTGATTGGTGTTTGAACCTAAAATATTAAGAGTTGAGAATATATTTATTTTTTGATAAAAGTTATGAGTGAGAATTTATTAGTACTGGAGTGTTTTTCATCAAAAACAAAAACCCATTAGTTTATCAACTCAATGACAGTATAGTACTATCACCATAAAAGCATGGGAGTCTGGGTAATAAATGTTGTATGTAAAAATAAATGGTTATTTTATGGAAATACTGATCAGTACAGTAACCTGTTTTTGAAAGACAAAGGGAAACATTTAGTGTCTTTTCCAATAAATATGTTATCTATTCTCTAGCTAGTTCTATAGACCCTCTACCCCACCCCCTATCTACACAAAATTTCTGTTCCTGATTATTTTCTTTAGCCTCAACTTCTAAGCGTCACATGGTTTACATGCGTGAATTCGCAACATTTTTGAATCAAATTAGTTAGTGTTGAAGTATCTTTTAGAAGGATCAATTAATTAAAGGAATTTAATCTGTATGAACCGAAAGTGTACATACAAATCTATTGACTGATCATTAATTTCACATCATTTCTATTTATAAAATTTCATTCTATTGACTGATCATTAATTATATTGTTTTAATAATTTGTTTTTTATATTTATAAATATCAAGAATTTGAGGTATATAACTGAATGATTTAATTTAATTAAGTTTAATTATGGAATTTTATCAATGACTCTGTAGTTTGACTAAAAATTGTTTCACTCCATGATTTTTGTGAGTCGATGTCAAAGCTCGTTTTTAAAGCATTGCTATTTAAGTCAAGGAAGCTTAATTTGTGGTGGGGATAAATGATTTGAAGTGTATGACAACCATATATTCCTTTTTTGGATAAACAACCGTAGATATTCTTGGTCTTTCATAAAGCCTAACTTTCTTCACTTTGCTCCCTACGGTTTTTGGAGGTACATGTGCGCACAAACAAAAGGTATTTTGTGATTATGGTTTTAGCCGTGCTTTTTTTTTTTCATTCACGCTTAAAGTTGTCATAAATGATCGGAAAAAAGAAAGATATCTTTTGACAAGAGAAAAAAAAAGTTATAAATCATTTATCGGGGAAAAAATGATGGAAATATTTTGGATATTATTAACAATAGTAGGTTTTTGCATTTTAGTTCAACTAAGTGTTGATATTTTTAAGCTAAACGTTTTGTCAAATTTAAACTCAAAACTTGACGGATGTTTATTTTGATTTAATTTATTATTTATTTTATGATTAAAAAAACACTCCTACTTGATAGCAAGAACTACAATATCCCGACTAAAAAATCTCCTATCTATTTATATTTATTTATAGGTATAACACATGGATTTAATTATAGATTAAATAAAATATTTTTATAAAGAAAAAATATTTATTTATTTTTTTAAATTCTCAATCTCTTTTGATGTGCTTGATTCTTTTTGAAAGTTGCAAAACATAAGAAAAGGAGTTTGAATTATGTTTTTAAATAAAAAACTTTTCTCTTAAACAAAATTTTAATTAGAAACTTACAATAATTTTAACAAAATCACTTTAACACAAACATAAAGAGATGAGGAAGAGATATTACAAACATATTTAGCCTATTTCACTATCAACATGATAGTTACATTCAATCCCATTTCACCAAAGGATTTATGTCTCAAAATCAAACAAATTTCTTTCAACAACTAGAACATCTACTAGTCACCTAACTATATTATAGTTTTCTCAAAGTTCTAGCTTACAACAATATTCAAGCTTTTTGAGGTTGATAGCCACTATTGAGGTAAGGTACAAAGATGAAATAGTTTCAAGTGTTTATGCGTAACTCTTTTCAAGAGGGTATTACAATCAAAGCACTCAATAAAATTGTTTTAAGAACTTATCTCTTTTTAAGATTACAAAGGTTTTATTGCAGACACTACGCCAAAAATGACATTTAACAGCGCACCTTTTACAGTGCTTGCTAAATACAAGCGCCGTTGTAAATATATTTTAAAAATAACGGAGCCTTTTACAACGCTTTTTTGACAAGCGCTGTTGTAGGATCATATAGCGTTTGCGCATAATGTTATAAGGCTTTTACAGCGCTTTGTGAAAAAGCGCTGTAAAATGAAGCGCTTTCGCGTATTATTTTACAGCACTTTTTTCACAAGTGCTGTAAAATACATGCGCTTTCAAATATTTGAAATACCTATTACAGCGCTTTTTTTACAAGCGCTGTAAAATACATGCGCTTTCAAAAAAATTAATTACCTATTACAACGCTTTTGTAACAAGCACCGTAAAATACATACGCTTTCAAATATTTGAAATATCTATTACAGCGCTTTTGTTACAAGCGCTGTAAAATACATGCGCTTTTAAATAAATATCATTTACTTTTAAAACAAATTTACGAACCCTCATCACCTTTACTCCTGGAACCCTCATATCCTCTACGTACTATGCGGCCATCTACGTTATCTCAGGTATTTTTTTAATTTGTTTTTGTCAAAAAATATTTATTTTGTTAGTAATTGAAAACTAAAAATTGTTATATATATATATATATTAAATCTCTTTTTTTTTGAAATTTGTTGATATGTTCTGTTTTGAAATCTTTTCTGTTTTGAAATTGGTTTCTTTTTGAAACTTGTTGATATGTTGTGAAAGCTTATTATTTTTGTAACTGCATTTATATAGGTCGTATAATATGGATAGGAAATGGATGTCTGCCAATCGATTGTCAAAACAGTATGAAATTGGAGTGAAAGAGTTTGTTGAGTTTGCAGTGAAGAATGCAAAAGATCCAAATAGAGTCGTTTGTCCTTGTTTAAAATGTTGTTTTGGATAACGTGTTAGAGAAGATGAATTAGAAGGACATCTAGTATGTAATGGAATTGATCAAAGCTACACATGTTGGATAAGACATGGTGAGAAAAAAAAAAGGAAACATTAATTTTAAGAATAGTTCGACATATGCTTCAACTGACTTTGATACAGATACATATGAGCCGGACCGAGTTGATGAGATCACAAAAGCAGTTGAAGAAGATCTTCGAGATTGTCCTAAAATGTTTGAAAGTTTGTTGAGTGATGCAGAGAAAGAAATATATAATGGTTGTACTAAATTCACAAGACTGTCAGCAATATTAAGGTTGTACAACTTAAAATCGAGTAATGGATGCTCTGATAAAAGCTTTACAGAATTATTAACACTCATAAAAGATATGTTGCTAGATGATAATGAACTTCCCAGTCGAACCTACGAGGCTAAACGGATTTTGTGTTCTATTGGCATGAGTTACGAAAGGATTCATGCGTGTCCTAACGATTGCATTTTATTTTGAAACGAATATGAACTACTTAAGGCGTGTCCGAAATGCAATGTCTCTTGATATAAGAAGAAAGAATCTACTCCAGCAAAAGTCGTGTGGTATTTTCCTATAATACCGAGATTTAGGCGCATGTATCGCAGTGAAGAAGATTCAAAACACTTGACATGGCATGCAGATGAAAGAATTAGAGATGAAATGTTTCGACACCCTGCAGATTCCCCACAATGGGCAAAAATTGATCACGAGTATCCTGAATTTGGGATAGAGTTAAGAAATCTAAGACTTGCACTTTCTACTGATGGAATGAATCGACATGGTCTTCAAAGCATCTCACATAGCACGTGGCATGTGATTTTGGTAATATGTAACCTACCTCCATGGTTATGTATGAAGCATAAGTTTATGATGTTGTCTCTGTTAATTTCTGGGCCCAAACAACTGGAGAATAATATCGACGTATACTTTACTCCTTTAATTGAAGATTTAAAACGTATGTGGGAGACAGGTGTGGAAGTTTATGATGGGTATAAGAAAGAATGTTTCAATTTGAGGGCTATGTTGTTTGGCTCAATTAATGATTTTCCAGCATATGGTAATTTATCAGGATATAGCATTAAAGGTCAGTGTGCATGTCCTATATGTGAAGAGAATACAAATTGGATGCGGTTGAAACATTGTAAGAAGAATGTGTTTCTTGGACATCGTAGATTTTTACCTTATAGTCATCAGTACCGTTGGTGGATAAATGCATTCAATGGAAAATCAGAGGAAGGTAAAGCTCCTTTAGCACCGATTGGATATCAAATACTTGAAAAAGTACAAGGTTTGACCAATAAATTTGGCAAACTTTTTGCGGGAGAGCTGGTAAAAAATGGATGGAAGAAAAAGTCAATTTTCTTTGAATTGCCATATTGGAAGTCATTGTATATAAGAAATTTCCTCGATGTGATGCATATTGAAAAAAAATGTATTTGATAGTGTTATTGGTACGTTACTCAATGTTCCAGGAAAGTCTAAAGATGGCATCAACGCAAGATTGGACTTGGTCGATATGGGAATAAGAAATGATTTGGCTCCCATAAAGAAAGGAAATCGCACATATCTACCTCCAGCCGCTCATACTCTATCTAGAAAGGAAAAAATTGTTTTATGTAAATTTCTACACGAAGTTAAAGTTCCAGAAGGATACTCTTCAAACATTAAAAATTTGGTTTGTATGAAAGACCTCAAGTTAAAAGGTTTGAAGACCCATGATTTTCATATTCTAATGGAGCATTTGCTACCAATAGGTATACGTTCCATTTTACCTGAAAAAGTTCGACTAGCCTTAACTAGATTATGCTTCTTCTTCAGGGAAATTTGTAGTAAAGTGATCGACCCTCAGAAATTACCGACATTGCAGAGGGAAATTGTTGTTACTTTGTGTGAGCTTGAAATGTATTTCCCACCTTCGTTTTTTGATATAATGGTTCACCTTACTATTTATCTGGTTTTTGTGGGTCAGCTTATATGAGATGGATGTATCCGATAGAATGATATACGAAAATATTAAAAGGGTACGTAAAAAGTAGAAGTCGACCAAAAGATTGTATTGCTGAACGGTACATTGTTGAAGAGGTTGCTGAATTTTGTATTGAATATCTGTCCAATGTTGAATCCATAGGGCTTCCCATGTCTCGTCATTCAGGAAGAATATCAGGAGAAGGGATAATTGGAAGGAGACTAATGACTATATCAAGGACAGAATGGGAGCAGGCACAATTGTGTGTTCTGCACAATGATGATGAGGTTCAACCGTATGTTACAATACACATGGATCAGTTATCTCGTTTGAACATGAATAGGAATCAAAATTGGATAACTCGAGAGCACAATCAAAGTTTTATAACATGGCTAAAAAATCACATAAAGTCAAAATTTGATATAGACCCCGGATCAATTTCACATAGATTGAGGTGGCTACCAAATGGTCCGAAAAGGTGCTAACTTTAATTGCTGATTTTTTCCGCTCCTAACTTTAATTTCACATTTATATTTAGATGATGAAAAAGCCTAAAGGGAATGATAAAAGGCTTCCCAGAAACAAATCAGTTACATCTCCCGAAAAGGTTTGTCACATTTATTCTCTAAGGTTTGTCATTTTTTCAGATTGAATAAACTAACATTTAACCTTATTTTTGTAGATCCAATTAAACAAACTACCCGTACAACCAAAAAAAGCCAGCAAACCTAAAAAATTGGAGGGTAATAGAGTTGGCAAACTACAAAGGCTGGAGGGTAATAAAGCTGCCAAAGTTGCAGCAAGAAAACTAGATAGGGGAAAATCGATCGCTGCTGCTGCTGCTGCTGCTCCTAAAATAAGTCAGCCATGCCTTGCTAAATACGGGGTGTATCTTGACATCAAAGTAAAATGGAACATGGGCAAAAACGTCGATTCGCGCATCATACCCATGAATAAAGCTATATTCGGAGATGAGTATGATGAATTTCTAGAAAAGGAGCACATTTATGAACTTCTCAACCATAAGGAGCTTAGTGCTACTGTCATGAGCTTGTACATAAGGTAAAAAATACTTTTAATTGCATTTATTGGTAATTATTTAAATTTATTCGTAATTAATCTAGTTTAAAATTTTCATTGCAGGTTTTTGTATGAGAAGGTCGTGCGCACGCGCAAATTGTCAAATGAATACTCGTTCTTGTCTCTGCATAAGCTGTCGATGTGCAAACTCGATCCAGGAAATGTAAAGAATTACATTGTAGATATGTTATTAGGAAATATAGAAAAGGATAAATTGTTCTTCGTACCATATAATTCAGGGTACGTAATTATATATTATTTATTTATATCTTTTTTAATTGATGAGATTTTAATTTATTAGTTGTGTATAAACAAAATTGCTTAACCAAATGTTTGTTGTTGTAGTGCACATTGGGTGCTATTTGCAATCAATGCGGTCTCTGAAGTTATATACTATTTGGATCTCTTGCATGGCAATTACAACAATCACTCCAAAATAAAGACTATGTTCGACACGTAAGTAATATTAATTTATTTCTACATATATATATATAAATAATGTGTTTGTTCATGCTATAATAATCACATTTATTCATTCGATAGTGTCTTACAAGTTTTTCGAGCTCAAAGAGGTGCTACAGTGTCGAAGCAAAAGTCTAATAACATCACATGGATCCCAATAAAGGTTTGAAATACATGCCTTTAAATTTTCATTTACAAATATATGCCTTTACGATTAATGCACAAATATTTTATTGTCTTATATATTTTATTTTATAGTGCCCTCGTCAAACAAACAACATCGACTATGGGTACTACGTATTGAGATTCATGAAGGAGATTATTGACAAGAATAAAACTATTATCCCTTAAATGGTACAGTATTTTCATTATATGATTTTTATATATAAATTATCTATATATTTGATACTAACTTAATATAATATGTTCAATTTTTATATTGCAGTACTTTGACAATTCCAGTCCATCATATTCTGAGGAAGATCTAATGGACTTAAAGGAAGACTGGTGTTAGTATGTGCTTGAAATGAAAATTATTTGATTTTCTGGGAAATAGCATGCTGTTGGGCGAAGGATCTGAATATTATATGGTAGCTAGTGCATATTTTGTATATTCTGTTAGTTATTATATGTATATGATCATAGGACACAATATATGAACATGCATATAAATATGTAGTAATTAGGTTGTAAATTATGTTCAATGTATATGTAGTTAATTAGGTTATAGATATGTATCTGAATGTAGTTAATTAGGTTGTAAATTACAGAACTGAGTTACATATATGTTAATTAAGTTACAAAGTTATGGTATTTGATTGTGTGAACTGCTTATGGTATTTGAATATATTTTGTTGTTGTGTGTACTGACTGTGTGAACTGATTGTGAACTGATTATGGATCAAAATAATTTTGGATAAAAAGATAAAAGACGACGATTTCTAAAAAAAAATGCCATAAAAAGCGCTTTTCAAAATTTTAATTTACAATGTTTTTTTTTTTTAAAAAAAAAAGCACATTCTACAGCGCTTTTTCAAATAAGCGTTGTAAATATATGCAACCATAATTCATATGTTGGGTGTACCTATTACAGCGCTTATTTGAAAAAGCGCTGTAAAATGTGCACCCAATATATGAATTATGGGTATGCATTTTACAGCGTTTTTTTGAAAAAGCGCTGTAAAAGGCACACCCAGTATATGAATTTTATATGCACATTTTACAGCGCTTGTTCATATAAGTACTGTAAAATGTGCATAATAATGCATATTATGTGCGCATTTTACAGCGCTTGTTTGAGAAAGCGCTGTAAAATGTGCATAACAAGCGCGCATTATATCTACATGTTTTATAGCGCTTTTTTAAAAGTGCTATTGTATCTTTTACAGCGCTCGATTCCACAGTAAGTTTTTTTTTTTGAAAAAGCGTGTAAATGGGTTAAAAAAAAGCGCTGTAAAATCCTATTTTTCGCGTAGTGAGAGAATATTTTGTCTTTTCTTAAAATTCTTCTCTTAAAGTTGTGTCTTATGTTTTTCTTCTCTTCTTTGAGTTGTTGCACAAACATTTCTCATATGCCCATGATGTGTACGAGTGTGTATTAATTGTACTATATAGGATGTAAGACCCATAGTTTTAAATTCGAATTTATGTATTTTGTGTATTTTGGTATTGAACATTGAGGCTTTTTAGCCAAGTTATTAATATTTTGTGAGTTTAATGCCAAAAATATATTCTTGGAGCCCCGATTAAAATTATTCATCGAAGAATAATTTTATTGATTTACGATTACTCTTTTGTTGAAAAGAATTTTTTTTGAGATACATCATTTTTCAGAAAAATTCATCTACCGAATTGAATTGCGCGAGAGAAGATATTTTCTGAAAAAGTGGTTTGAGGAGTTATGGGTGAAATGGTAATTTTGATAAATATCTAGATATTCTTAGATATTTGTTATATATATATATATATATGGAAAAGAAAACGAAATAGAAAAGAAAGAAGAGGAAAAGAAAGGAAAATCAGAAAATCATTTCCCTAGCTTGCGAGAAACTTCTTCTTCTCTGTTAGCGTAAAACCAAAACCGTCAACACTCAAATCTCCATTTTTCTTCAACTTCTATGTTTTGTTTCAAGAAGTGACAAAAGGTAAAGTTACTCATCTCTATGTTGTCGTGCTAGTGAACTACTTTTAGAAGCGACGTCGCGAGCGTCGATTTTACTGGAATTAATTACGGTATCGTAATCGCATGTTAGAGCTATCGTTAAGGTAAGGGCTCCTTCCAAACTTTTAGTTTGCGTTTAGGGACTTATTTGTCGTTGTGTGGAAAATAAATTTATTGGATTTGAAGTGTAGATTTGGGGAAAATGAATTTAATGCTTTTATGGGTGAAAGTTTGGAGTTAGGTTTTTGGTGAAACTGATGAGTGCTTTTCGTGGAAAAGGAATTTGATTCATCTATGTGTGTTGTTGAGGAAAAGAAATTTGATGTGTTTGAGTTGTGGTTTGTGAAAATTAGTTTGGCATGTGTTATGTTTGAGTTCTGTGGAAATTTGTGGGGATTCATGTTTGGTGTGCTTGATGTGTTCATAAATTAAAATTAAGAAATTTTGGAGAAGAAACTTATGTGAATTGGTGGAAAATGAATTTGATTCATTTATGTGTGTTTTGAGGAAATTAAATTTAAGATATTTGAGGTGTGGTTTGTGACACTTAATTTGGCATGATTCATGTTGAAAATATGGAAATTTATGGGTGATTGATGATTGAACTTGTTGTGAATTTTGTGGAATTTGAATTGATCGAATTTAATGTAAATTGTGGATTAAATTTGATGTGTGGTGGTGATAAAATATGCTTGAGTATGCTCTATGTGATTGAAAAATCATTAGTATTAAATGAGTATTAAAAATGGGGAATCTTTTAATATCTGCATTTACTTAATTATTGTTGCGGAAAGAGTTAGAGTATGCTCATGCATTTTATAGTACATGGTGACCGCGATGGTGCCATGGTGATAGTGGTGACCGTGATGGGCCACGAGATGATGCCATGTGATTTGTTGGTTCATCTTATCCTTACGGGGATTATCGCATCGTGTTGATCTATGAGAGATTGCACTCTAGAGCGTGTTGATCTATGAGCGATTGCACTCTAAAAATTAGAGTAAGACCTATGATAGGCGAAACTTTCGTAAATCATGCGGGCCTGTGATGGGTGGCACCTTGATAATTAGTATAAGGCATGTGATAGGCGATACAATTATTATTTACGCCCTTTCGAGGAGGGTTTTGATTGGCATTCTGGAATTCATGCATTTTGAGCATACATGCATTACATTAGGGTGCTTGGTATGTGAGTCATGTTTGATATAATGTGACGATTGATTGTTAGGATTTTGTGTAAGTGTTGATTGATTGCAAAACCATTTAAAAGGTGATTTATTTTATTTCTGTTGTTTTCTGCTGTTTTTTGCTGTTGTATTTGAATACAAGAAGATGTAGTCGAATACAGATGTCCTGATTTAGCTACTGACTTCTGACACAACATTGTATTCGACTACAAGAATGTTTGTTGTATTCGAATACAGATATCCTGATTTAGCTACTGACTTATGAAACAACACTATATTCGAATACAAGGATGTTGTATTCGAATACGACAATGCAATTTTGTTAAAAGCTTCATTTTTCAACTTTGATTATGCATGTTTGACATATGAAAACCCTTTCAAAGAGTATGTTAAGTTGAATGATTATTTTGTGCATTTTAAATTTAAATGCTATGTGTTATTTGTTAATTTTGGTTGGTGACCTTTTCAAGTATTGTGGAAATCTGGGCTTTGCTCTCATATGAGAATCAAGATCATTCGACTGGTTAGTACCCTGGAGATGAGAACATAGTTAGGCATACCTATTCGATGATGTGTTAGAAGAAATCTTGCAGGGCGCGTGGAGATCTCCTGGGATGTATAGCTTTTTGTAGCATGATCAGATTAGAGGATTGTATAGGGTCTAGTTGTCTTTCTTTTGTGGATGTGTTTATTTCAATTTGGAAGACTGTACCTATACCTCATATTGTCAACTTGACTTTTATTTTGATGGGTCCTTGTACCACTTTTTGATGCGACGTGGGGAAGTTAAAATTCTTGGGACAGTGCTTTTGTATAGGTGTCGGCCGAGAATACCCCAAGGGTATGAGCTATGTTAGATAGGTCTCATAGTCCCAGTGTATTTTGTTGTGTAAATACTTTGGGTTTGTATTTTCAAAAACTATTTCTGCTGCTTGTAAATATTTGTTTACTTTTGTCGTTATGTTAGGACTTAAATATTTTATCCAAAAGTATGTCTTCCTTTCTTAACTTCTGAAATTCGATTTTGTTTTGAAAAAAAAAAAACGGGCTGTTACAAAACGGGATGTTGACTTTTCTCCATCAGAATCATTGATTTTTCTTCTTCCTAGTAATTGAATTGATTGTTGGAATCAAATGTTGTGATGCTTGAGTAACCATAGTCAAAGGTAAATGTAAAGCTATGTGACTCAAAATTAGTGGTATAGGCAACTTCACCTTTTTTTTATTATGAGAGCAGTGCAAGATCATAGTGTCCTACATATCAAAGGAATCACTCTAGAACGGGTTGTAGAAATCAAAGTCAGTGGAATATATGCTTTAAATGAAAACTTGAATAGTGGCTTCTAACATCAGAGGCATACACATAGTAGACTTTAGAAGAATGTTGCAGTTATGTTCATGAGGGGTATTGATAGCGTTTTAGCAAGTGTATTGAATTGTTCCAAGTAATAATAAAACGGTAGTATCGAGTGTCGAATTCAAGGATTGCATTTTACTATTGAATTATATTTAATTACTAAAATTGAACAAAAAGTTTCCAGATTGATTGAAATAATATTTAAAATTAACAACTGTAATAAAATTGATCTTTTATAATGAGAAAAATGTCAAGGATGAGTTTCACTTCCAACTTTGGTGTTTAATTTGATCCTAGTTACTGAATTCTTTTATTGAATTATTACCGATTTCTCTTTATTATTCTTTCCCTATTGTCTTAATGGAAAAACCTTTAATTTCAAAGTAACCCCTAATTCCTAAGTAGATTTAAGATTAGAATTAAGCATTAGTTTATAGAAATTCTCTTGTAAACTATTGCTTTGCAACTAATTTAATTGGTTTCATGACCTGCATCTATCCCTAGACTGCAAATTCATGAATTTATCATCTCAAGCATTTGTAAAGTCCACTTCCGTTTCAAAATACAAATTGTAGAACATTTTAATGTTGATCAAAAAATAAAAAGCATTAAGCATAGAGATGAGAAAAATAATTCAATAAACTCATCCATATAATTAGAAATCAAATCATAAAAATAAGGGTTTCATCTTATTACACTCATCCCTCACAAATAGGGTTTAGTTACTCATGACATAGATATTAGAGAAGAATTACAAGAAAGATTCATGAATGGTTCTTGATAAAAATGCTCCAATGATGTTAGAAACGGCCGTCTTTGAGTTTCTATGCTAGGGCACAAGTCTCCACACTTCCCAAGAGTCAAAAAGATCCCTAAACTGTGAAAAATTGCATTTTTTAGAATGTTGATGCGCGTCACGCGCCCCAGTTGTAGGATTTGCGCTCCGGGCGCGCCTGGACAGTGCTGAAAGGCTAGAAATGTGCTTCAGGCGCAGATGGTGCGCTTCAGGCGCACAACTTCTTCGGGTTGCCATTTTCTGCATTTTTCTCCTCTTTAGAGTTTGAATTGGGTTCCGATGTATTCATGAAAGTTGTAGCTATAGATCGTAGATTTCATTGGCACTTGGTTTGACTCCAATTGACATATAAAACTCCAGATATAGCTGAAATACTCTACATAGATCATGTTGATTTCTCACCAAAATTCAGCACTGCACTAAAACAAAGTGACAACGCAAAACTCCAAAAAATCTCTACTTAACTAAGGAAATAAGAACATAAACATTTCATTAAATCAAAGAAATAAAATTAACAAAATATATCAAATAAATTCTTAAATTAACTAATGAATAAAAGATAAATAAGACTAAAAACAATAAAAAAATATGCATATGATGAAGAGTTATCAGGTATGCTAAAATTACTATTCATTAGAGACATGCTAAAGTTACTATTCCTCAGAGGCGTGCTAAAGTTACTATCCATCAGAGGCATATGAACCCCAAAAACACGCCGAGTCTTTTAAGGCACAAAATTCTTTAGAGGCATGTTGAATTTTTAGAGACATATAATTCTTAAGAGGCAGACATGCAGACTTACCGTATGCTTGCTAATTAGAAGCATGCTTCAGTCTTTATAGGAAGATGTAGAAATACACTGAATTACCAGAAAATATGATATTATAGGTAGATGTAAAAACACGATGAACTACCATAAGCACGCTAGCAGAGGCAAATGCGCAAACTTTTCCAACATGTGCATTTTTTCAAATTTTGTTGACTGATTTGATTTCGTTTCCCGTGACCGTTTGATTTTCTTTGGTGGTATCCTCCGATTATCCTATTCAAATTTCTACATACTTAAAGAAATTATTAGTGCAATAAATGTTTCTAACATAGTACTTTTGTTAACATCAAAGCCACATAAAGGAATTGTTCGTGGTTCGAACAATCTCTTCCTTTTTGATGATGACAAAATAATACTTTTGATAAAAATTTATTTCAACAAAAGTAAAGTAAAACACTCATGACTTGCCCTAACTCGAAGCAATTATACTTAAACTCTTTCTCCCTACATGTATATTCTAACTTCCCCAAATCAGTAAACATGTAGCAAACATTTTTAAATTATTCTTAAATCTCATTCTCCCCCTTTTGTCATCAGACAAAAAAGAAAATAAATTTGAATAAAAATTGACTAATGAGTTAACACCATTCAGTAGCTCATAGTTAAGCCTTAAAACACATATCTATTTAACTTTAAACTCTTGTGAGAATATAACAATTAGAGCAGCAAACATATATAGATCATAACATTAATAAGATATAAATAGTAGGTTCAGATTCTTTTTAATAAATTAAAATCTTTCTTCAGCTAGTGGTTTAGTGAAAATGTCAGTCCATTGATGTTCAGTATCTATAAATTGGATATTTAACACACCTTTTTAAACATAGTCTCTCTATGTGTTTAACCCTAGACTACATAATTGGATTCTCAGTTAGACAAATAGCAAATGTATTATCAAATAATATGAGAATGTTACTCTCAATTATTTTGTAGTCCTCCAATTAATATTTCATCAATAGTTGTTGAGAGTTGCATTATGTTGCTGAAATATACTCAACTTTTGTTGTTGACATTGCAATTGTATTTTGTCTTTTGTTTGACCAGGAGATCAAATTCTCCCCTAGGAAAGTGCAGTTTCAACTTGTTTTTTTTTTCTTCCAAGTTTGTCTCCAGCATAGTCAGCATCACAATATCCTACTAACTTGTACTCAATTGACAACTTATAGAACAAACCATGGTTAGACATAACTTTAAGATATCTAAAGATCCTCTTAACATTAATAAATCAGGTTTGTAAGAAATAAGATATAGAAGTGACCCTATCATTCCTTTGTATGTTTTTTGGTCAACTTTCTTTCCTGATTCATCTTTATCAAGTGAGCAAGTGGGATGCATTGGTGTAGTCGTAGGTTTGCAATCATTCATCTTTAACTTCTAGAAAAACCCTTTTGTATACTTGGTTTGATGAATGTATATCCCATACTTGTCACACCCTAAATCCCAAAATAATATATATAATAATTTATATCATATTCCTATAAAATTTGCAGCGGATAAATAAAATTATATTTTCAAGAAAATAAGTATTTTTGTAACTAATTTAGGATATCACGTTTCTCAAAGTACACATGCAACAATTCAAATTTTATTACTCCAATAAAACAATTTAATCTCAATAAACTTGATTTAAGTATAATTACTTGATTTAATTCTAAAAACTTACTAGTACTTCAAAGGTTTTCATACAAAAATTTGATTCAAATTAAATAAGTAAAATACAAATTAAAACCCTTATTCCCGGTATCACCTATCAGAGCGGGGTTCCTCCCAATCATGAACTTCAAGACTCATTAACCTGTAATAACTGTGATTTCGCAAACGCAGAGCCCAGCCAGTCAAACACAAACAACGAAGGAGGTGAGTTTTGAAATCATGTTAATAGTATAATATGAGTAAGAAGAACACGCAAACAATCATAATAGAATCGTTTCATAATCACTTTACGATATATCAAAGTATTTAATTAAATAGTATCATACTATAGCATCAAAGTCACTCAAATAAAATAATCATCTCATTATAATATGCATCAAATCATCTAATTATTATTACCTTTGAAACACATCAATCACAATAAAACAATCACAAGGAAATGCAATGCTATGCATGAGCTTAGACTCTACTTCACAATGTGGTACCATTCTAACTCTGAAGTACTTGGTTAGGAGGCCATGATACTATGCCACCATCCCGGTGGACGGACAATTCAAATTGGCCCTGTCCTCATAGATCCCCTCAACTCAACCCGAGACACATATACGTGACAGTCGAGGTAAACGTGTGTTGCATGGTAGCTCCCGACATTGGGAGTGCTACCTCCAAGTCACCTAGGAATTCCCCACCGGAATACCTCCAAAGTCTAACAATCTTGCCTTAAGGCTCGACAGCAGACCGCCACGATCAGGCTCATTCAGTTGTACTTCCCCATAATCACTAGGCTTGTCAGGCCCTACCTATATGATGACAAAATAATCTCCACTTCACAAATTCACAATATTTATTTTCTCCCCTCGTTGGTTTATGATACTCCATTAAAACCGTCATCTCAAACACAAATTGAAATCATAATTATTTCACCAATTATGGGGTTACTTCAATATTCTCATCACAAATTCACAACATCACTATCATTAATCATATCTCATCACATAAACTCATCGCCAATTTATAGCATCACTATCATCAATCAAACATCATCACATAAACTTGTCACAAATTTATAATATCACAATAATTAATCATACATCATCATCATCACATAAAACTACCACAACACATCCATCTTTTGTTATCACATCACATAAACTCATCTAATCACACACACACACACACAGATATATATATATACATAAATTTAAGTCGACACCCAATATCACAATAATATCAATTTCACACATTCAATGAAATTAAATCAATCAACACCCTACAAATGTTTCTATTCTATATTTTAATCTCACAATTTCAATATTTGTAAATTAATTAATTTATCCCTCAAAGGGCTACTGCCGTACGTAGCAAGCCCCGGATGAATCGTTGGGAAATACGGTTTTCCCGTTCATCTCACAATATATTATACTCATGAATTCAAACGCTCTCTCACCCCTTACCTTATTTCGATGCTTTCACCTATGAATATGATTCGATGCCCAAACATTCTTTGCTCTTTGACTCTTTGTCCTTCAACTAATCTAACTCGACAGTTTATGGGTAAACGTCAAAAATAAATTATGAGAAGATAATCTAAAACTAAATTCGAAATTCGGTAAAGGAAAATTACCATAAATCAGAAACCTAATCAGTGGATAATATAGCCACTTTTCACACGGTCGTTTTGGCATTGGTTTCACTCAAATCGGAATTACGGTGAAGGAGAACGGTGCAAAATAAGGATTTCTGTAAATGGAGAGATCGGGTATTTTAGGGAGAAATTCGGGTTGTTAAAAATATGAAAAATTGTGTTTAATTGACTAACTAAATATAAGAAACAACATACTTAGATTTGGAAGAAAATTGAGAAAGTTTTCTGGAACAGTTATTGATCACCGATGTAAAACGATAGAGTTGTTGTTGTGTTTCCTCTTTGGTTTTACAGGTGCCCTTCCAACTCCCTTCCCTTCTTTTGTTTGTTATATTTTATTAATAATTAGGGTTCATAGAGTCAAACCCATTGGTCTCTTTATTTATATTTTATATTATTATTTTTATTTTGTTAAAATAAAACTAATAATTATTTAATCTCTTTTTTTAATATCCCTCCAAACACCATTTAGTTTTCCAAACATTACTAATATTTTATAAATTAGAGTAATTAAAATAATTAATATAAAAAAACATCTTACTAATAATCAAAACTCTCACATTCAAAATAATCTCCACAGTTATACTTATTTCTCAAAATACTCACATTATAATAATACCATCATATTAGAAAATAGTCAAAATTATAAAATAAATAAATATAACATCAATATTTTATATTAATTACTAAATCATAATGAATATATATAAAATCACAATACCATAACAAGTATTTTAAAAATAAACGAAATCAAACACAATATCAATTCTATATCAAGATAATTGTTTATAAAAAAAATAACTAAAAATAGAAAATAGTTATAAATAATTGAAATATAACTATATATATATATATAATCACAATTTCAAAATGAATATATAAAAACAAAGAAAATCAAACACAATATTACTACGATCTCAATATAATTATTTATAGAATAAATAATTAAAATAAGATATATTTAAAAATAATTAAAACAAGATATACTTAAAAATGATTAAAATATAAATATGTACACACTTAATATTAGTCAAACATATAAGAAAATATCATATCAATTACCAACTCACATTTACACTTAAAATCATATAAAATCTTGTTCTTTAAAATATTACACTACAATACTTTTATTTTTATAAAAATGTATAAAATAATAAAGTAAAATATTTATTATTTATATTGCTCATTAAATATAATATCTATCAAACTAACACATCACAGAAAACATTCCTATAACAAAATTTACTCACAAAATTTATCAACATATATTCTAAAATAATTTTAACATCAAATTAATTATTTAAAATCTTATTTAATTAATAAAATAGTTTATTATCAAATTTAGGGTGTTACAATACTGACCATATTGAATTTGAATTCTTAAGAAGAACTTCAATTCTCCCATAATATAATATCGTAAACATAAATTTGAATAACAAGAATGTCAATTTCTATTGATTTCCTAAACAAAGTGGTGTCAACCTAACCTCTATCAAAATTGTTTCAACTATGAAGTTACTTAACCTATCATACCAAGCTCTAGGTGCGTGTTTTAGACTATATAGTGATATCTCAAGCTTAAAGACGTGATTAGGAAACTCTAGGTTTTCAAATCCTAGAGGTTGTTTTACATTTACTTCTTCATTAATCTAATCATTTAAGAATGCACTTTTAACATCCATTTGAAACAAGGTGATATTATGAAGGAGAGTAAGATATGTATTGTCTTGAAAGGTTTCTTGAATTTCCATGTGGTTAGCATAGGACAAGATTGTAGTACCTTAATTTTGTCTAAATAATTAAAAATTATTTTAATAATAATAATAATAATTATATATTAAATAAATATGTTGCAATTATTATCATAAATCTAAAAAAATTAACATTTTACAAATCTGATTCAAATTTAAATATATATCAAAATTAAAATAATATAAAAAAAGAAAGAAATTTGAATTTCAATAACACAAGTCTAGTTTTTTTTCATTATTTGGCCTCGCAACACACAAACACATTTTCTTTTCCTGCCAACAGCCAACACAGAAATCCTATCAACAGAGCCAACACATCTTCTTCCTCAGCTTACGCTTCTTCCTTCTTGCCAAAAACCAACACACATCTTCATTTTCTTTGCATATTATTTGACTCTCACTATGCATTCTTTTTATTTTCTTTATCTTATCAACATCCCTTTCATAAACATACTACAAACCAGTTTCTTTGACTAATCTAATTTATATTTTTAGCTTAATAGAGAATTACTTTTAACATATGTGCACTCAATAGAAAATATAGAAAAAATTATTTCCTTAATCATACATTACTTAAGATTTGTTACAAAAATAATATAAAATCTAGTTAAAATTTGTTGCGAAACAATACAAGATCTAGAGTTCGAATTTATATAATGAACAGAAACATTCACTGTTTTACCTATAAATTGAGACAAAAAATTAAGAAAGAGTGGGAGACCAACAAAAAACACTTAAAATAAGAAGAAGAAAATAGGAGAGAAAAACAAACAGAAGAAGGATTAAGGTATTGTTTTCATCTTTACTAGTTGTATTCATTACTGAATGTAGTATATCAAATGAGTTATTAATAAAAAAAATGAAACTTTTTATTGTTATACAAAAATAATGTCCTAATCTGAGAGAGAATAAACTAAGAACCCAAACCTTTGACCCTTGTTGTTGTCGTTGGAACATCGATCGTACTTTTTAGTCCCCAGTGGTCGACCTCCTATACTCTTCTCTCCCCCAGTGGTTGACCTCATATATATATATATTTAGTATATATCTATTACTTTTCTTTGATTTAATTTTTTTATTGTTATATATAAAATTTAAGTTTGTGGATTTTAAGATCATTGGTCCTTTATAAGCTTTATATTTTTAGCATTCATTTTTTTTTCAAATAAGTATTATTTTTATATATTAAATTTAATTAATTTTATAATAAATATTAAGTTTGCTAAATATAGAGAGATAAATTTTCTATTAAAAGCTAATTAGATGTACTGTCTTAAAATCAATTGTTTTTCGATTGATTATTTAGATATGACATTTTCTTTGAGTTGTTAAGACACAAGTTGTACTACTTGGTGGTTTTAAAACTCTATTTAAAAATAATATAAAATATTCTTAAGAGGGTTAAAATATCCTTGAGTTTTTAGACACAAGTTGTACAACTCGATTGTCTTAAAACTCATATTTTAAAATAATTATTCAAATTAAGCCATTTTTTTTATGTTCGTCAAAATTAACTTTTTTAAATAACAAAGTACAATTTATTTAAAAGAAATCAACACATCCACATTTTCTACCAATAACTAAGTAGCTTTGATTTCTCCATCGCACCGGGAGATACATACGAGCAATCTCATACTCTTGTCAAGCACAATAATAAACACTTTTTTTTTTCACTTTTGTTTAACACGTTTTTATCTCAAAAAATCTCATTTATAAAAAACAATTTATATCCATATTTAAAAATAAAGAGAAATAAATATATTTAAGTTGATATAATTTTGCACAATTAATTATAGGTAACTGTATTTCAACGAACGTCGTAGGTAGGGATGGGAATAGGCCAGGCCAGGCCAGGCCAGACTTTGAAAGGCCTGAGCCTGGCCTACGATTTATTTTTTCGGCCTAAGCTTGGCCTTTTTAATAGTTTGGCCTGGCCTGAAAGCCTTTTTAAAAGCCTTTTTAAACGAATCCATTATTACTTCTTAAACAAATAAGGAACAACTACTAAGTGATTGATTAATTGAACAGTTACCGAATATAAAACGACTACCAAATATAGAACTGCTATCAAATATGGAACGACCACTGAATATGGAATGATTAGTAAGTGATTGCCTAATTGATAGAATTTAAAATAGAAAATAATATTAATAATATAATAAATATATATAGGTCGGCCTATTAGGTCTAACAGGCTTTTTTATAAGCCTGAGCCTGACCTATTTAAATAAATAGGCTTTAAAAACAACCTGAGCCTAGCCTTTTTATTAAATAGGCCATAGGCCCCTACGGACGGCCTAGCCTATTCCCATCCCTAGTCGTAGGGTGCTAATACCTTACCTATGCATAATCGATTCCCGAACTCAAAATCTAGTAGCAAAGATCATTTTTATTTCTTATCTTTTAAGGGTTTCCCAATATTTTCCCTATTTTAAAATAAATTTTGGTGGTGACTCTATTTAATTCGAGGAAAACTCGAAATTTTAGGCCGCGAATTAATTGTGCATAATTTTTTTAACTTTTTTTTGTTTGTTTGTTTTTCATTTTCATTTTTTTATATGTTTATTATTTCTTAATAAGTATTAGCTAACATTATAATATTCTTTTAAGGTAGTAAATAATTTTTTTATTTCATTTATTTATTTATTTGTATAATTATATATGTTTTCATTAGTATTATGGAGTTATTGAATTATACTTATTTTGCACCTACACTTTTACTAAGACGCACACTTATGAGTGGAACCTTATACCCATATTTGAACAAAACTTAAGCTTAGTTTTGAGATTGTGTAGTGGTAGCCTTGTAGATGTACATCCTGTTTGATTAGCATGAAGATCTCACCTAGGGTTTGATTCTGTTGAGCTTATTGTCACTCCAAATAGTTTACCTATTGTTGTTGACAATATTCCAAAGTTAATAACCTCCATGCTATGGTGCTAGTGAGCCAACTTTAGAAGTGACGTCACAAGCGGAGATTTTACCGGAATTAATCGTGGTGTCGAAATCGCTTGTTAAAGCTACCGTTAAGGTAAGGACTCTATCTAAATTTTTAGCTTGCATATAGGATGATATATGTGTATTTGCGCAGTTGGAATTTGGTGAATTTGATGTATGATTTTGTGGAAAAGGAATTTAATTCATTTATGTGTGTTTTGAGGAAATTAAATTTGATGTGTTTTATGTGTGGATTTGTGAAAAATGAATTTAATGTAAAGTGTGGATTGAATTTGATGTGTTGAGGTGTGATTTGTGAAAATTAATTTAGCTTGATTTATGTTTGAGGAATATGGAAATTCATGGGTGATTTATGATAAGATTTGGTGTTGATTTGTGAAAAAAGAATTTAATGTAAAGTGTGGATTGAATTTGATGTGTTGAGGAGTGGTTTGAGAAAATTAATTTGGATTGATTTATGGTTGAAGAATGTGGAATTTCATGGGTGATTGATGATTGCTTCTGGTGTGGATTTTGTTGAATTTAAATTGTTCGAATTTAATGTAAATTGTGGATTAAATTTGATGTGTGGTGGTGAGAAAAAATGCTTGAGTATGCTCTGTGTATAATTGAAAAATCATTAGTTTTAAATGAGTATTCAAAATGGGGAATCTTTTAATATATACATTTACTTAATGATTGTTGTGGAAAAGGTCAGAGTATGCTAATGCATTTCATAGTACATGGTGACCAGATTGGCCATGGTGATAGTGGTGACCGGATGGGTCACGAGATGATTCCATGTGATTTGTTGGTTCATCTTATCCTTGTGGGGATTATTGAGTCGTGTAAGGTCTGCGATAGACTACACAGTTATGGTAAATCATGCTGATCCGTGATAGGTGGCACCTCGGTTAATAGTACTATTGGCTTGTGATAAGCGGTACATTTAAAATTTACATTTTTAGTAAATCATGCTGACCCATGATAGGTGGGACCTCGGTAATTTAGTCCTATTAGCCTATGATAGGCGGTACAATTATGATTTACGCCCCTTTGAGGAGGGTTTGCTTTGGAATTCCGAGTCCATGCATTTTGGCATATACGCATTGCATTAGGGTGCATGGCACGCGAGTCATGTTTGATTTAATGTTATGACTACGTGTGTAAACTCAAGTTATGGTTGTGATTGTGCCATAATTGGTAAGTGTGATTGTTTTGGATTTGTTGTAAGTGTTGATCGATTGTGAAACCATTTTGAAAACTGATTTCTGCACTTTTTCTGCAGTTGTATAGGGATTAGTTGTCTTTCTTTTAGGAATGTGTTTACTTTATTTTGGAAGACTATACCTATACCTCATATTTTCAGCTTGACTTTTATTTTGATGGGTCCATGTACAACTTTTTGATGTGACGTGGGGAAGTTAAAATTATTGGGGCAGTACTTTTGTACGAGTGTTTGCCGAGAATACCCCAGGGGTATGAGCTATGTCAGATAGGTCTCACTGTCCCGATGTATTTTTTATTTATTTATTTTGGATTTGTATTTCAAAAAAACTATTTCCGCTGCTTATAATTATTTGTTGACTTTTGTTGTTATGTCACGACTTAAATATTTTATCCAAGAGTATTTATTCCTTCATTTCTGAAATTCGATTTTAGAAAGGCCATGTCATTTGACATAGCACAATTGGTAATGGAACCTTTCCTTCCATTAAAGATGTTTTGTTTATTAAAGGTATTAAACATGATTTATTAAGTATTATTCAATTAAGTGATAGTATTATATTTCATAAAAAATCATGCAAAACAATTAGTCAAAAATATGGATTTGTACTCTTCATAGGTTAGAGGCATAATAACCTATATAAGATAAATCTATTTAGCTTAGAGAAATAAGATGTTAGATGTCTCATGTCAGTAATTGAAGAAAAATTAATTTGGCACAAAAGGTTAGGTCATGCATGTTAGAACCAAGGTGCTTTTATACTTAGAGTTTTGATGTTGACAAAAGTATTTTATAGAACAATATATTTGACTATATAGAGTATAAAAGATTCTTATTTTTCAAGAAAATCTAAAATAAGATTTTATTCAGATTTATAATTGAAGAAAATATTTGACCAAGTTGAAAGGAAGATATGATCAACATCTTATCAATAAGAAGATACAAATTATTTACAAGAAGATTTGATCAAGATTTATCACAAGAAGATATGAATTATTTACGAGAAGATTTGATCAAGATTTATCTATAAGAAGATATGAATTTTTTACAAGAATATATGAATTCTTTATAAGAAGATATGATCAAGAATTGTGAAAGTTCAAGAACCGGTCCAACATTATGTATCCTCCCATATCAAAGCAAGCAATAGGAATAAAGTTTCATCAAAATAATTTGCGAAAGCAATCTTAACAACATACAAACTATATCAATTTGAAGAATTTAAAAACTCAATCTGATCAAAATACAAATAATATTAATCTAAAAAACTTACAAACTCAATTTGAACAAAATATGAACAATACCATTCTGAAGAATTTACAAACTCTATTTAAATAAAATACAAACATATTCAATCTAGAAGAACTACAAAGATTGGATTTAGAAATAAAGAATTGACTAAAAAATATTTTTTCAAAAAACATATTGCTCAAAATTATGTTTGAATAAGATCATTTTTGACCAAACTATGAATGAAGATGTAATTCATAATTAAACAAGGACTAATTGAAGTCCTAATTTTATCTATAAATAGATATTCAAGGCTGATGAATAAGAATATGAAAAAATAAAAAAAGAGTAGAAGAACCCAAGCTCAACGTTCCAAATTAATCTTAGAGTTCAAAGAGAGAAACACTTGTTCAAATGAGAAATATTTTATAAGTGTTGGTCTTAGAGTGTGATAGTCATGGTTATAATCAAATTGTTAGAAACAACTAGTCAAGTTCCAAACCTTTGAATTCAAACTCGATAGTCGTGTTAGTGTGTCTTCAACAATCTGGGGATATTAGATTGTGTGAAGAAGACATGGCTGGTAGATTCATCTTGTGTATCTTCCTTAAAAGTCTGGGATTGTCAAACTGTTTGAGAAGACAGGTTATGAGGGCCATGTGCTTTGTAATTCATGTTGTTGATTAGTGGGTTAAATTTTTCTAAGTGAAAGGACTAGATGTAGCCAAATTAATGGTGAACCAAGATAAATTACTTATGTCACTTTATTCATGCACTCAGTTTTGTTATCACTTCTTCTCCAAGTAAATCATGAAGTTCGAACCATTTAATCATAAAATGAAAAATTTATCAACTTAGTCAAACTGAATTCAACCCTTCTTCTTGTGTTTGCACCTTTAATTGACATCAGAGCTCAGTCTCAAGGTTGAGAACTTCACAGTTTTTGAGGAAAGATCCAAGGGTTCAACATATCTGGATTCAATGAAGAAGTTGCTAGAGGAAACATCAAAAGACCACCTATGTTCTATGGAGAATGTTTTGAGTACTTGATGGATAAGCTAAGACATTTCTTTATTTCACAAGATCTTGAACTTTAGGATTTGGTGCTATATGGTTATATTGCTCCAAAGAATATTGATGTTATTGAAAATCCAAGGAAATAGATGGATGATGATCTATAGAAGATGTTCAAGATGCATTAAAAGTCTATAACAATCATGAAAAGTATTTATGATAGAGACACCAAAAAGTATTTATGATAGTTTGATTCCGACCTATGAAGGAAACAAGAAAGTTCAGGAAGCTCTTTTGTATATTTGGTTTGATGAATATATATGCGTTTTTGACTTTGTTGAATTTGTATCCCTAAGAAGAACTTAAGTTCTCCCATCATACTCATTTAAAATTCAAGTTGTATCAACTTAGTAAATTCTTGACAAAGATTGCCATTAGTAGATAAAAAAATAAAATCATCAACATAATTTTGAATGATAAGAATGTCATCTCCTATTGATTTTCTAAATAGGGTGTTGTCCACTTTTCCTTTTTCAAAATTATTTTTAAGCAAGAAGTTACTTAGTCTATTATATCATGTCAGTTTTTGACCATATAATGATTTCCTAAGTTTAAATACATGGTTTGGAAATTCATAAATTTCAAAACCTAGGGGTTGCTTAACATAGACTTCTTCACTTATATATTAATTTAGAAATGCATTTTTAAAATCCATTTGATATAATGTAATGTTATTATAAGCAACATAAAAGAGTAGGCTATGAATAACTTCAAACCTAACCGTTGGAGAAAATGTCTCAGTGTAATCAATGCCTTTTTGTTTATTATAGCCTTGTGTAACAAGTCTTGCCTTGTTTCTAACTACTTCTCATTTTTTGTTTAACTTGGTTTTGAAATCCTACTTGGTTCTGATAATGTTTTTCTTTGGTCTAGGTACTAGATCCAAACATTATTTCTTTTAAATTCATTTACCTCTTCTTCCGTTGCAAAGATCCATCCATCATCTACAAGTACTTCATCAACAGATGTAGGTTCAGAGTATCCAATGAAGGTGAACTTTTGTGATATGGAATTAAACTTACCAAATTTGTCTTTAGGGCTTAACATATAACAAGTTCAACCAAATTGTTTAAAGTAAGAGATGTTTGAGTTTTTACCCTTCCATAATTCATATCGTGTTTTATTCAATAATGACCTAATCAAGATTCTATTTTTCATATAACATGCAGTGTTAATTGTTTGTGCCCAAAAGTATTTTGAAATATCCATCTTATTGAGCATGGTTCTAGCCATTTTTTTTGAATGGATCTATTCTTTCTTTTTACAACTCCATTTTGTTGTGGTGTTCTAGGAGAGAAAAATTGTGAGAGATTCCATTCTCATCACATAAACTTTTAAATGACTTGTTTTCAAGGATCCTCTGCATGTTTTTTGGTCAACTTTCTTTCGTGATTCGTCTTTATCAAGTGAGTAGGTGGGATGCATTGGTGTAGCCATAGATGTGCAATCTGTATACTTGATTTAATGAATATATATCCTATTCCGACTTTGTTCAATTTAAATTCCTAAGAAGAACTTCATATCTCTTATCATACTCATTTGAAATTCCTGGTTCATTAACTTAGCAAAATCTTGACATAAAGTACTATTCGTAGAACCAAATATAATATCATCAACATAAATCTGAATAATAAGAATGTCATTTTCTATTGATTTCCTAAACAATGTGGTCTCAACCTAACCTCTATCAAAACCATTCTCAAGTAAGAAGTTACTTAGCCTATCATACCAAGCTCTAGGTGCTTATTTTAGACCATATATTAATTTCTTAAGCTTAAAGATGTGATTAGGAAACTCTAGTTTTTTAAATCATGGGGGTTGTTTTACATATACGTTTTTATTAATGTAACCATTTAAGAATGCACTTTTACATCCATTTGAAACCAAGTGATATTATTATAATTAGTAAAGGAGAGTAAGATACATATTGCCTCTGTTGACATCTAATTTTGTTCGGTATTTTTTGGAACTTTTTATGCCATTAAAATAAATAAAAAATATATAAAAAATGAAATAAAATAAAAAAAATAAAAAAAATAAAAAAATTATTATTATTAGGGCTATAAACTTTATGCAATCATGGGTGTTTCTGGTTCTTGATTGCCTCTTGTTCTTGTTGCCTTTAGTTCTTGATTTTTAGTGGCCTTTGTTTCCTATGATATTTGTTCAGACTTTTCACTCATTTCTAAAAACATAAAAGAAAATGTATATAATTAAAATAAAAAAGCCTATAAATAAATATATTAATGGTAATAAAAATTAGTAAAAAAAATATATAATTGAAAGAAAAGAAACTAAAAAGAAATTGATTAATGAAATAAAAATCAATATAATAATAATAATCGATTCACAATTATTTTTTTGTGTTTTGTTACCTTAACACAAAAAATCTATAAATAATTTACACTAAACCAGAAACAATGGAGAGAAAAGAGAGGACTATCAACTAAGAAAAGAGAAAATAATATGCAAATATAGGGAGGAACAAATAGTATGAACTTGATAAAACCAATCCAGCAAAATCAGTTCTGCAGCAAGGTATCTATTTTCGTATTCTCCTCTAATTTTTCTTCTTATTATCTTCTTTTGCATATTTAAAAAAAAACTGCTATTTAATTTTTCTGCAAAATAGCTTGGTCGGTTTTCTTTTGCAGGCCAAAACATCATGAAGCTCGTTAAGGATGAATTTTATCATCAAGAAGCCAACTTAGGTTCACTCCCGCCTCGTGCTAGGCGTATGAAGGAAGCCAAGAGGAAGGGACATCATTCTGGATATGGTGTTTAACTTTTATATAACTTTTAAACAGTTTCATGTCAATTTAGTATTCATGTCAAAAAAAGATTTTTGAGATTTCGACGTAGTATCCTTTGTAAAATCCAGTTTCAAATTTTTAACTCAATCATAATCTAAAGAGTAAAATCTAAATATTTAATATATTTTCTAAAAAGATTTTCTAGACTCAAAATACCTTCAAAATGCATCACGACTCTACAAACTTTACAAAATGGCCCTCGATCAAAGAGGCCTAACAAAATATAATTGAGACTTAAAAATGATTGAGACTTAAATCTACTAACAACTTGCTACTCAGCCCCTTGTGAAACTGAAAAAAAAAATGAACAACATGAAGGGGTAAGTCACAAAGACTTAGTGAGTAAACCACAACCACCACCAACTAGAAGGGAAACACAAAAAGACATGAATATTTGTTTTACAATCTTGTGGCAATTATGTTAAAACAATTCTACCTAAAATATAGATGATTTTCAAATAAAGTATACGCATGATAAAACCACTAAACTTATAATTTAATCATTCAGGTAGGAATATTTAAAAATTCAATTCATAAATAAGTGAAATCAAAATGAACAACCTTAAAAATATCATAGAAAATCAAACAAGTAAAAAATTAGAGATCATGGTTAAAATAAAATATTAAATATATATTGTTTATTAATTATATTTTGTTTGAATACCAATTATTTATTAAATGAATTAATATTGTTTATTAATTATATTTTGTTTGAATACCAATTATTTATTAAATGAATTGTTGATCATAATGTGTTTGAACAATATTTGCAAACTTTGTCTCTAAAATGACAAAAATTGTTCTCTGTATTTTTAAAAGTAGCAGAATTATTACATTTGAAATTAACATGATAAATTCGATTGGATAGCTAAATCAATTGATATTTAGATATTATGTAATATAATTTCTCAACACAATTTTTGATTGACATGCTTTTAAATTCTCTTCTATATAAATAATTGTAAATATATTTTCAATCTTATAAAAGAAACATATTATCGATCTGTATCAATATATTTTCAATCTTATAAAAGAAACACATTATCGATTTGTATCAGTTATTGGCATACATATTTCCTATTTCAAGTGGATGTCACATATATATTATAGTTATCGAACATTCTGATTGTTTTAAAAACTCAAATAAGATACACATTTTATGTTAATATAGTTATAGGTATCTACAACATTAAAATATTTTTGGATATATTACAAGTAGTATAAATTTTACATTTATTTGCATTTCATTTTGTTGTATGGTTCTATTACCTTGATGGATTATTAGAGACGACAGTCAATGAAGATGCGACAAATTAGCATATCAGATTCATTTGATGAAATCTTCAATCGAGGTAAGGAGCTAGATGAGGTTCAAGTTTATGAGTATAACATAATATGAGATGAACGGGAATGCCGTAATTCCCAAAGATTCACCTAGGGCTTATTGAGTACGGTCGAGTCCTATTCAGTAATAATAATTAATTAATAACATATGAACGATAATAGTGAGGACTAAAATATAATTTAGAAACCTATAGAATTGAAGTAATTTAATTTATATCGAGATTGCATGTTGTTGGATTTTAAACCTTGTTTTGATTGTTATTATATCAGTTATATGTATTTGTGTGCTCTTGGTTACTTGATTAAAATTGTGATATTACTTGAATGCACCACTTATTTGATTTCTTACTCTTTGATTGATAAGACTAAACTGTCCATTGCGAGTGGTATAACCCAAATATTAGAATTTTATTATGATTGATTGATATACATATAAAAAGATGCAAATTCTTATGAATATTGTGAATTCAAACTGAGACTTGTTGAGTTATGATAATCGAATAAGTATGATATAGGTGTTTTAGGTTTTGGAGTGACGACTATATTGTCATCATATAGGGAGGATCTGACAAACCTAGTGATTCAGAGAAGTACAAATTAATGAGCCTGATCAGTAAGGGCAACAGTCGAATTGTAAGGTAAGACTAATAGACCTTGGGGGTATCTTTGGTGGGGAATTCCTAAGTGGGTTAATGGGTTATTCCCTAAGGTTGGGAGCTACCGTGCAACACAAGAGTACCCCGACCGATGCGTATATGTGTCTCGAGTTGAGTCGAGGGGATCTGTGAGGACTTGGCTATTCATGAATTGTTCGTCCACTCTTCTAGGGGCATATTTTTAGGCCTTCTAACCAAGTACTTCAGAGTAGAATTATATCAAATGATGAAGAAGTATAGAGTATACGACATGCATAACATTTCATCCTTGTAACTGTTTTATTGTGATTGAATTAGATTTACCTTTGATATTATGTTATTGAATGTTTCTCTATATTTGTGCTATTTTTCCTACTTGTGTGTTATCGTCGTTTATCTTATATTGTTATGCTATTTTGAAACTCACTCCTTGTTGTTTGTGTTTGGCATTTGCGATAGACGCAAACGAGCTGCAAGTGACAACTAGTACCCATTAGAGTGTCAGAAGCCATCTTGTCTTGGAGACTCTTATTATACGAATCATATGAACGTAAATTTGAACGTCTTTTATTTTTTAGATTCCCGCTATGACAGTAAAATCAGGTTGGGTCTTTATTTGCAATTATCACTAAACCTATTTACGTGTACTTCCAAGGGATTTTGTTGTCTAATATTATGACTTTGAGTAATTAAGTTTGATGTGACATGTTAAGGATTACGTGATACTCTTTACCTTATAAAAATATTTTGAATGTTTATATGTTTTCTTGAAGAATTTCAATTGAAAAACACAAAAAAAAAACCTATAAATTAAGTGATTATGTGACACTCTTTACCTTATAAAAATGTTTTGAATGTTTATAATGCTCTTGGAGTATTTTTGGATTTCTTAGCACTCCATAACAGATATGAGAATTTTCTCGAATGGTTATGTTAGGATCACAATTCTTATATAGAGAAATTTACAGGCCATTATGGTTTTTGACTATTACTGTGATTGCATGAAATCGGCATATAACATAATGACTTGTATCAAATCTTCAGAGATCTTGATTCAACATTAGAAACTGGTTCAAATTTGTCTTCATAGCTGATTTAGCATATCTTGATAGAAAATGAAGGAAGACCAGATGATGATACAATCAAAGGATGTCATAAACTTCTTCAGACAAATGAAAAGTCCAAGTTAGTGAGCATATGATGATGGAATGATCACTTCTTCAATGTAGACATTTAATCAAAGTGTTGACGTGATTATTTAAGAAAATGATCAACTATTTGCCATATTCATTAGAAGCAAAATTATGAGAGAACACTTGTATTAACAAATTCATCAAAGACACATTGAGAGGGCATTTATCAAAGTCAGTTGGTACTTTAACATATTTTCAAAGCATTGCCATATTTTCCTTGTTCATTTATTCAATCATCAGAGAATGTAGCGTAAGGTCTTTAAGTTTAATGAAAAGGGAACGACACACTTAATTAAATTCATTAGTGCTATAAATTGCTCCCACAATAATTTTTGTTATCATCAAAATAATTAAGGGTCATTGTTCTTCAAACAAATTTGGTCCCTAACAATCACTCGTTCTTTGATGATGACAAACATTTATTTTTGTGAACAATAGTTTTTTAATAGTATAATATATGAAAAGATATTCAACAAAAGTAGTAAAACTCCCCCTTAGTATGAACAGGTTTAAAGAAGGAGTAAAGTACAATATTCAGACAGTAAAGTTTTTTAAAAGATAAGTTATTGTTCTTGAAACTTCTCATCAGCAAACAAGAGTTGAGCAAGAGAAGTGCATAACATACAAAAAGATATAAGTGTTATAATAAACTAAAGATAACATTTTCCTTAAAGATTTGCCCTAAAATCAAAACACATAAAACAAATGTAAACTTAAGGTTAAAATTCGTTAATCTAGCAAAGATTAGTCCTAAGGTATTCTGAATGGACTATTGATTCTTTGGTTGTCTATTCCATGAACACATCAATTTTAACTACCAGTCATTCAAAGTCTTTATTCTTGACAAACTAAGATGGGTCAAAAGTAGTAGAAAGGATTTAACTTATATCTAAGAATAGCGAAGCTTTTTGTTATGTTTGCCTCGAACATTTTATCTGAGGTGTTGGTAGAGGTTTAGTTGGTTTAGGATCATAGGGGTTTATTTTCACCATCATAATAACTACTAGTTCTTGAAATACAATTTTTTCTTTCTTCATTTACCACTTAGTTGCATAAAGTAGTAAAAACTTTATGTGACTCATTCTTGTGTTTAAAGAAGCATAGTCATCAACAATAACGATTCCATACTTTTTTACCACTAATTGACCCCGTCCTTATTGGACCAAGTAAATCAAAGTGTCAAAGTTCAAGTGGTCTATATAACATCCTAAAATTTTAAAATACTCTAATATATAAGTTAATATTGTTGTTGTTATTATTATTATTATTATTATTATTATTATTATTATTATTAATGATTGAATACTAACAACATTTTTTAAAAGAAACATTAGTTGTAATATATATATATTTTGACACCTAATTTTATTCGGTGTTTATTTATTTTCTACTTTTTTATTAAAAAATGGAAATACTAAAATAATAAATATATATGAAGAAATATAAAAATAAAAATAAATAATTAGGGCTATAAGCTTTAGACAATCACGGGTGTTTCCAGTTCTTTTTTGCCTCTAATTCTTGTTCAGACTATTTTCTAAAATACAAAAAAAAATTAAAGGAAACCGAAACAAAATGAATTGATTGTCATAAAAATCAATATAATGATGATCAAATTGAATAGAAAAGAAACTGAAGAAATAAAACAATGGTAACAAGAATCAGTATAATTGTGGCCAATTAAATGGAAAGAAATAGATTAATGATAATCAATTGACAATTATTCTCTTGTTTTGTAATCTACACCCAATAGTCTATAAATAGTCTACCACAAGAGGACAAAGGGGGAAGGACAATTGGAAACACAATTTGAGGACACAGAAAAACTAGAGAGATTAATAGGCAAAAGAGAAGAAGAGAATCTAATCTTGAAGCAATCAGTCTAGCAAAACAACAATTTAGCAGTAAGGTATCATTCTCTTATTGTTTTCTCTAATTTTCTGCTTATTAGTCTTTGTTTTGCATCTTTTTTAAACAAATATTTTTTTTTCTCTCTTTCTGTTTTTTCTATTTATAAAAAATAAACTCATATTTTAAGCTTTCATTTTTTTTAAATCGTTTAATCCTAAAATTGTTTTCTTTGCAACACAAAATAATAAAAAAAATATAACTAATTGACGTCTATAGACCAAGAAAACAAATTTCATCATATTGTAATATAATAGAAAATTCATAATATGTCTCTATCAAATAACTAAAAATCATAACTAAAATCATAATATGCCTCTATTGTATTTTGGATTTTCTTTTTTTGTTTGGAAATCCTTTCTTGATTTGGTCTCTTCTTCTTAAAATTCTTTGAATTCTTCTAGTAAGAAGGGCTATTTCTTCATATGCATCTTCTTGTCCAATTTCTTCTGAGTCTTAATTTGTTTCTACTAGTACACTTTCTTGAGATGATTTCTGAGCTATTGCTTTGTCTTTCTTGAATGGTTTGTCTTCTCATAACAACACTTCATGTGTTCTTAATGTTCCAATCAGTTATTCCAATGCAAGCACTTCAAGATTTTTGACCTGACTTATAGTTGTCACCATTGGTCTCGATATTACTAGGAGACATCTCATAATCTTTTTGACTCTATCTTGTACTGAATATGCTTTCCCTAAGGAGCGCATTTCATTTATAATAGTTGTAAATCTCGAGTACATCTCATCAATGGTCTTGCCTTCGTTCATTTCAAATAGTTCAAATTTTCCTATGCATATGTCGATTCTTGTTTCTTTCATGTGACTTGTTCCTTCATGATGGGTTAGTAATATGTCCCTTACTTCCTTAGTAGTGTCGCATTCATCAACTCTTTCGCTTTCTTCCCTGCTTAAAGCACAAGATAAAAATAATTGAGCTTTAGAATTAAGGAGTACCTTGGTTTTATCTTCGGTTTTCCAGTCTGCTTCTCTTTTTTCATCTGATTTTGGATGTGCTTGGTTTACTCTTGAAGTGAAATCTCCTTCTGTTATCAAATTAAGTTGGCATGTTTGAGGACCCTCATTCTTTAATGTATTTAGCTTTTGACATTTTTCTTCTATATCTTTTTCTCCAGCCCTGTTTAGGTGTGAATCTTTTTAGAGTCGAGCTCTGATGTCAATTGAAATAGAAATGTAAATTTAACAAGAAAAGTTTTTCAATTGTAAATTCTCCTTTTTAAAATTTCATGTTAAAAATTAAATATTTTAACTCAAGATTGATCTTGGTTGTCAAAACATAAAATAGGGAATATTTTTGGTTGTGAAAACAAAAAATGGAGAACATTTTTTGTTTGTAAGAATCACACAATTTAACTTATCTATTTAAGTCAAATTTCCGAAGACTATAAATAAATATAGATAAAAGGAGAGAAATCATGCAAAGATTTATCTGGTTCACCCAATCCGGGTTACGTCTAGTCCTTACAGTTTGTGAGATTTTTTCACTAAGTGTTCAAACGGAGAACGTTCTTGGTTTTTACACCACTAGTTTAGATCAACCTTTATTTGTTACACAACTCTTGCTTTCTACCTAGAAAGGATTTCAACAGTCTAGCTTTCAACCTTTTAGAGGATTTTTACACTTTATCTTTTGCCTTTAAAAGGATTTGCTACAAACTACTCAAACTATTTTCAATACAATAGACTTGAATTTACACAATTACGATTTAAAGTGTTTTGTCTGAATCTGGAAAAGCTCAACACTTATTTGAGTTTTGATTCTTTTGACAGAGAAATACAATAGAATGATTATAGGAATTAAAAGAGAAAAATCAGAATTGATTATTTGTATGTATATGGGAGACTTCCGAGTATGATTGTATATAAGTGATGATTTTCTTTGCACTTGAAAGTATGATTTTTCCTTAAGCTTGGATTTTCTTTTATAGGCTTCAATGAGGATTATCATATGGTCGTTGGAAAGGGTCCAACTTTCATGTGTCAGCTTGTGGATAAGATTATACTTGAATCAAGAATGTTCTTGACTGAACACTCTTCGTTTTACTACTTTATGAAGAAGTTTATTTGTAGCCTTTAAAATATCCATCATTGACAATATTTCATGACCTTTTATCACTTGTGCATGTATCTAAGTTACACTTCAAGAACGCTATTCGTTCTTCCTAATCAAGCTGGAGAATGATCATTCTTGTATATTTTTTTGGAGAATACTAAGAACATGATTGTGAAATCGATAGAAATTCTTTTTTCAAAAGAGGAGATTGTTTGTTCTTGAAATTTCTGAATTGTGGAGAACGTTCTCTGTTTTCCATACTTCTATCAAGAATGTTCTCCATTTTGTCTTTGTAGTTTTGCTTCTTTTCCAATGTGATTTTCTTGTAATATTTGGTACCTATCTTTGATTATCACACTCAAAAACACATGTTAAACTTACATATCATTTAGATTCATAATTAACCTTTGTTTGTTTACATCAAAACACTAATTGAGATTTTGTCTTGATAATTTCTTCTTTACATGTCTGATTCGGGAAGCTCAAAATCGTAAATTCCAAAATTGTTCACATTGAAACATCAAACAATTTTGAATTCTTGTTACCTCTTTTAGGCATTGCGAGATTCATTTTATTACCTTTCCTCCCATATATTTACATCACTTTCTCATTGAGTACCAATTTTTATTATTTATTTGATAATCTACTTGAGTGTGTCTTCATTTACTTAGCTTTTCTTGTTTGTGATTTTAAATTCTCTAAGTTTTTTCTTAGAGTTTTCCTTGAAACTTTTGTGTTGATAGCTTTTGTGGAATTGTTACATTGTATTTGGATACTTTGATTTGGATTCTTGTTGCGGTTCATTTTAAGAATTTGAAAGAGAATTTTGAGTGGAAAACACATCATTGAGTGATATACACGAGTGGTACATTTCTTATGTGTAAACACTTAGTGAGTGGTTATGGCCTTATTTTTATCTTCTTAACTTGTTCTTGTTATTTGCTTGATTATTGTGCTACTTTTTGATTTAAAAAAAATATGTGAAGATGAAGATGAGGAGGAAATGAGATATGAAATAAGAGATAGAGAAAAATAACGAAGATATAGATATTATGGTGAGCATGAAAGGAGATATGAAAAGAGAGATAGAAAAAAAGAAATGAGGCAAAGAGATTTTGAGAGGGAGGAGAAAAATTATGCAAAATAGAAAAGACATAGAGAATATAAAAAAGAGGATCAAGAAAAAAAAAAGGAAGTATACCATATAATGGATATGTTAGAGATTTTTTATTGGATTACGAGCATGTGAAATATCTTTATGAAAATGATTTGCAAAAGCGACAAGAAAAGTAGAGAAGCTAGCCTTGAGAGAGAAAGAGAAAATCAAAGAAAACAAAGAGGAAGAGGAAAAAGATAAGCTAGCCTTGCAAGAGAAAGAAACAATTAAAGAAAAGAAAGAGGAAGAACAAAAAAAGTTGAGAGACAAAAGGGCAAGAAATTGACTCTAAGTATTTATCTTACTTCGTTGATTCTTACTACCAAAGAGAAATTCCCACAATCCATTGAAGATGAAGGTGTTTGGCGAAAGGTATCTCAAAAGGATACTTGCTTGAAAATTCTTGGTTTGAATCCAAGCAACTTTAATTTTTCAACATCTTTAATTGATGTCTCTCTGGTTAAATTGTTTAGGAAGTTTCTCCTTGTATGCTTTCTATGTTTGCAAATTTTCATCTTGAAATTCCTAACTTGTGCTATTCTCATGAGTCAATTTTGAGTGTTAAAACCATGAACCATGAAGTGTTTGATCGATTCTATTCTTCTAACCTTTATTTTAGAATTATTAGCCAAGACTTGAATAACATTATTGATAAATGTGTTGTTGTGCTTTCTAACGTTAACTTGGTTCGTGACAAATTTTTTGAACAATGTGTTTTTAAGAAACGTTTGTTTGAAAACTTGAATACTTATTCTTTTGTTAAAACTAACATTAGTATTTCTAGATTTTTTATGAAGGTTAATTGTTTGCATATGGAATTAGTTGATAGTTGCACTACTACACCTAACCTTACTCTTTTTTTTTATGGCAAATATTTTAAACTTCCATATGATACTCCTAAATAGTTTGAGAGACTTGTCTTGTTTCAAAAATAACCTTCATTTGTTAATGATGATATGAATGTCCACGAGGCTCAACTTTCTTTGAAACCTTTGGAAATACAAATTGACTTCTTGTTTCTCACCAATTCCAATTCGAGGAAGATAACGTTCATACTTAATGTCATTGTCAAGAGGTACAATTTCATCTCTATCATGACAACTCCTTATATTAAAAAAATATATATTGGATAATTGAATTCAAAAAGTGGAGTTTTGCTTCACCTGTTTGGCACATTTGGTGGTCTTTCACATTTTTCATTTGATCACGGTGGTAGTGTTACCATTGTTCTTCATGTCTTTGACTTGTGTTTTTCTTCTTGTAGGTTATAATTGAACTAAATTCGAGGTCAAATTTCTTCTAAGAATGAGGGAATGATGAACATCTAAAATAAGCTAATTAAGAGGAAGATAAAAAACATTTCAAGTCAAGATTTTAATAATAGTTTTTAATTTGATTTGTGTTTAATTTGAATTGTAATAATTTTAGTTATGTGGTGTAAGTCCGATATAGGTCTAGAAAAATGACTTTTGGTCCATTTTAAGAATAGGGTAAAGTATTCTTTAAATACCTTATAAGAGTCTCATTATGTATAAGTTTTAACTGAATTAGAGTTTTAAAATGAATTAGAGTGAGATATGTTTCCTTCTTGAGCTCTTGGATTATAATTTGCTTCGATCTTATCAATAGTTTTGTTACCATTGTGGTGATTACTCATTAGCTTATCAATCAATATTGATTGTTTTGTCTTCTCCATTTAAGTCATGTTTCTTTCTTTCCTTCACCTTTTATTTTATCACTTTGTTTCAAGAAATCCCATGATAGATCTTTCATCTCTTGTGGAATCAACCCGAATCCAGATCCCATAGGATGGCTTACAACACAAACCAAGATCCTTTTAACAATAATTAAATAGAAATTTTTATGGTCAAACTAAAATTTTGCACACACACTAAACAAGTTCCAAGTCTACAAGCAGTTTAGTAAATAAAAGAACCAATTTTGTACACACACACATTAAACACGTTCTAGGTCTAGTGGTTTAAAGCACTCATGTTCAATTTATTTGTGCAGTTCCTAGATAAGGTATTTTATAGGACTTTGTGATCCATCCTCATATTTTTTATCTAAGTTAAAGGAACACCAAGACACTACTACGGTTTCTATATTCTAATTCTAGTGATCACCCTCTGAAACACGCACTATCTAATACAAGCAATGCTCTGATTGGTTTGCCTCTAATGCATACACTCAACATTTGTTTACTTCTATCTCTGATTGTGTGCCTTTTATAATCTTGTCTACCATTTGCTTGTCTGCCTCTCATAATCTCATCTAGCATCTAACCGTCTTCTTGCGTTGAAAAATTATATTTTATGAGTAAACGTTAACACTCAAGATAGTCAATGATCTGATTGAAGTAATCGCTATGAAATAACATGCTTTCAAAGAGTCAACACTCTAAATAGTCAATGTTTTGACAAAGACAAATTTTTGTATCATCTGCTCAACACCCTGGATACAATATTTGTCTGAATGACTTTAGGACATATTCTGATCATGATATCCACTATTGTTTCTATTTTTATACCAAGATACCCAAAATCAAAATAAGGACTATTCATGGACAAACTTTAAGGGTGAATCAATATCTAAAAGATTTGATACAATAGATCATGATTCATGCTAATTTCTTGCAAACAGGATAACCACCAGAAACCTTAATACTCTCTATAGAAGGACATGAAACCATCATCAAAATAATACAAGAACATTAAACAATGTATCACAATGAGCACAATACGACCGTCTTGCTTTTTTGTTTTTCTAAGTACTGAAAAATTGTTTTTTAGGAGTACAACTTTGTGAACACCTTCTTGTTAGAGTTATTTAGAAACCCTTAAACCTTTCATTTTGGAAACCTAGCCCTGTAGTGGGCGCATTCCTCAACAACATGAATGTCTTAAGCGAAAAGGTTAAGAAGACTTAAACACAATCAGTTTGACAATCTGGTATTCAGTGGAAGTATGATTCATTTTGTGAATTAGTGGATTAAAACTTTCGGTTTAAAGGGACTAAACGTAGCTATCATGTTCGTGGTGAACTAAGATAGTCGGCACCAGAGCTCAATCTTAAACCCCCTTTTCTTATGTTTCTTATTCTACAATTGGCATAAAAGCTTAGTCTCAATGCTTTACACTTAATCATGTTTGAGTAAAGATTTGTGTTATTACATCTAGCTATGGTAATTAAATTATAGTTGGAAACGTTTACAGATCCTCTTTAATTGATAGAGAAATATTTGGGTTCTAAAAGGATAAGATTAGAAACTTTTTGAATTAACATGATCTTGAACATTGGGACATAGTCAAAGATGGCTATGACGCTCCAAAATATGTTGTTGGTATTGAAATATGTCGAGCGGATGTCAACGCTGATAAAAAGAAATGTTACAAGATGTATCTAAAAGCAAGAACTTTCTTGATGAATGTTATGATCTTTAAAGACTTCGAAAAATGCGGAAACAAAGTAACATCAAAGAGCATCTTTACTGCTATGGCATTCAATTATGAAGAAAAAAAGAAGGTACAAGGAGCTAAGTCAAATCTACTTATTAGGAAGTATGAACTCTAAATAGAAGAAGATAAAGACATTGAAAAAATGTTTTCCAGATTCCAAACTCGTTTATGGATTGAAGGTTCTTTAGAAAAGCTACATTACCTTCTAGGTTCTTTAGAAAAGCTACACTACCTTCTAGCACGTCAAAAATATCCTTATATGTCTTCCTAGAAAGTGGATACCAAAGGTATCGACAATTCAATAAGCTAAAGATCTAAACAAACTTCCTATGGAAAAACTGGTGAGTTCACTCAAATCCTATGAGATTGACCTAATTGAAAATGAGCCCAAGAAGACTCAAAGGAAAGTGAATCAGACGATCAGAGTGAAGACTCAGATGAAAACATGTTGTCTTTCATCTCAAGGAAAATCCAACACATGTTAAATAACAGAAATAATGAAGCACACCTACAAGTAGATTTGGTTTCATTTGGTTTTGCTTCTAATAAACAGATATAATACAATGATTTTTCAAACCTACAATGAAACACTAGATAATATAAAGTTGAAAAAGTGTTTTTCTATAACTTAAAATCTTTAAACCCTAAATACTTATAAAATTGAGCTCTTGAGATTTTTCTGAATAACTTTGGTTTTTTAGGATTTTTGAGTTTGTTCGTTCATGTTGTACTTTTTCTTCTTTAACCTTGATTCACTATTAATAGATGAAATCAGGGTTCAGGAGTTTATTTATGAGGATCTAAATCATATCTCAAATTCACCTTGGTTTACAAAGATTTTCTCCAAATATTATTATAATAGACATGATCTTGATAAGAAGACCATTAGGCAATTTTTTATTTCCCAATCTGATCTGAGCAATTCTTCTAGAAAGTTCTTTTACGTATTAGTTTAGATTACGTTTGCAAATTGATTCACTTGAGTCTTCCACTATACACTTGATTGAATTTGGGCAGAACAATTTTAGGCTTGTTCTTGGACCTTCAGAAGTAAGGCTACGACTAAATCTAATTTAGTATATTTTCTCAATCTATCAGAGCTTTCGATTTTCCATTAGTGACGTTGACTTTTCCACATTAGAAATCATTGAATTTTATTCTTCATAATTATTGACTTGATTGTTGGAATCATATGTCGTGATGCTTGAATAACCATAGTTAGAGGCAGATGCAAAGTTACGTGAGACAAAAATCTTCATATTCTATTAGTTCATCAAGGTCATCTGAACAATGTCCATTCTTATGTGCTTCTCCGCAAAAGTCACACCTAAGAGGCTTCCATGGTGGGATTTGAGGGTGATATTTTGAAAATGTATAGCTCAAGATTTTCCCCTCAATCATGCGACATATACCTGATATAAGACAAGTATCACACTCTTTATATAATTGTAGTAGAATATCATCATCATAATCTTCCATGCTCTACAGCGCATAGTTATCTCAAACAAAGAAGAGAAAAACCACTAGACATGACATTAGCAAGTTCAACAAATAAAATTAGAAAATAAAAGAATTTGTTTTTTAGAAAAATAAAAAATACAAATAAAATAAAATCAAAAATTTTATTGCAAAGCAAAAAATTTCAAATAAGTAATTAAATTAAATTCAATAGTGATATGGCAATCCCCGGCAACGGCACCAAAAACTTGATAGCGTTTCAGCAAGTGTACTGAATCGTTGCAAGTAATAAAAAAACAGTAGTACCGAGTGTCGAACTCAAGGATTGCGTTTTACTATTGAATTATATTTAATTACTAAAATTGAACAAAAAGGTTCCAGATTGATTGAAATAATATTTAAAATTAACAACAGTAATAAAATTGATCTTTTATAATGAGAAAAATGTCAGGGATGAGTTTCACTTCGAATCTAACCTTGGTGTCTAATTTGATCCTAGTTACTGAATTCCTTTATTGAATTATTACCGAATTCTCTTTATTATTCTTGCCCTAATGTCTTAGTGACAGAACCTTTAATTCCAAAGTAACCCCTAATTCCTTAGTAGATTTAAGATTAGAATTAAGCATTAGCGTATAGAAATTCTCTTGTAAATTATTGCTTTGCAAATAATTTAGTTGGTTTCATGACCTGCATCTATCCCTAGACTACAAATTCATGAATTTCTCATCTCAAGCATTCGTAAAGTCCACTTCCGTTTCAAAATACAAATCGTAGAACATTTTAATGTTGATCAAGCAATAAAAAGCATTAAGCACAGAGATGAGAAAAACAATTCAATAACTCATTCATATAACTAGAAATCAAATAAAAAAAAATAAGGGTTTCATCTGGTTACGCTCATCCCTAACAAATAGGGTTTAGTTACTCATGGCAGAAATACAAAAGATAAGGATTAAAGAAGAATTACAAGAATGATTCATGGATGATTCTTGATAAAACTGCTCCAATGGCGTTAGAAACGGCCGTCTTTGAGTTTCTATGCTAGGGCACAAGTCTCCCAACTTCCCAAGAGTCAAAAAGATTCTTCAAACAGTAAAAAATAGTGTTTTAATGATTGCTGATGCGTGTCACAGGCGCAGTCTTTGCGCTCCGGGCGCGTATTGACAGCACTGACTGGGTGTAAATGCGCTTCCAGCGCGTAGGGCGCGCCCCAGGCGCACAGCATCTGCTGTCTGATGTATTTAGCATTTGTCTCATCTTTCGCGTCTGAATTTGGTCCTGGTGTCTTCATGAACGTTGTAGCTATGGATCATAGCATTAATTAGCACTTGGAGTGACTCCAATTGGACATCTAGAACTCCAGATATGGCTGAAATACTCCATATAAGTCATGTTGATTTCTCACAAAAATTCAGCACTGCACTAAAACAAAGTAACAACACAAAACTACGAAAAATCTCTACTTAATTAAGCAAATAAGAACAAAAACATTTCATTACATCAAATAACTAAAATCAACAAAATATATTAAATAATTCTTTAAATTAACTAATGATTAAAGATAAATAAGACTACAATCAATAAAAATTATGCATATGATGAAGAGTCATCACAACCCCAAACTTAATCTATTGCTTGTCCCCAAGCAAAATATTAATTTCATATTTGGTGTAGTTAAAAGAAAACATAAACTCAATTTCTCAATTTAAATCAAACTCAATTCTCAAAGTTTCAGCTACTACAAAACATCCATCATACTCTACGGTTGTTTACAAAAATAACGAGGTTTGTACACCTTGGCATTCATTTATCAAATTCAACTCTCTCTTCACACAATCTCACCAAAATTTCTCTCAAGTGTTTTGAAGGGTTATGAATTTATCACTCAAATCCTAGAGCATGCATCACGCTATCATAGGCTTGAAAAAATTCTAGTTAGCAATCACAATGCAGCAAACACATACATTTTTGGAGGACTTTCGGGTTGTAATGGGGCTTAGGTAAGGGTGGGACATTTTGGGATAGTCGGCTTTACTACTTTGAGTTAGGCATATATTTCCAAATAATTCTACCATTTTTTTTTCTTCACCTTTTCATTCTGGAGATTCTCAAAAATTGACAAAAGAACCAAGAAGATATTATTTATCGTTTTTTTTTTCTTCTTTTCTTCTTTCTTCTTTCTTCTTTTTTTTTTCTTTATTTTTTTTTTTTTGTGAGAATCACCACCCCAAACTTAAAAGGTTGCTATCCCATGAGCAACCCCAAACTTAGAATTTGTTCAAGACAAGACAAAAAATTTCTACCTAACTCCAAGTAAGGTGATGCAATTGAAGTAGGGTTTTTGTTTTGTAATATGGCTAGTAACCGAAATAAAAGGGCAAGGCTCAAAGGGGCTAGCAAAGGATAACATTTTCATAGGGTAGTTAGAAAGGCTCAAACGACCAAATAAAATTGCCTCAATGTATGCATAAATTACAAGTGATGCAAGTCAGAATTAGTGCAAGTTCTGAAGGGATAATACACGTCTGGATAATCACACAACAAAGAATTTAAGTGTTTAGGCTCAAAAGCTCACAGCTAGAATAATAAGAAAGAGTATGAATTATCTAAATGATGTCAAACATGCCACTACAAAATTTATTTAGTGTTTTTTTTTTAAATACGAGTTAGACTTTAACAACCAAGCAGTAATCAACAATGTGACATACTAAAACCCAATTTTTTTTTTCTTTTTTTTTTATTAAAGGTAAAGAATATCACATAATCATAAACATGTCACATGAATTCAAAACATCCATCTAACATAATGAAATCGAAATCATAATGTCAAACAACAAAATCCTTTTTGGAATACACGTACTTATGTTTTCAATTCAGTGTAAATAAAGCCCCACCCGATGTCACTATTAGAGCGGAAATTCCCAAAATAAAAATACTCCAAATAACATTGATACAATACATATAAATAGAGTCTCCAAGACATGACGGTTTCCGCCTCTCTAATGGTATTGGTCATCACCTGTAACTTACAGCTCGTCTGCGTCCGTCGCAAACGCCAAACACAAACAACGAGGGGTGAGTATCGAAACAACACAATTAAAGAGAAACGTTCAAGAACATCATATCAAAGGTTAATCTAATTCAATCACAATCAAACAATCACAAGGATGAAATGCTATGCATGTCCTATACTCTATACTTCTTCATCATTTGGTACCATTCTACTCTGAAGTACTTGGTTAGGAGGCCTGATACTATGCCACTACAAGAGTGGACGGACAATTCATGAATGGCCAACTCCTCATAGATCCCCTCAACTCAACCCGAGACACATATACGCGACGGTCGGGGTACTCTTGTGTTGCACGGTAGCTCCCGGCCTTAGGGAATAACCCACTAATCCACTTAGGAATTCCCCACTAGGTGTACCCCCAAGGTCTATCAATCTTACTTTATAGTTCGACTGTAGCCCTCCACGATCAGGCTCATTCAGTTGTACTTCCCCAAATCACTAGGTTTGTCAAACCATCCCTATATGATGACAAAATAATCCTATCTCCAAAATCTATAACACATATCTCAGACTTACTCGATCATCACAATTCAACGATCATCACAATTCAATATGTTTCAGTTTAACTTCACAATATTCATCAATATATATATATATATATATATAGTTATATCAGTCAATCACAAAAAATCCCAATATTTGATTTACACTACTCACAATACACAGTCCAGTCTCATCAATCACATAATAAGAAATCAATTAGGTGCATTTCCAAGTAATATCATAATTTCAATCAAGTAGACAAGAATACTCAATTATATATATATATATATATATATATATATATCATTCATACAATAACAATTACTATATATTTCATAAAATCAAATAACACACAATCTTAATATAAATTAATTCACACAATGCTATTGGTTTCTAAATTATATTTTAGTCGTCACTATTACCATTCATATATTATTAATTAATTATTATTACTCAATAGGGCTCAACCGTACGTAGTAGCCCCGAATGAACATATTGGAATTTCAGCATTCCCGTTCAACTCGTGTTATTTTATACTCATAAAACCAAACCTTATCTCACCCCTTACCTTAATTGAAGATTTCGCCAAATGACTGATCTACTAATTTGTCGCGTCTTCGTCGACCGTCGTCTCTAATAATCCATGAGAGAATTATAGCCGCGCAACCACCAAATACTAAGAAATTATTAACTAAATATAATTAAATTAATAAATAAATCATCTACTACTTACAATATAACCTAAAAATATATTTAATATCATTAAACACTCATTTTACTATAATCAGTTTTTTTTTGAACTAAATATGATAGAAGAACTTAATATTATGTCTACATATATACATACATAGTTTTGATTTATAATTAGATTTTATATGTATCACATGAGCGCAGGTAATGATAGTTAGTTATTGTGTTTATTATATATTACATTCTTAAGTATGCATCCACCATATCATCGTTTCTTTGCTAAACTACTTATTTATCCATCCGATATGTCCCTAGTCGGCACTATATTGTAGTCAAGGTTGTTCTGTTATTGTTTGAATCAGTTTGGATGGTATTTTCTTCTTGGGACTTGTTTAAACTATCATAAAAAAAAATAAGAACACAGCCTTAGTTATCATATCATAACAAGCATCTCTCTCCTCTACATTCTATCATTGACATTGTTTTAAATAGTTAGCTTACATATCCATGAATCACTAAATATTTCCTACACATCTTACATAATTATACTAAAACTTTTCCAACTTCCAACTCTGCTGATTGTGCATATTACTCTAAATTTACTGCATCATGGGAATATTGTTAAGAATTTTCCAGTTCAATGTTTATGATGGAGTTCCCTGTTTGTGTTTTAGCAACCAACCAAAATCAAGAAGTATATAAAATTAAGGAAGTTAAATCTAAGGAGGTTAATCAATCAAAATTAAATTGTCAGGCCGCTAATATGGTTGTACCTATCACTATCTTATAATCCACCAAATAGTAAGTTTGCTACAGATCACTCGCATATTAATGGTAAAATATCAAACACCTAAAGTAATTATCATTCTTCCATTAGGCACGCTGAGAAAATAGATAATCGGATCCTTATCATAATAATCACGTTCAGAGGTAGCTCACAGGTTGTCATTCTTTGTGTATCAATTTCAGCTATATGACATATTCTATTCTACCATCAAATTCCATGTTATTATCAAAATCCAATTGGTGGAATTAGGAAATTATACCT
>JBBPBS010000235.1:3610182-3658478 GCA_037974835.1 Cicer judaicum | reverse complement strand
GGAATAGAAAGGATTAGCGCTTCCTGCCTACAGCCAATCACAATTAGGTATAATTTCCTAATTCCACCAATTGGATTTTGATAATAACATGGAATTTGATGGTAGAATAGAATATGTCATATAGCTGAAATTGATACACAAAGAATGACAACCTGTGAGCTACCTCTGAACGTGATTATTATGATAAGGATCCGATTATCTATTTTCTCAGCGTGCCTAATGGAAGAATGATAATTACTTTAGGTGTTTGATATTTTACCATTAATATGCGAGTGATCTGTAGCAAACTTACTATTTGGTGGATTATAAGATAGTGATAGGTACAACCATATTAGCGGCCTGACAATTTAATTTTGATTGATTAACCTCCTTAGATTTAACTTCCTTAATTTTATATACTTCTTGATTTTGGTTGGTTGCTAAAACACAAACAGGGAACTCCATCATAAACATTGAACTGGAAAATTCTTAACAATATTCCCATGATGCAGTAAATTTAGAGTAATATGCACAATCAGCAGAGTTGGAAGTTGGAAAAGTTTTAGTAGTATAATTATGTAAGATGTGTAGGAAATATTTAGTGATTCATGGATATGTAAGCTAACTATTTAAAACAATGTCAATGATAGAATGTAGAGGAGATAGATGCTTGTTATGATATGATAACTAAGGCTGTGTTCTTATTTTTTTTTATGATAGTTTAAACAAGTCCCAAGAAGAAAATACCATCCAAACTGATTCAAACAATAACAGAACAACCTTGACTACAATATAGTGCCGACTAGGGACATATCGGATGGATAAATAAGTAGTTTAGCAAAGAAACGATGATATGGTGGATGCATACTTAAGAATGTAATATATAATAAACACAATAACTAACTATCATTACCTGCGCTCATGTGATACATATAAAATCTAATTATAAATCAAAACTATGTATGTATATATGTAGACATAATATTAAGTTCTTCTATCATATTTAGTTCAAAAAAAAACTGATTATAGTAAAATGAGTGTTTAATGATATTAAATATATTTTTAGGTTATATTGTAAGTAGTAGATGATTTATTTATTAATTTAATTATATTTAGTTAATAATTTCTTAGTATTTGGTGGTTGCGCGGCTATAATTCTCTCATGGATTATTAGAGACGACGGTCGACGAAGACGCGACAAATTAGTAGATCAGTCATTTGGCGAAATCTTCAATTAAGGTAAGGGGTGAGATAAGGTTTGGTTTTATGAGTATAAAATAACACGAGTTGAACGGGAATGCTGAAATTCCAATATGTTCATTCGGGGCTACTACGTACGGTTGAGCCCTATTGAGTAATAATAATTAATTAATAATATATGAATGGTAATAGTGACGACTAAAATATAATTTAGAAACCAATAGCATTGTGTGAATTAATTTATATTAATATTGTGTGTTATTTGATTTTATGAAATATATAGTAATTGTTATTGTATGAATGATATATATATAATTGTAATTGTTATTGTAGGAATTCCCCACTAGGTGTACCCCCAAGGTCTATCAATCTTACTTTATAGTTCGACTGTAGCCCTCCACGATCAGGCTCATTCAGTTGTACTTCCCCAAATCACTAGGTTTGTCAAACCATCCCTATATGATGACAAAATAATCCTATCTCCAAAATCTATAACACATATCTCAGACTTACTCGATCATCACAATTCAACGATCATCACAATTCAATATGTTTCAGTTTAACTTCACAATATTCATCAATATATATATATATATATAGTTATATCAGTCAATCACAAAAAATCCCAATATTTGATTTACACTACTCACAATACACAGTCCAGTCTCATCAATCACATAATAAGAAATCAATTAGGTGCATTTCCAAGTAATATCATAATTTCAATCAAGTAGACAAGAATACTCAATTATATATATATATATATATATATACAATAACAATTACTATATATTTCATAAAATCAAATAACACACAATCTTAATATAAATTAATTCACACAATGCTATTGGTTTCTAAATTATATTTTAGTCGTCACTATTACCATTCATATATTATTAATTAATTATTATTACTCAATAGGGCTCAACCGTACGTAGTAGCCCCGAATGAACATATTGGAATTTCAGCATTCCCGTTCAACTCGTGTTATTTTATACTCATAAAACCAAACCTTATCTCACCCCTTACCTTAATTGAAGATTTCGCCAAATGACTGATCTACTAATTTGTCGCGTCTTCGTCGACCGTCGTCTCTAATAATCCATGAGAGAATTATAGCCGCGCAACCACCAAATACTAAGAAATTATTAACTAAATATAATTAAATTAATAAATAAATCATCTACTACTTACAATATAACCTAAAAATATATTTAATATCATTAAACACTCATTTTACTATAATCAGTTTTTTTTTGAACTAAATATGATAGAAGAACTTAATATTATGTCTACATATATACATACATAGTTTTGATTTATAATTAGATTTTATATGTATCACATGAGCGCAGGTAATGATAGTTAGTTACTGTGTTTATTATATATTACAGTCTTAAGTATGCATCCACCATATCATCGTTTCTTTGCTAAACTACTTATTTATCCATCCGATATGTCCCTAGTCGGCACTATATTGTAGTCAAGGTTATTCTGTTACTGTTTGAATCAGTTTGGATGGTATTTTCTTCTTGGGCCTTGTTTAAACTATCATAAAAAAAAAAAATAGAACACAGCCTTAGTTATCATATCATAACAAGCATCTCTCTCCTCTACATTCTATCATTGACATTGTTTTAAATAGTTAGCTTACATATCCATGAATCACTAAATATTTCCTACACATCTTACATAATTATACTTCTAAAACTTTTCCAACTTCCAACTCTGTTGATTGTGCATATTACTCTAAATTTACTGCATCATGGGAATATTGTTAAGAATTTTCCAGTTCAAGGTTTATGATGGAGTTCCCTGTTTGTGTTTTAGCAACCAACCAAAATCAAGCAGTATATAAAATTAAGGAAGTTAAATCTAAGGAGGTTAATCAATCAAACTTAAATTGTCAGGCCGCTAATATGGTTGTACGTATCACTATCTTATAATCCACCAAATAGTAAGTTTGCTACAGATCACTCGCATATTAATGGTAAAATATCAAACACCTAAAGTAATTATCATTCTTCCATTAGGCACGCTGAGAAAATAGATAATCGGATCCTTATCATAATAATCACGTTCAGAGGTAGCTCACAGGTTGTCATTCTTTGTGTATCAATTTCAGCTATATGACATATTCTATTCTACCATCAAATTCCATGTTATTATCAAAATCTAATTGGTGGAATTAGGAAATTATACCTGATTGTGATTGGCTGTAGGCAGGAAGCGCTAATCCTTTCTATTCCTTTTCTTTTTCTTCCGGTGTTTCTTTTTTTTTTGTAGGTTATGATCTATATAAGTATATATATATATATATATAGCTTTGTAAATTTTAGGTTTATTATTATGCCTAATTGTGAAATACGGGCCTCTCATATGGTTTATTATTATTATTATTATTATTATTATTATTATGAATAATAATAATTCACTCTATTAGTGCTAAAGCAATAAATTAATGTAGCAACACAATTTTACTCTTTATATTTATTTATTTATTTGTAAGTTAAATATAGTTATTATTAATGAGTTAATTCGATTTCTACGACAACACACAAGACACACCTAAAGAAATTAGAACACATATTAACACTCATTTAAAAAATTAAAAAATATAGTATTGTATCATTATACGATTTAAAATAAGGTAATGAGAATTTGAGGTGTTACAAACAATGCATGAATTAGTGAAACTTATCAAATTGAGCAATGATATGAGCAAAGAAATATAGTTTAAATTTCAAAATGTCAAACATAAAACTAAAGACCAAATGCAAGTTGTTAATAATTCTTCATCATAGTGCACGTTTACACACAATTAGAAAGAAACAAATTCAAATACCAAAAATAAGATTGCAAAAATTAAAAGTTACCTCTACCTGTGGGTTGCCTCCCACGAAGCACTTCTTTAAAGTCATTAGCTTGACGCCTCAACTATTGTCAAGGTAGCATATATGACAGGAAGAACACATCATCCTTCTTTTTCTTTTTGTTTGGTAGAAATTCCATGAACTTAAGAAATAAAAGGTGTTGCTTCCATGCCCTTCTCAATTGGACATTGATGAACAAGGCATAGATTGAATCTCGAACTTTATCAATCTCTTCTTTTTTCTTTTCCTCGTTCGTATTTTCCTCTTTTTCCTCTTGCTTATCTTCTTCTACCACAACAATGAAATTATCTTCAATCTTCAACTTCTTCTCCATCATCTCAAACTTAACCACTTGCTCAGATAACCTCTCACATTGACTTTCAAATCTTTCAATTGAAACCATGTTATTCTTCATGAATTCAACCAAAACGTCCGTAATGTGAAAGTCTTTGTCATCTGATTCTTTGGATAGAGTTTTATGAGGTAGAATTTTTTCCCAATTTATCTTTTGAATGTAATACTCGATGTTTTCTGTAACTTTGAGATAAAAATCTTCATATTCTATTAGTTCATCAAGGTCATCTGAACAATGTCCATTCTTATGTGCTTCTCCGCAAAAGTCACACCTAAGAAGCTTCTATGGTGGGATTTGAGGGTGATATTTTGAAAATGTATAGCTCAAGATTTGCCCCTCAATCATGCGACACATACCCGATATAAGACAAGTATCACACTCTTCATATAATTGTAGTAGAATATCATCATCATAATCTTCCATGCTCTACAGCGCATAGTTATCTCAAACAAAGAAGAGAAAAACCACTAGACATGACATTAGCAAGTTCAACAAATAAAATTAGAAAATAAAAGAATTTTTTTTTTAGAAAAATAAAAAATACAAATAAAATCAAATCAAATATTTTATTGCAGAGCAAAAAATTTCAATTAAGTAAATAAATTAAATTCAATAGTGATATGGCAATCCCCGGCAACGGCGCCAAAAACTTGATAGCGTTTCAGCAAGTGTACTGAATCGTTGCAAGTAATAATAAAACGGTAGTACCGAGTGTCGAACTCAAGGATTGCGTTTTACTAATGAATTATATTTAATTACTAAAATTGAACAAAAAGGTTCCAGATTGATTGAAATAATATTTAAAATTAACATCAGTAATAAAATTGATCTTTTATAATGAAAAAAATGTCAGGGATGAGTTTCACTTCGAATCCAACCTTGGTGTCTAATTTGATCCTAGTTACTAAATTCCTTTATTGAATTATTACCGAATTCTCTTTATTATTCTTGCCCTAATGTCTTAGTGACAGAACCTTTAATTCCAAAGTAACCCCTAATTCCTTAGTAGATTTAAGATTAGAATTAAGCATTAGCGTATAGAAATTCTCTTGTAAATTATTGCGTTGCAAATAATTTAATTGGTTTCATGACCTGCATCTATCCCTAGACTACAAATTCATGAATTTCTCATCTCAAGCATTCGTAAAGTCCACTTCCGTTTCAAAATACAAATCGTAGAACATTTTAATGTTGATCAATCAATAAAAAGCATTAAGCACAGAGATGAGAAAAACAATTCAATAAACTCATTCATATAACTAGAAATCAAATCAGAAAAATAAGGGTTTCATCTGGTTACACTCATCCCTAACAAATAGGGTTTAGTTACTCATGACAGAGATACAAAAGATAAGGATTAAAGAAGAATTACAAGAATGATTCATCGATGATTCTTGATAAAACTGCTCCAATGGCGTTAGAAACGGCCGTCTTTGAGTTTCTATGCTAGAGCACAAGTCTCCCAACTTCCCAAGAGTCAAAAAGATTCTTCAAACAGTAAAAAATAGCGTTTTTATGATTGCTAATGCGCGTCACGCGCTCCAGGTGCGTATTGACAGCACTGACTGGGTGTAAATGCGCAGTCTTTGCATTTTTCTCATCTTTCGCGTCTGAATTGGGTCCTGGTGTCTTCATGAAAGTTGTAGCTATGGATATTATCTTTCATTAGCACTTGGATTGATTCCAATTGGACATCTAGAACTCCAGATATGGCTGCAATACTCCATATAGGTCATGTTAATTTCTCACAAAAATTCATAACTGCACTAAAACAAAGTAACAACGCAAAACTACGAAAAATCTCTACTTAATTAAGCAAATAAGAATGAAAACATTTCATTACATCAAATAACTAAAATCAACAAAATATATTAAATAATTCTTTAAATTAACTAATGATTAAAGATAAATAAGACTAAAATCAATAAAAATTATGCATATGATGAAGAGTCATCGTTAGTGTTCATCAAAGGCATTACGATCTTACAGTTCATCAAAGCCATCCTACAATTACTATTCATCATAATCATGTTAAAGTTAATATTCATTAGAAGCATGCTAAAGTTACAGTTCATTAGAAGCACATTATAAATACTATTCACCAGAGACACAAAAACTCTAGAGGCACGTTGAATCTTAAGAGACATAATGGATCTTCAAAGGCAGGCGCATAGACTCGTCAAAGGCATGCTAACCAGAAGCACACTTATGTCCCCAAAGGAAAATGCAGAAACACGTTGAACTACCAGAATCGTGCACTTTTTGGATTATGAGGATTTTATTAAATTATTTGATTTCTTTTCCTCTAATCTTTCTACGTCCTCTGGTTGTTTCCTCTAATTTTTTTGTTCTAATTTCTGCATACTTAATGAAGCCATTAGTGCAATCAATTTTTATCACAAAATACCTTTTTTAACATCAACATACGCAATGACTTGTTTGAGGGACCAACTTGTTTCCATCAATCTCCCCTTTTTAATGATGACAAAATATTACTTTTGACAATAACTTTTTAAACAAAAGTAGAGTAAAATAGCAAGCAAAACACACATGCAAATAAAAGAACATGCAAATCCACTAGCATGCAAATAATCAAATAGACATGGCTCCCCCTAACACAGAGCACCCTTAAATCAGAGAAGTTATACTTCAACTATTTCTCTCCACGTGCATTTTTTATCTTCCCTAAAAATGTACACATTATACACTTTAAAATCATTCATCTTAAACTTCTTAAAAAGCTCTTTTGTATACTTGGTTTGATGAATATATATCCCATTCTAACCATGTTGAATTTGAATTCCTAATAAGAAGTTCACTTCTCCATTCATACTCATTTGAAATTCATGCTTCATTAACTTAGCCAAATCTTGACAAATTGTACTAGTAGTTGAACCAAATATAATATCATCAACATATTATTGTATAATGAGAATTATATTTTTTATTGATTTTCTAAACAAAGTGTTGTTAACCTGACCTTTCTTAACCTTTCATACCAAGCTCTAGGTGTTTGTTTCAGATAATATAATGATTTCTTAAGAATGCACTTTTAATGTGCATTTGAAATAAATTTATATTTCTATAAGCAGTAAAGGAGAGTAAGATACATATTGCCTCTAACCTGGCCACTAGAGAAAATGTCTTAGTAAAATTCATACCTTATTGCTGACTTTAACCTTGTGCAACCAGTATGGCGTTGTTCCTAACAACTTCTCCTTTTTAAATTGTTTTGTTCCTGAATATAAACTTGGTTCCAACAGGTCTTTTATCCTCTAGTCTGGGTAGTAGATCACAAACATAATTTCTTTTAATTAAGATCTTCTTGCATTGCAAGCATCCATTCATTATCTGCCAATGCTTCATCAACAAAGGTAGGATCAATTGAGGAGAGTAGACCAAATATAGTTGTATCTTTTGGCGATGATCAGGTGTTCAAAGGATCATTTGCATCTCAAATAATCAGAGTCTTTAGATGCAATGACTTATACTTCCATCCAATTTAAGCTTTTAAATTAAGTTAACTTGTATTGATTTGATCATATTCATCTTTTGATCTTTTGTCGGATTCTTCTAATTTTCTTGTATCCTCTAATTTGTTTGGTTCTTCTGGTTTGTCTTTATCTTCAGATTTATCAGTTTCTTCTAGTTCCATTAAACCTTAAATATCCTTAACTTGCTTTGACTTTTTAAGGTCAAGTTGTTTGTGATCAAACTTAACACGTATTGACTCCTCCACTAGGTGAGTATCCATGTTGAATAAGGGTAAAACTTGTCAAGGATATCTTTAGTATTTAAAACATAGCATATACAACTAAACTGACGAAAGTAAGAAATGTTAGACTTTTTACCTTTTCCCAAATCATAAGGAACCTTATTCAAAATAGGTTTGCTATAGACTTTTTTGGAATGTAACATGAGGTATTGACTGCTTCTACCCAAAAATGCTTCGCAACATTCATTTTGTAGATCGCAGTGGGAGCCATATCTTGAATAGTACGATTCTTTCTTTCCACAACACCATTCTACTAAGGTGTTCTAGGGGATGAGGAATCGTGTAACATACCACTCTATTCACACAATTGCTCAAAGACTTTGTTCTTAAAGTCTCCAGCATGATCACTATAGAGAATTTTTTCTCATTTTCCACTTGTTTGCAAAAGGTAGTGAAATCCTTATGAGACTTATCCTTGTGTTTAAGGAACTTAACCCATGTCCATCTAGAGTAATCATCAACAATAACCTGTCCATACTTTTTACCATTCAACGAGGCAATTTTAATTGCACCAAAATGATCAAAGTCTAGAAGCTCCAAAGGTCTTCTTATGGAATATATTGTCAAGCCTCTAACAAGTTCAAATTTGTTTAATTTTGAGATTAACCTCAAATTGGCATGACCTAATATTATGTGCCAAACTAGTTGCATCTAATCTTCTAGTCTGCTAAGTTAAGAAGGTTGGTTTTATAAAGGATCCCTTATCGTTAGCCACTAAATAGAAAAAAACCATCATTTTGATATATAGCTCTACTGGAATTTTGATTAAAGACTATGTCATAACCACTATCACTTAATTGACTGATGGTAAGAAGGTTATGTTTTAGCCATTTACCAATAGTACATTATTTATATAAGTTAAGTAATTTTTTACCAATTGTGTCGTGTTCAATGATCTGACCTTTCTATTTTCCTCCAAAAGTAAATGAGCCTTTGTTGATCAAGGTTAAGTCTTGGAACATAGACCTTTCTCCCATCATATATCATGAGCATCCAGTGTTTAGGCACCATGACTGATGTTTTAACTTGGTTGATGAGAATATCTATAGCATAGACAATTTTAACTTTGGGTACCCATATTTAGTTGGGTCCTGGTTTGTTAGTTTTGAAAGGTTTCTTGTCGTTTCTTTTAGTTAGTGTAAGACAATATGTTTTAGAGTGGCCTTTACTATAGCAGACAATACATAAATTATATGAGAGAGTAAACTTAGGTTCAATTTCTCTTTCTTGAAATCATATTGCTCTTTTGCCATTTCAATTAACACCATAAATCATAAATAAAAACTTATTTCTTTCTATACCATTAGCAAGAAAATCTTGAAATGTTATTTCATGTATATCAGAATTACATGGCACATTTTCAATTGATGTTGAACTATGATTACTTTTCAGAGTTATGTTTTCAATCCTAAGTTCAACGATACTACTTTCTAAGGTGTCAATTGGTTATTTAGATTTTCATTTATTTTCCCAACAGCTTTCAGCTTTAGAGTGATATTATGATTCTTGTTTAAGAAGTCATTTATAAATGTAATTAATTTTAAATGAGTTAAATCAAAGAGTACCTCATTTTCTTCATCTAAAAATTCACATATAGAGTTAGAATCAGGGTCAGCATGAGCCATCAGAGCCATATTGGCTTGTTGTTTATTATCAAAGTCATATTTGAATCTTTCCTTTGAAATTTCCCTTTCTTAAGATTTGGACATTCTTACATGACATGTCCAGGTTCATTACATCCATAGCATATAATGCTTTTCTTATCATATTTTTCATCCTTTCCTTTACTCAAGTACTTGGAACCTTTCTGAGGGATTGATTTCCTCTTGTCGTGCCACATCCTCTAAATTATTCTTGATGTGAAGGCAAGATCCTCCTTCTCTAAAATCTTCATTATGATCCTCTAAGTCATCCTTGGATTCAACGGTTTCCAGTAAGGCTTTCTTCTGCATGGATTTCAAAGCCAAAGTCTTGTTCCACTTCTTGGGCTCATACTTTTCAAGCTAAATTTCATGTAATATGAGATAACTGATTAATTATTCCAATTTAAGAGCATTCAAATCCTTTACTTCTTGGATAGTTGTGACCTTGAGTCTCCACTTGTTGGCAAACTCCTTAGGATCTTCTTGACATGATCAATAGTTATGTAGCTTTTTTCAAGTACTTTTAACCAAAAATTCCAACAACAAAAAAAAACAAATATATTAAATCACTCACCCACAAAATTAACGTATAAATTGAATTGCAAGGGAAAAAGTCTTTACTTTAGATGTTTTCATTCATAGCAACACGATCTAAATCCCACTAATCAAAGACTAAGGTAGAAGTCCTAGCATTACTAACAAGGACTTTGTAAATTTTTTTTCTTCCTTTGATGAAAGAAATAATAAAATGATGGAAGTAATATACATTGAGATGATACTAAAAGAGTGGAAGAAAATTAGAATTCAACTTGGTGATGAATTGAATAACAAAAGGAAAGAGGCTAGGGTTCTCTCTTTTATTTCATCTCTCTCTCCCCCATATATATATATATATATATATATATAATTGTAACTCCTAGTCGTTGGGTGAAACAATGTTATTCACTACGTAGACATTATATTGTGAATTTGTATCATTACTTGTACCTCCTGGTCATTTGGGTAAATTAAAGTTACTAAGTATGTGATATTGTACTGCTATATTTTATTATTGTCGTACCTCTTGGTCGTTTTGGTGAATTAATAGTATTAATGATGTATATATCGTAATGTTATACTTTTATTGTTATTGTAATTCGGTTTTTTGTATGGATGAATTAATATTATTAGTTATGTAGATATTATAATCTTATATTTGTATTGTCAGTGTACCTTCTCTGGTCGTTTTGGTGAATTAACATTATTAGTTACCTAAACATTGTATTGTTATATTTTTTATATTTGAGTGAAATAATGCTATTAATTATGTAGGTATTGTACTATTTTATTTTATTGTTATTTATTGTTAAGTATTTTGAAAACGACCCTTACATTTGACAGAACGTCAAATATAGTGTTGCTTGAGCGAATAATGTTACGGTCAACATAAGAGGAGAAATGTGAGAAAGTACAATAGCATGCAGTTGGAGGCTTCGAGATACTTCTATACCGGTGTTAGACTTGTTTGGTGAGTTTTCCACAAGTCCAAAGTTTATGACCAACTAGGATTTATGTTTGGGTAGTAAAACGTCAAGAATTTTGACTCTAGGAGTTTCTTTTGTTTAACGTATTAGATTTACTTTTAGTAATTGCAAATACTTAGATTCATTATTTTTTGAAATATATTTAAAATAGTTATTAATTGATATTAAAGTTAATGAGTATTTAACATAATCGTAAATAAATACAAATGAATTTGTAATTTTACGTTTAGAATTTCATTAGTTAGTGACTCAAAAAAGCCTTATTCAAACCTCTAACTAACTATTGATAATTACAATATAAACATGGTTAACGTAACTGCAACGCTTTGAGGATCTTGGTTATTGGCATAATTATCAACACTTAGATCTACTTAGAGGACATATTTCTATACTCTTAATGCTTGTCATCACCTTCATAAGTTGAGGAAAACATTATGTATACGTGGTCCCAACCCGATCACTATAGAGCAGGAATTCCCAAAATAAAAGATGTTCAAACACGACATTAACACAATGCATATAATAAGAGTGTTCAAGATAAGATGGCTTTCGCCACTCTGATGGTACTAGCCATCACATGCAACTTGCATCTTGTCGACGTCCATCGCAAACACCACACACAAACAACAAATTGTGAGTTTCGAAACTATGTAACAAATAAGATAAACGGGGAGAACACACAAGTAGTCAACATAACACAAATAAAGAGAAACATTCAAGAACATAATATCAAAGGTTAATTTAATTCAATCACAAACAACCATTACATGGATGAAATGTTATGCATGTCATATACTCTATATTTCTTCGTCATTTGGTACATTCTACTCTGAAGTACTTGGTTAGGAGGCATGATATTGTTCCACTACAAGAGCAGACGAATTATTTACGATTGACCAAGTCCTCATAGATCCCCTCGACTCAACTCGAGACAGATGTACGCGACTCCGTCAACTGTCACCTCTAATAATCCATGAGAGAATTTGAGTCACACAACCACCAAATACAAATAAATTACTTACTAAAATAAATAAATAAATTATCTATTATTTCTATTATAACCCAAAAATATATTTAATATCATTAAACACACATATTACTATAATCAGATTTGGTTTAAACTAAACATGAATTTTATAATCCCTTATTAGAAACTTTATAATGCCTTATTATATGCTAACTTATATTCTAGAAATTTGTATTATAACAACCCTTATATAGCATAGTCCTTCTTTTAACAATTGTATGTTTCATATCTGATAATATATCAAACGCCACGAAAAGTGAAATAACCCTTCAAACTTCAAACTGCTACCATCAGCCCCAACTGCTGATAAATTCCATGATGCCACGCGTTACCCCATTATACCGGCACCATGTCATATTAAGCATATTTTAAAATCCAATTTTAGAAACAATTTACGTTGAATGCTGAAATATGTTTATTTACCATCTGATGTCAAAGGAAGTATGTGAACACTCTTAAATAGAACTTTAGAAATGCCATGTTTAATATAGTCTTAGTCCAAACTCTTGAAGACATAACTTCAGAAATCTAAGGGCAAGACAAGGATATATAGATAAAACCTTTCATGAATCTTGTTTCATAATTTATTTTCCTTCTCACATACATGTAGTATGTGTAATATTTGGAAAATTGACAAGTTTTGAATAGACTTAACTTCTAAAATTTCAAAGTAAGCACTCTAAGCATGGCTATACAATTTGTTATGATATTTGGCTGAGTAACCTATAGGGCAATTCCATTTTACGTGTAAGAATCTTTTATTGTATAAGAATGATCTTTTGTGATAAAATAGAAGAAATATTAACAGGCTAAATTGCTTAATTTGATTTTTTTTTCCTTTTTTAATTGCTTAATTGTTGTTTTAAATTGATTTGTTGGTTTTCATTTCATCATAAATTTGAGGAACAGTAACCGAGCTTTCGATTCACTGTGAACAGTATCATCTTCAATTCACTGCCCTTCATTTTGGGTTTCTTGTTTCAATTTTTCTTCAATTTCGCTTACATATATTACTTATTCTATTCTACTATCAAAATATCTGTTATTATCAAAATCTAATTGATGGAATTAATAAAACCAACCATGATCGTGATTTGGTATTAAGAAGACGGCCATCGGCAAGAAGCGCTTATCCTCTTTTTTTTTCTTCCGGTCTTTTTATCTGGAACAAAGCTATTATTATTATTATTATTATTATTATTATTATTATTATTATTATTATTATTATTATTATTATTATTATTATTATTATTATTATTATTATTTTTATTATTATTATTATTATTATTATTATTATTATTATTATCTTATTGTTATTCTTATTATTGTTGTTATTATTATTGTTATTCTTATTATTGTTGTTATTGTTATTATTATTATTATTATTATTATTACAAGTTTATTTCTTATTTATTTATTTATATATATCTTTAAAACAAATTCAATATTATTAGTATTAATAATTTAATTAAATCACTAAGACAAACACATAGGGCAACCGCGAATGAATTAACTCTGATATCAAACACACCGAAAATAGTAGTTGTGCATCATTATATCATGAAAATATAATAATAAGAAATTGAGGTATTACAGTTCTCCCTTTGCAAAAAAAATTTCTTCCTCGAAACTTACTTGAGGAAAACAACTCTAAATAAGAATTATGCACTTGAGTTTAGACTTCCCACATAGCACTTTCACCAACAACATCTCCCCAGGAAACCTTAACCAATGGAATCGTTCTACACCTTAATTTCGTGACCTTTTGTTCCTCAATATGTAGTGGTTAGGTCTCAAAAGATAGATTATCTTTTATTTGGACCTTGTCTAATTCAATCACATGTGAAGGATCGAGAATGTATTTGCTAAGTTGAGACACGTGAAAGACACTATGAAGGTTAGAAAGAGATGGAGGCAACGCGATCTGATATGCTACACTAACGACACATTTAAGAATTTGGTAAGGTCCTATAAACCTAGGAGTAAGATTTCACATGTTTAATGCCCGACCAACCCCTGTTGTTGGAGCAACTCTCAAAAACACATGATCACCCTCTTGAAATATGAGGTATTTATTTCTTTTATCATGATAACTCTTTTGCCTACTTTGAGATGCTCTCATCTTTTCCTGAATCATTTTTACTTTATAAGTAGTATATTAATCAATCTCAGGTCCTAACTCAAGGTTATTTCCCGTCTCAAACCAACACGAGGGGTCCTACACCTTCTCCCATACAACGCCTCAAAAGGGACCATTCCAATGCTAGAGTCGAAACTATTGTTATAGGCAAACTCTATAAGTGGCAAAAAGCTATCCCAACTTCCATTTTTTTTCTAACACACAAGCTCTCAACAAGTCTTCTAGGGATTGATTGGTTTGTTCAATCTGACCATCTGTTTGTGGGTGGTAGGTTGAACTCATCATAGGGTTCGTACCCAAAGCGATCTATAAACCTTCCCAAAACTTAGAGGTCAATCTAGGGTCTCTATCTGACACTATACTTGATGGGATTCCATGAAACTTCACAATTTCCTTTATATATAGCTCAGCTAACATTTCCATAGAATAAGTTATGTTTATCGGAATAAAATGAGTAGATTTAGTTAATCTATCCACAACAACCCAAATATTAGAATACATTTTTAGAGTTCGGGGTAAGCGTACAAAAAAATCCATAGAGATGTTATCCCACTTCCATTCGGCAATACTCAAGCCTGAAGGTTTTTGGTGTTCTACCTTAGACTTCTAACATGTCAAACAAGCGTACACAAACTCAACAACGTCTTTTTTCATTTTAGGCCATCAAAATATCTTTTTGAGGTCCTTATATATCTTTGTGGATCCAGGGTGAATACTTAGGCAACTTCTATGTCTTTCTTCTAAGATCAAATTCTTTAAGTCATCTACATCGGATACAAACATTATATCCTTAAATCTCAAAATTTCATCCCCATCCATTTTAAAATTAGGTTCTCTCTTGATCAATCAACATTACCTTATCCAAAATGTATAAATCCAATTTCTGACTCGTTTTAATCTCTTATAGTAGTCCACTAGTCACCTTCAACATTCCTAATTTAATATTTTATGGTGTCATATCACAAACTAAATAAAGGTCTCTAAATTGTTCCAACAACTCACCATGCATAACCATTAAAGCATACACACTTAAAGTCTTCATACTCTAATTATAATTCTAAGTGTATTGGTATTTGACATGTGTATTTGAGTGTGTTAAAACAAGATATGTATCAAGCATTATAAAGCAGATCATATTAAAATTAAGAAAGCAAAATCAATAAAAACGAAGAACGTTCTTGACAAATTCCTAGAAAACGAAGAATGTTCTCCACATATGAACTTAAACAATAATGATCTGAAAAACTATGTGAAAACCAATAACGTTCTTGCTTTGAGCACTTAATGGAAAATCTGACATTTATGAGGACTGAACGTAACCCATGTTGGGTGAACAAGGATATATGCTGGTGTAATCTCTCTATCCCTATCTCTATTTATTCTTTGTCCTACAATCAGTTTTTATTTGATAAATTGATATTATTGTTTTTCCACTAACCAAGAAAATTCTTCATTTGTAACCAAGATCTATGTTGAGTTAAATATTTCAGTTTTTAAACATGAATTTTTCTAAGGGGCAATTTAAATTTAAATCCTCTTCCTTATAATTAAAATTGTTACTTCAATTGGCATCAGAGCAAATCTCTAAGGATTAAACGCCCAAAAAGTGTTAGAGCAAAAGATTTAGGAAGATAATGTCAAAAGCTAAATACATTACTAAAGGAGGGTCATCAAACAAACCGTCGTACTTTGATGGCTCAGATTATTATTTATGGAAAAACAAAATGCAATTGTTCCTAAAGTTAAAAGACATTGGTATATGGAGAATTATCATAGATAGAGACTTCATACCAAGAATAGATCAACCCGATTCAACATATGCTGAAAAGAAAGAAGCATATTAGATAGCAAATGAAAAATCTAAGGTACTTCTAAACTAAAAAGCTCAATTATTTTTATTATGCGCTTTAAGCAGGAAGAAAGTAAAAGAGTAGATACGACAATGAAAGTATAGGACACGTTGCAAACTCACCATGAAGTGACAAGCCATGTTAAGGAAACAAGAATTTACATTGGCATTCCAAAGATTGAATTATTTGAAATGAATAAAGAAGAAACAATTGATGAAATGTACTCAAGATTGAAAACCATAATGAACGAAATGTGTTCTCTTGGCAAATCCTATTCAATGCAAGACAGGGTAAGAAAAGTCATGAGATGTCTTCCAATGATGTGGAGACCAACGGTGACAGTTATAAGTCAAGCCAAGAATCTTGAGGTACTAGGCTTGGAAGAACTTATTGGAACTGAAGTGCTATTACATTAAGGTAAACATATAAAGAAAGGCAAAATAATAGCTTTAAAATTATCTCAAAATTCATCAAGTATTCAACAAACAAATGAGAAAACTGACTCAAAAGATAGCCAAGAACATGTTGAAGAAGAGATTGGTCTTCTCACAAGAAAGATACAAATAATAATGAGGAAAAGATATCAGATAAAAAAGGGATCTCTAGATAAAAAAGACTTCAAAACATATGTAGATAAAAGTAAAATCACTTGTTTCAGATGCAATAAACAAGGATATTATAAAACTGAATATCCATTGAACAAAAGAGTACCAAATAAATTCGCCTTCAAGAAGAAGTCAATGATGACAACTTGGGATGAGTCTGATGAATTAGAAACAGATGAAGGATTAAAACATATCCTTCTAAGCATTAGTCAACTTTGTGATAATGGCTTTGAAGTTATTTTTAAATCAAACATATCTGAAGTAAGAATGGAAAATTCTGGTGAAATTATATTTTCTACATCTAGGAAGAAAAACCTTTATGTTTTATACATTGAAGAACTACTAGTCGAATCTTGTCTCATGTCCATAAATAAAGACAAATGGATATGGCATGCAAGAAGTGGACATGTAAGTATGAAAACAATTTCAGATTTATCAAAGTTAGATCTTGTTAGAGGACTTCCTAAAATAAATTTTGAAAAAGATCAAATATGTGAAGCTTGTGCAAAGAGAAAACAAGTTAAGCGTAGTTTTCGCTGAAAAGAATTTATATCAACTAAAAAACCTCTAGAACTACTTCATATTTATCTTTTTGATCCCATCAAAACTACTAGTCTAGGAGGTATGAAATATGGTTTTGTTATTGTTGATGACTTTTCTAGATACATATGGGTACTATTTTTAAAACAAAAGGATGATGCATTTGAGGCCTTTAAAAACTTTTGTAACAAAGTTCAAAATGAAAAAAATCCAATATAAGCACTGTGAAAAATGATCATGGAGGTGAATTCATTAATGCATCATTCAAAATATTTTTGGATGAACTTGGCATGTCTCATAATCTATCTTGTGCTAGAACTCCTCAACAAGATGGAGTTGTTGAAACAAATAATAGATCTTTGCAAGAGATGGCAAGAACGATTTTTGAAGAGTCAAATGTCGAAAAGTATTTTTGAGCTGAAACTATAAACATTTCTTGCTATACTTTTAATCGTGTTTTAATTAGAAAAATCATAAACAAAACACCCTATGAGATCTAGGAAAATAGGAAACCAAAAATTTCATATTTGGTTGTTATTGCTACATTTTAAAAAACAAAGATATGTTGGGAAAGTTTGATGCAAAATCGGACAAAGCTATATTTTTAGGATCTTCAACATAATCTAAGGGATATCATATCTTTAATTTGAAAACCAAAAATGTTGAAATAAGTAGGCACATATTATTTGATGAGTTTTATTTAGAAAAGAAAGATGATGAGAAGGAAGAAAAATTTGGGAAAACATAACAAATTGTTCTCCATGAAAACGACATTGATAAATAATCTTCGTTTCAAACTCCTTCTAAAAGTTGGAAACATACAGCTAATGCCATTAGAACAAAAATGTCATTTAAAGATGATGTAAACATCAACATGGCAATGATCTCTCAAATGGAACCAAAATCCATCAAAGAGACAGTAGTTGGTCAATCTTGGATTGATGCGACGAAAGTAGAACTTCTACAATTTGAGAAATAATTAAGTTTGGACCCTTGTTCCAGATCCACTAGATCAAACAATAATTGGAACTCGATGGGTCTTTAGAAACAAGCCAGTTGAAGAAGGAAAGGTTGTAAAAAACAAAGCAAGGTTAGTTGCTCAAAGTTATAATCAACAAGAAGGAATAGGCTATGGTGAAACATATGCTCTATTTTCAAGGTTAGAAGCCATACGAAATCTTCTTGCATATGCATCTCAAAAACATATCCATTTCTTTTCAAATGGATGTTAAAAATGAATTTTTAAATGGTTTTTTAAATGAACAAGTTTATGTTCATCAACCTCTTGGTTTTGAAAATCAAAAGCAACTGAATCATGTTTTTAAACTCACCAAAGCCTTGTATGGTTTAAAGCAAGCTCATAGAACTTGGTATGAAAGATTAAGTTTTTTTTTTTTTATTTATCAAAAATGGATTTTCCCATGGAAACATTGACACAACACTTTTCATGAAAACAAATAAAAGTGATTTACTCATTGTTCGAGTGTATGTTAATGATATTATTTTTGGATCAACAAATGAAAAAATGTGTGAAGATTTTTTAAATCTCATGCAAAGTGAATTTGAAATGAGCATGATGGGACAATTGAGATATTTTCTTGGTTTACAAATAAAACAAAATAAAAATGGAATTTTCACAGATCTCTTAACAACATACAAAATAAGTGAAGCCAAAATTATGACTACTTCCATGCATTCATCATCCTCATTAGATAAAGATGAAAATGGACAATCATTCTCTGAAAAATAATATAGGGGTATAATTGGATCATTACTTTATTTAATTTCAAGTAGACCTGACATTGTTTTTGTAAGACCCATAGTTTTAATTTGTAATTTCTGAATTTTGCGGTATTTTTGTGTGGAATTTCTTAGGCTTTTTAGCCAATTTTATGATATTTTGTGAGTTATGCCAAAAATATATTTTTGGAGCTCCGATTTAAAATTATTCATCGAGGAATAATTTTGTTTAATTACGGAGAATTTTTTGTCGAAGAAATTTTTTCTAAGATGCGATGTTTTTCAAAAAAATTCATCTGCCGATTGAATGGCGATAATAGATATTTTCTAAAAAAGTGGTTTGAGAAGTGATGTGAGGTGATGGGTGAAATGATGATTTTTATAAAATATCTAGATTTTTATTTATATATATATATATGCTTAAGAATGAAAAGCAAAACATTTCCCTATTTTCACGTCAGCCTCCATCTTCTTCTTTCTTTTTCTCTGTTTCAAAAAGAAAGCAAGCCAAGTTGGTTTTCTTTTTTCAAAAAACTCAAAGACAAACCTCTAAGCTCCCTTTCGAGAAGTGACAGAAGAGAAAGTTTCTCCTTGCCACACTGCGGTGATAGTGAGCTAATTTTCGAAGAGATTGCGCGAGCGAAAATTTTACTGTAATTAATCACGGTGTTGTAATCAGTTGTTAAAACTACAACGAAGGTAAGGGATCCTTTCAAACTTTTAGATTGCATATAGGAATTTATATATGTATTTGTGGAGGTAGAAATATGCAACATTTGTGTGTGAGATTGTGAAAAACGAATTTAATTTGATTTATGTGTATTGTGGAGATGAAATTTGGTGGTTTATGTGTAAAAATATGGAGTTTTGAAATTGGGTGATTTATATTTGAATTGTTGAAATTTAATTGAGGTGTTATATGTGTGTTGTGGAATTAAATTGATTGATTTTGGTGTGAATTGACGGTAATTAAATTTGACGTATTTGAGTTACGTAATGAATTATTTTCAAATAAATGAGTTTGAACTGAAGTTGAAATTTTACAATAAAATTTAGAGGTGTTAAAGTTATGAAAAGTTCAAATTTTAACTAAGTTAAAAAGTTTGAGCAAAAAGATAGATTGTAATTAAAAATAGTTAGAGTTTAAAATATTACTATTTTAATTACTCTTAAACTGAGTTTAAAAAGAAAAAAGTGTAAAGAATTGTATTAACTCAAAAATTTCAGTACTTTAATAGTCGAGTGTGTGTATGTGAGATTTAGACAATATTTGTTTTATTTAATTTTCACTAAATAATATAAATTATTTGGTTTTAAAAGTTTGGTGTGTGAAAAAGATTTAATTTTGGGAATTTTGTTGTGGTTGGATTAATTTTATCGTGAATCAATTGTTATAAATATTTATGTTTATGTAGTTACCTCCTTGAGTCTCAAAAAGGAATCGAGACAGTTGGCACCGAGTTAGCAGTGGGGAGAACTCTGATATATTAATGTTGTTGTGGTGATTAAGTTTTGATGTGATTATGTATTCATAACTAATAATATGTGCGTTATGAATTTTATTGAGGAAAATCTGTTTTGAGTATACTTTATGATAAGTTTGAAAAATCGTTAGTGTTTAATGAGTATTAAAAATGGGGAATCTTTTAATAGTCGCATTTACTTAATGATTATGATGAAAACAGTCAGAGTATGCTCATGCATTTCATAGTACATGGTGACCGCAATGGGGCCATGGTGATAGTGGTGATCCTGATGGGCCACGAGATGATGCCATGTGATCTTTTGGTTCATCTTATCCTTGCGGGGATTTTTGTGTCGTGTAGGTCCGTGATAGACTGCACATTTTTGTAAACCGTGCTGACCTGTGATATGAGGTATATTTACACTTTTTAGTAAATCGTGTTGATCCTTAATAGGTGGCAACTTGTTAATTAGTATTAGTCTGTGATAGGCGGTATAATTATGATTTGCGTCTATTCGATGAGGGTTTTGGTTGGAATTCTATAATCATGCATTTTGGCATATACACATTGCATTAGGGTGCTTGGAATGCGAGTCATGCTTGATATACTGTGATGATCATATATACATACTCGGTAGTTGTTTGTTATTGTGCCATAATTGCGTTGAGGTGTGAATTTGGGTTGATTAAGTTTCGATGTAATTATGTGTTCATAATTGATGTTATGAATGTTTGATGTGTGATTGAGGTAAGAATTTGTGGAGATTAATTTGGTGTGACTTATGCGTTCATAATTAGTATTATGAATCTGTGAAGTGTTAATTGATTCAGAGCCATTTTAGAACTGAAAATCTACATTTTTCTCACTTGTATTCGGCTACGACAGTGTTGTATTCGAACACGACAGTGCAGTTTTGTTAAAAACTTCATTTTCGATTTTTTTTATCCAGGTGTCTTTCGAGAATACCCAGTGGTATGAGCTATGTCTGATAGGTCTCATAGCCCCGGTGTATTTTGTTGTTTAAATACTTTAGATTTTTGTTTCAAAAACTATTTTTACTGCTTGTAAATATTGTTGACTTTTGTCGTTGTGTTACGACTTATATCTTTTATCCAAAAGTATTTTCTATCTTTATTTCTGAAATTTGATTTTTGTTTAAAAAAAAAACGGGTTGTTACAGTTTTGGCAGTAGGATTGTGTGCTAGGATTCAATCTCACCAAAAGAGTCTTGCTTAACTGTAGTAAAAATAATTTTTCGTTATCTCGTTGGTACTACTGATCTTGACTTTTGGTATAACAATAGTTCTCATTTTGATTTTGTAGCTTATCGTGATGCCGATTATGCTGGTGATAAGATGAAAGAAAGAGAACAAGTGGTGCATATCAATTCCTGGGAAAAGCTTTGGTAAGTTGGTCATGTAGGAAGCAAAACACGATTGTCTTATCAACCACTGAAGCAGAATATGTCTCTGCAGCAAATTGTTGATCCCAAGTCTTATGGATCAAAAATCAACTTGAAGATTTTTCGGTAAGATATTCCCATATTCCTATATATTGTGATAATACTAGTGCCATTAATTTATCTATGAACCCTATACAGCATTCAAGGTCCAAACATATTGAAATAAAACACAATTTTATTAGGGATCATGTGACTAAAAAGGAAATTGAGTTAATCTTTATTTATAAAAACAATCAGTTAGGTGACATTTTTACAAAGCCTCATGTTGAAGAATGCTTCAATTCGATCAAAGAACGATTAAAAATCACTAAAAGTCCTGCTCAAGATCGTTAAAATTGAAACCAGAACATTTTGGTGATATCGGCGAACGTTCTCCGTCTTGAGCAAATTTTCCACAAACAACTAAACAACGATCTTCGTTCTTCATCATGAATAAATTTCAAAATAAGCTTTTCAACTCAACCCTAGTTCCAGTACTTCATCTTCCAAACGAAGATCAATTCGTCTTTTGGCAGGTATTGGTACTTCAAAAACCAAAATATAGACACAACAATCTTTACAATTTCTTGTGAAGATTCTAAACCCTCACCACCACCACAAATTCCCAAATCACAAATTGTTCTTACATCACAACCCTCTAAACCAAAACCCCAGTCATTTCAAAATCCCCAAAACCTCATTCAAAATCCTTAAAATCTCCATCCAAAGTAATTTCATCCAAAACCATACCTTCTAAAACTAAACCAACGATTCCTAAATCCAACTCATCTTCAACATTCTCTCAGTTCTTAGCCTCTATTAAAAAAACACTAAAAAATTAACAAAGAAAAGTTCAACTCAAGAACGTTCTCCACTCGAAACCCAAAACAAACAAAAACTTCCAAACAAGCAACCACAAAATCCTCCACCAAACCTTATTCTTCCAAAATCCTTATTCCACCCTTGATTCCTTCAAAAATTCAGAAACTCTATACAGAAAAGTGGGCTCAACGACCTATTGGCATTGGTCGGATTTTTAGTTTTGAAAACCTACAAGTTGAAGGAATCTCCATTCAACATCACACTGATGCACTTGGATGAACTAATTTCCTTAAAATATTTAACTGCTATTAACTGAGGCCATTTGAGCATTTTACTGCAAAGTTGAAGCATTTGTAGATAAATCCCTCATTTTGTCAACATTAAAGGGTATTGAAATACGTTAAGAACCCTTAATTCTGACTGAAATTCTTAAACTACCATATGAAGGACCAACAATTTTTGAAAAAGACTAGTACACAGTCTTGAACACTACCAAAGAAGAAGTGTTTCAAGAACTGATTATTGATGGGTCTACAAAGTTTTTCTTAGCTAACCTAAAACCACTTCCAACTATTTTCAATAGTATAAGTCAACATTCCATCCTTCCTTATTGTGGCAGCCACAAATTTGTCACTGATAATGACGCACTAGTCATATATCTTCTTCTTCATTGCAAGAAGTTGAATCTGCTCTACCTGATAATCTAGCACATGATTGTTGCAACTCACAAGGATTCCAAGAGAAACATTGTTCCATATGGTATGGTTTTCTGCACAATTTTCAGGCATTTTCATAATTCTATATTGAATGAAATTTCCAACATCAAGATCTCAAAACTTTCATCCAAAAACATCTCCAATATGAAACAAATTCCCACCATCCCACACTCACCAAAATCTACCTTCAACTTGTCTACCACTAAAAGGAAAAGGTTGGCATGCTCCTCTGTTGTCAACACAAATAATGAGCAATGCTCACCTTAAGAACGTTCTTCCCCTCCCCAATATGTTGAAGAACATTCTCTGTTTCCTACTGTTCCACAAAATTTGAATCCTATCCCCGATAAAGTCTCTCCTAAAGCTTCTACATTTCCACCTTTCACCAATCCATCCTCTCAAGGAAGTCTATGCCCTCCACTTCAAATTCAACACACCTCTATGATGTCACCAACATTTGTGTCACCACAAAAAACAACTTCCTCCTTTCTTTGGAGTAAGCCAATATTTGGTTTTCTAGATTCGGACATAGTAGTCCTATTTGTGCCTCATCATTCCGCTCCTACCAACTATCTTCCTCCCATTAATACTTCATTTGTCACTTGATCCACCTTTTGTACCATTGTTGCTCTATCCCAAAATACTCATTATCTAAAATGTCACTATCAATACATATTTGAGAACGAATATAATTCTCAATGCAACTATTAATGATATTTTTCCAATTAACTTTACTATGATAGTCAATCTCCAAAATTTTATTTTCAATAGCAAAAAATATGGAATAATTATAACTATTACTATCCCTAACGAAAAAGGTTTTATCAGATAGGAAATTTTGTATGTTGTTGACATCTACTAAATAATCAACATGACTGTAACTATCAATTTCACTATTGTTTTTGCAAGTATCAACGGTATTATGCAAATTAGTTAAAATGGATGGGTCTTCACTCTTATTTTCAATAGGACCAAAACTATCTATGGATTTACTTAAACCACGCCTGTATTCTAACTTCTTATTAAATAGCATTGAATTGAACAACCAATTTTCCATAGAGCTTTTTCCCTTTATTTACATGAAAATACAATAGATGAATCTCACCACTCCAAATGATGATGAACAATGTCATTCTAAAAGAACCAAAATAGAAAGGGAAACATCTAAAACATATAAAGAAATCCTCATATCCTTTGTTGCCCTTTAAACCATCGTAGCTAGGCAAGCTCATCAGGATAAATAGTAAGCTATTCTGCAAGACTGGATGGCTACCAAGCTTGCTTCCAAGCTCAAACTTGAGCCTCCCATGCCTAATAGTGTTTTGATGATTATTAAAACAAAATGTTAATTAAGACTTCTAATTATGATTCTAAGTATTTTGGTATTTAACAAGTGAATTTGAGTGTGTTAAAACAAGATAGGTACCAAGCATTACAAAGTAGATCTTATTAAAATCAAGAAAGCAAAGTCAGTAAAACAAAGAACGTTCTTGACAAATTCCTGGAAAACGAAAAACGTTCTCCACATCTGCCATAAACAAGAATGATCACATTTTTATGTAAAAGATTAGATCCAAGAAGTGTTATCCATTCTATATCTTCGTCAAAAAGATACAAGGATCAATCTAAGCAAGAATAATTCCAGAATTCGAAGACTCAACACCTTGCTTCTAGTTCATAATCCTACATAACGACATCAACACCTTGCTTCATCCACATTTTAGGTACAAAGACAATTGCTACTAGTTCTAGGTCGTGGGTAGGGTAGTTCCTCTCATGAATCTTCAGTTGCCCAGAAGCATACGCTACAACCTAATCATGAACCACATGTGTCGCATCCTGCATAAATACTCCATCTAATCATGAACCACACGCGTCATAATATATTACAAAAGGGTTCACTCGGATAGGTGAAACTATGATCGGGGCAGAGGTCAATCGTTTCTTAAGCTCTTGGAAACTATTCTCACAATGGGTATCCAACACGAACAATTGCCCTTTTCGGGTCAAATTAGTTAAAGGTAAGGCTAACTTGGAGAATCCTTCTATTAACCTACAATAATAACCTGCCAATCGTAGGAAAGTTTTAATCTTAGTCACTGACTTAGGTGTTTTCCATTCTAAGACACTCTCTACGTTAGCAGGATCAACAACTACTCCATTACTTCTTGTAACCAAAATTCACACTTAGACGGCTTGAAAAATAATTGTTTTTCCTTAAGGGTTGGCAAGACTATCCATATATTTTCACCATGCTTTTCCTTAGTCTTAGAGTACACTAAGATATCATCTATAAGCACAACCACAAATGAGTCTAGCTAAGGATGAAAGATTGGTTCATGTAATCCATAAACACCGCTGGTGCATTAATGACACCAAAAGGCATAACCAAGTACTCATAGTAGCCATAACGGGTCCTAAAGGCGATTTTAGGGACATCAAAGGGCTTCACTCGAATCTGATGGTAACCTGATCTCGATCTTACTAAACACGCATGATCCTCTCAATTTGTCCATCAGGCCATCTATCCTAGATAGCGAGTGCTTATTCTTGATTGTCACTTTATTAAGTTGGCGGTAATCCACACACATCCTCTTAGAGCCATCCTTTTTCTTAACCAACAACACTAGTGCACCCCATGGTGACACACTAGGTCTTATAAATTGTTTATCTAAAAGCTCCTAGAATTATTTCTTAAGCTCAAACAATTCTATGGGAGACATCATATACGGTGCCATGGATATCGGTCCAGTACCTCGTACAAGGTCAATGCTAAACTCAATCTCACGCAATAATGGAAAACTATTGACATCTTCTGGAAACACTTCAGGGAATTCACACACAATAGGAACATCTTGTACTACCACTTTTTCTTCAAGTTCCCATGAGGCTAGGATCATGTATAAATGGGCATCTTTTTTCAAGAGTTCCTTCACTTGGTTGGCGGATATATTTCTAGGCTTCTCCATCTCTTTCGGCACCATGAATTCAATGGTTTTACTAAAAAAGTTACACGCGAACACGGTTGGCAGATAGTTAGTCCGTACCCATAATCACATAGACTAGACGCAAAGGTAAACACACTAAGTCAACTCAGAAGTCCCTTCAACACACATGGATAGGAGCGTCGAGACAAACACTAGATGTGTAAACATAATTAGTAGTTAGGGTATTCACAATCAAATCATACTGCAAACGAGACACAAGTAGTCGAAAACGTCTAACATAATCGAGAGACACAAAGGAATGAGTAGCACCACAATCAAATAGAACAAATAAAGGAGTATCACTTATGAGACACGTACCTTGGATCAAGTTTTCTTTCTTAGATGCTCTTGCTTTACTGAGGGCAAAGACTCTTCCACTAGATTTAGGTCGGTTGGCTTAGAAATTAAGCTTTCTAGGTTGTGGAGTCTTCTTTGGATAAGGGCATGTGGTGCTGATGTGGCCCTATTGTTGGCAAAAACTCATTTATTTGCACATTTCCTTGACCACCATTGTAGGTAGTAGCTTGAGCAACAACCTGTGCAGCTTGAGTAGCAACTTGTGCAGAGGCTTGTGTAGTGGCTTGGGATTCAGCCAAAACCTAGAGAACCTGCATTGTAACTCCTGCCATGGACTCTAGAGCCTCAACAATCGTAGATGTCGTTCCTGCCATTAGCCATCGCTACCTATATCAATCAAATAAACCAATCGAAAATAGTGAGACACTTAGGGAGAAAGGGAACTAACTTAGCTCTACACTACAAACACAATAACAACCATAGCAACAACACACATATCACAGAGCCCACAAGGAAACATAGTGAGCATATAACACATTGATGGTCTGATTGGAAAGACCAGCTCCGATACCATTAATGTGACACCCTAAACCCCAAAATTAATATTATTTATTCAAATAATGAAACTCTTCAAGAAAATATATAAATTTTCAAGCATTTTTTTTCAAGGTAAAGAGTGTCACATAATCATCAACATGTCACATTAATCCAAAATTTCCATCAAACTTAGCATCTCGAAAATCATAATAGTAGACAACAAAATCCTTTTTGAAGCGCACGCACATAAGTTTAATAATAAATGTAAATGTAGTCCCAACCTGATGTCACTATCAGAGCAGGAATTCCCAAAATAAAATATGTCCAAACATGACGTTAACACAATGCATATAATAAGAGTTTTCAAGACAAGATGGATTCTGCAACTATGATGATACTAGTCATCACCAGCAGCTTACAACTCATCTACATCCATCGCAAATTCCAAACACAAACAACAAAAGGTGATTTTCAATATTATGTAACAGTATAAGATAAACTAGGAGAACACACAAGTAGTCAACATAGCACAAATAAAGGGAAGCATTCAAGAACATAATATCAAAGGTTAATCTACATTAATCACAAAAAATAGTTACAAGGATGAAATGTTATGCACGTCATATACTCTACACTTCTTCATCATTTGGTACCATTCTACTCTAAAGTAATTGGTTAGGAGGCCTAATATTATGCCATTACAAGAGTGGAGGGAGAATTCATGATTGGCCAAGTCCTGATAGATCCCCTCAACTCAACCCGAGACACATATACACGACGGTCAAGGTACTCTGGTGTTGCACGGTAGCTCCTGGCCTTAGGGAATAATCCACTAATCCACTTAAGAATTCCCCATCAGATATACCTGCAAGGTCTATTAGTCTTGCATTACAATTTGACTATAGCCCTCCACAATCAGCCTCATTCAATTGTACTTCCCTAAATCACTAGGTTTGTCAAACTGTCCCAATATGATGACAAAATAGTCCTTACTCCAAAACCTACAACAACTATCTCATACTTATTTGCTTATCACAAATCAACAAACCTCAATTTGAATTCACAATATTCATCAAAACTTACATCATCATATATGTATATCAGTCAATCACTATAAAATCCTAGTATTCAGTCTTCACTACTCAAAATGCACAGTCTAGCCTTATCAATCAGATAAGAACAAATCAACAAGTGGGGAATCCAAGTAATATCAAAATTTCAATCAAGTAGACAAGGGCACTCAAATACATATCATTCATACAATAAGCATTAGTATAAGGTTTCAAAAAATCAAATAACACGCAGTATCGATATAAGTTAACTCACAGCAATTCTATAGGTTTCTAAACTATATTTTAGTCCTCACTATTACCATTCATATGTTACTAAATTAATTATTATTACTAATTAGGACTCGACCGTTCGTAGTAAGCCTCAGATGAATTTCTGAAAATTACGGCATTCCCGTTCATCCCACATTATTTTATACTTAAAAAATCGAACCTTCTTTCACCCCTTACCTCTATAGAAGATTTCGTTAAATGAATCATGTACTAAAACATATGTTGTAATATAACCCAAAAATATTATTAAACACACATATTACTATAATCAGATGTTGTTTGAACTAAACATGATAGAAAGAACTAAATATTATGTATATATATATATATAGCTTATGTTTTTAAATAGATTTTTATATATATCACATGAACGTTGGTAATAATAATTAGTTACAGCTCATTATTGAATACACTGAATTTTATAGTATAATCATAATAAATTAATCTTTTTAGTTAAAAAACCAATTAGACTCTCTGCCTTATTTTGTTTTCACGGCAATTGGCATTAATTTTATGTTTCCTTATTTGAAACTAATTGCTTACTTCAATGAGTTACCTTTCAACAATTCTTAGAAACCAATTGCATCTCAATACCACTAATAGCTTATCTGCTAACTTATCTTCTACAAATTTGTATCACAACAACTCTTATATAGCATAGTCCTTCTTTTAACAAAAACAAAAGCAAAAGATTTTCCAAATTTATTGGTCAAACCTTGTACCTTTTCAATATTTGATATCCAGTTGGTGCTAAAGGAGCAGTACCTTCGTCTGATTTTCCATTGAATGCATTTCTCCATCCACGATAATGATGACTAAAAGGTAAAAATATATGATCTCCAAGATAGACAGTCTTCTTACAATGTTTCAACCGCATCCAATTTGTACTCTCTTCACATATAGGACATGCACATTTGCCTTTAATGATATATCCTGATAAATTTTCGTATGATGGAAAATCATTAATTGTGCCAAACAATATAATAGCCCTCAAATTGTAACATTCTTTCTTATACCCATCATAAACTTCCACATATGTCTCCCACATATTTTTTAAATTTTCAATTAAAGGAGTCAATTATACGTCAATATCATTCCCTGGTTGTTTGGATCCAAAAATTAATAAAGACAACATCATGAACTTACACTTCATACATAACAATGGATGTAGGTTATAAATCAACAAAATCATAAGCCATGCGATGTGTGAAATGCTTTGAAGACCATGTGGATTAATTTCATTAGTATAAAGTGCAAGTCGTAGATTTATTGACTCTCTTCCGAAATCTGGATACTCGTGATCAATTTGTGTGCATTCTAGAGAATTTATAGGGTGTCGAAACTTCCTATCTCAAATTCTTTCATTTGCATGTCATGTCAAGTGTTATGAATCTTCTTCATATTGATACATGTGCCTAAATCTTAGTATTATAGGAAAATACCACACAAATACCTTTTAGAAGGGTTAATAAGTTTGTGAAGCTCTTATCAGACCAACCGTTACTTGCTTTTAAGTTGTACAACTTTAATATCATCAACAATCTTGTGAATTTAGTACAACCATTATATAATTGTTTCTCTGCATCACTCAACAAACTCTCAAACATTTTACGACAATCTCAAATATCTTCTTCAACTACTTTTGCAATCTCCTTAACTCGGTCCTGCTTATATGTATTTGTGTCAGAATCATTTGATGCATATGTCGCACCATTCTCCAAATTATTGTTCTCTTTTTTTCTCTCACCATGTTTGTCCACGCCAAACTAAATGTCATTTCAATTGATCTGCTCTAATGTGTTTTCCAAAACAACATTTTAAATAAGGACAAATTATTCAATTTGGTTCTTTTGCATTCTTCACTACAAACTCAGCAAACTATTTCACTCCATTGTCATATTTTTTTTAACAATTGATTGGAAGACATCCATTCCAGGTCTATTGTTTCTATAATTATTAAATATTTTTATGTCTACTTTATCATAAATGTACAGTTAATACAAAAAAAGATATTTCAAAATAATTACACTATCCTAAAGTTAGAAGCGATAAGAAATATAAACATGGCAACTTTCTCAAAAAAAAAAGTTAAAAATGAATCAGTTTTAATTTTTTCTAGTAAATATGGATGTGTCTTTATTTCCTAGTTTTTTATTTTTCTGATGAGCCAGCTTGAAATCGCAGACTTAATAGTCATATGTTAGATCTATGTTCTAAAATGAAACGTACACACACATATTTGTCTAATGATGTCAACCGTTTAACTATTTTTATTTAATTCACACAAATTACATCCATATATTTTATTTCCCTTGAACCATCCTTAGTAATGCAAAGAAACCAAAAGAACATTAAATATATTTAGCATCGTATAAATTAATCAACATAAGTATTTGCACCAAACAAATGTTTCTAATTCCATGAGGGGAGTCAAATTTTTCAGGAAAATACTTAGCCAAAATTTCAGCAACCTTACCATGATGCAAAGAAGTTTCGGAACAAATGTATCTACCAGAAGCAGAGTTTGTCTCATAAGCAATAATGTGGGCCAATGCCACATTTTTCACATTAACATAAGATTGTGTTGCATTCACATAATTTTTTGCAAAACCATTAAGGTATTTGAGAATGTGAATTGTACTTGCATTAATTGTGGATTGTAGTAATGGTACAAGTACAAATTAAAAGAAAAAAAAATATTTAATACGATTAAGGGGCAGAAAAGTAAAACACAAAGGTCCAATGAGAACACACAAACACATAACAGGAAATTTTAATCAAGGATGAATGTACTAAACATGAGGTTTTACGGAAATAATTTAAGGGATAAGAAAATAGTGTTCAGGTTGAAAAAGAGTGGAAAACCTGAATTCACAACTAGTAAGAATTTAAAACATAGTACAATTCACACATACACAGACTTGCATATATATATATATATATATATATATATATATATATATATATATATATATATATATATATATATATATATATATATATATATATATATATTGAAGTAAGTTGTAGACACAATTAAAATAAAAAGGGAGTAATAGACTTGCATATATGAGCACCTTCACTGATCAATCCAAAATTAGCAACAACTAAGCCTATCAACCCTCCTTTCATTAAATTATAAATAATTAGTAACTACCAAACTAGTAGGATCTGAAAAATATGTAGTTAAATCAGCATAAATAGTGTAGTAACGGCTAAATTCAATTTGTTACTAAAGTTGGAACTATCAAAACAAGAAAGTAGATGATTATATGAATTACGAGCTACTAAATTAGTTAAAAAGTATTATGAAATGTTTGATTATTTAAAAATATAAAAATGTATTTGTAATAAAATAATTTATCTCAAAACATGTATTTTACATGCTCTGTGATCCTCCTTTGAGGACACATTTGATCTCATAGAACAAAGTTTCAGCAATAATAAAAAACCCAAAATAATGAATTGTTAAATCACTTTCCAAGCCAAAATCAAACTCAAAGTAAATGGTGCAGACCATTAGTAATTTGTAGCCCCTATCAACATAGTGTTTGAATTTGACCACAAGATAAACAGGACAACTTTAATTCACATATGCATATAAAACTTCCCTAAAAAGAGAGTATAGAAAAAACATGTATTTTCAAACTTGAAATGGTAGTTATCTCTTATCAAGGAGTTCTATTTCAGCAAGCGCTATTGCAGCACATCATCAATCACTTTTTCATTCTATCAAGTTGCATGCATAAAAGAATAATATTTGCCCAGTAATATTATGTACGGAATCTAGAGCTCGATCTCTGCTACTAACAAATCTCCCCCTTAACAAATTATAAACTAACATTTGTCAATATACAAAAAATCCAATCATAGTAAGAGTTTAAAACTTAGTCCACATCACATATCCATATTTTTCTAAATTAAACTTCACTGGTTCACTATTTGAATACAAAATGACAATGCATAAAAATTTAAAACAGAACCCTAAATATCGAGAACACCAGCAATAACTAGCGAGGTACCAAATGTTGAATCAGAACCCCAAAAATTTGCAAATGAAACCCTAACAAAATGACACTTAGAATGACAGAGATGTTGATATGTGATGAAGTCATGTTTGAGACCTGGTCACATAGAGAAGAGTTGCATCGAAGATGAGATATGAATGGTTACGTGGTCAGAGATGAGATGGATTATGTCGAAGAAAGGTCTGGGGAAGAAAATAAGTTACTATGTTAAAGAAACAAGTTTGTAGAGAGGGTTTGGGAGACTTCGCGTAGAGATGGTTGGCAGGGAGAGTTTGCACCTAGATTGAAGAAATGTACAAAGTGAAGAAAACCAGTTACATGCATATACTTACAAAAATTAGAAAGACCCTATAACATCGCTTTTTTGAAAAACATTTAAAAGACCATACTTTTTTTTAGACCTTATGACAACGCTTTTACGAAAAGCGCTTTAAAAGACCATGTGATAGTGCTTTATGACCTTATAACAACGCTTATTGAAAAAGTGTTGTAAATATTTTGACTACATGACATCGCTTTTATATAAAAACGTGTTGTCAAAGGCTTTGTTATTATATATAACTATTAGTACCTATGATAGCGCTTTTCAAGAAAACATTTTCTTAGCCTCCGCGTATTTTTAAAATATAATACAACATCATTTTTACTTAATAAGCATTGTTAAAGGTGTGCTATAAAATCCATATTTTAGTGTAATGATTTCTCTCACGCATCTATTTTCTTCCAACCCTTACCATCCCCAAAATAATTTCTGACAAGAAATAAAGGATTCCAATGAATAAACCCCCCATGTGACCCTCACTGAAATGGTACTAATGAAAAAAAATGATTATGGTTTGAAGTAGCTATGAGCTCCGCTTGCAAACGGTTTCCCTGCATAATTGATTTGAGTTGATTCACAAGGATGAAGAGGCAGATTCGCGCATGGAAGGTTATTGAATGGCTTTCGGAGATTTTAGTGAATTTTAGTATTTGGAGGATTTGAGACAAAAGGAAGAATGAATGACTTGGATAAGAAGGTGAATAGTAACCGAGATTGGTGTTTTCATAATGTTTTGAGAGTGTGCGACAACGAATGTAAATGAAGGTGAAAGATAGGTTACAACACGTGAAAAAAGGAGAAAGAGAGACAAGTAAAGGTGACAAACTCTCTTTTTGCCACTTGGACTTGTTAATTTTATTACTTCCCTATTGTATCCTTGATCCTAATTTAATATTACTAAAAACACACCATAATAATTAATAAATTTTAATACTTAAATCTTAGAGATAATGTTGAGGTAGTGAGAGAGTTGTTACAAATAACATGGAAAATTCTCAATTTTCACTAATGGCAATATTATAATTATTTGTGATATTTTTATCTGTTTTTTCGTTTCAGTGCAAAAAAAATACTTAACTTACAAAAAAAATTAAAAACATGTTTTTAACACAATATATAAATTTGTGTTATTAATCACTTTGAATATTTCATTAACCACTAAAATACATATCATTAACTCGTTTTGGAACATATATTTCATTAATCACTAAACTACATGACATTAATCACTTTAGAATACTTCTTTAATCACTAAATCGAAAGTGATTAATGTCTTGTATTTTGGTGGTTAAAAAAATATATGTTAAATAAGTAGTTAATGATTTATATTTTAGTGATTAATGAAGTATTCAAAGTAGTTAACGGTATAAACTTGTATATATGTCATAAAAAGATGTCTCTATAATAAAATAAAATTTAAAAGTTAATTTAAAAAAAATATTATTCATAGTTGAAATGAATTTTGTTTCAATAACATTAGGAATCTTTTATCACTCGCAATGCACTAACCATTGACAATGCCTACCAAGTTCCACTCGCCCCCGGTTTGTTTGCTTGTCTCCACATATTCTTTCATAGTAACAACGTTGCCTTTTCTTTTTCTTTTTATGTTTTTTTTTTAATTTAAAAATCATAACAATTTGTTGTCAAAAGAAAATATATAACCATTTGAAATATTTTTTTTATTTCGTAATCACTTTAAAAATTTATTTACACTTAAAAATAAATGATTTTGTTATTGACAAATAGTCGAATTTAAGATCAACTAAATTCCCCTTAACGGAAATGAAGTCTGGCGATTGAAAGTATTCGAAAAAGAATTGGTCGAATATTTCTCAAGCCTATATAGGTCTCGAATGATTGCAAAAGCATGAGTCAAAGCTCAATAGAACTTAATAATTTGACAGTTACTCTCGTTCTCTATGTTTTTAGCGCCACTAACTAGACTTGTGCACATAGACAATATATAAGAAAAAGGAATGTGCAAAAATTGACAATAAAATATGTCGTGAATATAGGATGGGTGAGCCAATTGTGGAGCACCACATATCCTCGATAGTGGGAACAATCAAGCACTACTTGCACAGATGGCTGAGCAAGCCTACATTTTTGTAGGCCACAATTAGGGCCAATAGGACTAGGGTTTCCTATAAATATCACACTTGTAAATTTTCATGACACTTAATCGAACAAGCAATCATTTTATCCATTTATCTCTTTACCTTTTACTTTATAAATTCCTTAGTTCAATAGTTCAAAAATACTCACTATGTACTTAACTCTCTTTGAAGTAGTTAAGAAATCTATCACTAATAAAAATATTTCTTTCCTCAACATAGTCGTTTAAATAAAAAGAATTATCAGAGAGAACAATTAGTCGATGCATTGGTTAATGTTAAGTTCCAACCATAAAATTATTGTTAAAAATTTAAATTTTCATCCTACGTAAAATTATTTATTTGAATCATTGTTTATCAATAAATTTATATTTAATTAAATTATAATAATTTCATATTGATTTTATCATATTTAATTAATATAGTTCTCGTTCAATAAAATTAGATTATATTTAATTTAATTCTAGGGTCTAATTAAAATTATTGAATGGTAATACGTGGTTAGTTCAAGATGACAATATTAAAACGACTCTAACATTTTAAACAAGTAATCGTGAGTTTGATAGGTACGAAGAAAATATAGTTGGAACAGAAAATCCATCATGCATGAATACTTAATGGTTCGCCAATAAAGATACATGTATGATCTACATCATATATTCTTTCAATTCGACGAGTTTTTAAAAAAAAAAAACATAAAATTAAAATAAATAGATATGAACACTAGAAATTAAGAAAGATTTAAAATGAGAGGATCCAACTCCTCTTTTAATTTTTTTTTTTACTAGATAACTCTTTTATATATAAATATAAATATTCATAAAAACATTAGTTGTTTAATTAAATATAATAGGATAAAATTGTAATCAAAATAATGTAAGCATTCACTTGTATATACACTTATTTTTAAAATATAAATCAAACAAATTTTTAATTTTCATTTTTTGAGACATATACTCAAAATAAAATTATCAAACAACTCTTTCTATTTTCTTATCTCCAAAATAGTTCTAGTAAATAAGATTACTAAACAAAGTTTTATTCTATTTTACTTCCTAAAAATAGTTTCTAAAGATTGACTTACAATATAGTTTTTAAAAATTAAAATGCAAAATACAATCAACCATGAATCTCTCCACCACCACGATGATACTCAAGAATTGGCATAACCACCCAAAATTCCTCTCCATAGCTAAGACACTAGCATGTCAACAAACAAATACCAAGCTGTATATTTATCAATCAACACCCTTAATGGCAGATTTTGTATAAAATATTGGAAGGCATAATAAGTATTAACTAAATAAAATATTATAATTAAAATTTATAAAAATCATATATCTTTTTTTATAACTTCCCATAATTCATGCATAGTCGACAAGTTGGGAAAGTTAGAGCTTCAATTCACAAAAGTTTTTAGAGTTTCACACAATTCAATCAAATAAAATTTATCCGCTTTACAATTTTCATCTTTGTTGAAAACTTTCTTCTAAAAAAATGCATCAATTTTCTTATATTTAAATAATGTATCACTCCTAAAAAAATACACAAATTACTTACACAATGTATTCAGGCAAGTAGTTCATAATTATCAAGGTTATAACTCATATTCACAAAGTAAAACAGTTCAAAAATTCAAAATATCACATCCACACTACACTGATCAGAAAAACGTTAAACAATTCACAATCACCAAATCATAATTTTCACCCTAAAGTTCACAATCTAAATTCCCACACTTAAAACATTCAAAATTTACAAAGTCACAAATACAATTCACACACTACTACTAGTTCAAAATCTTAAACTAAAACAATTCACAATTAGCAAACAGTATAAGAGAAAAAAATTTATAACCTACAAAATATAAGAAGCATATTGAGATAGTGTGAGTACCAAGACCAAGAGGCTACGTTGGCGGCTAATCGTTGTGATTGCAAAATGAGACGGAAATGCGGAGAGCGACGGATAGCGGCAGCGCTGCTCGTAGAGAAGGGAAACTGCAGAATGGAGACGTGGAAGACATTGTGTGGAGGTTGATGAACGGTCGTGAATGAGAGGCTAAGAGGAGGAGATGAGAGAAACTCAGGAATTAGAGAAGGGAGAGAAAATCGCATATAAGAGACTAGTAGCAGATAATTGAGATAAGGGAGAGACTAAAAAGAATATAGGTTATACCAAATGAAATGAGTTTCTCTAAAATTAAAGAATTTAAAGATATTTTAGTAACTTATTACTATTATTTTATTAACTGCCGTTGTCTAATCCCAATAAGATCCACCACCACTGAACACGATCATTTTCATTCATCGAAGAGAGTAGCATTAAAAACTTCTAACATTTCTCAACCCAAATCAATATTTGAATAATAATTATTTGTCAAAACTATTACCAAAATAACATTTTTCATATTAATTGTTTTTTTATAAGCAAAATTTATTAAAAGGGATCACAAGTTTAGTGAATTAGTAGACATAAGCTACTCTCCTCCTTTGATCTTTGATTCTCCAAAAATTTCATTTTCTCTCAAATTTTAATTCTTTTAAGAAATCGAAATATATTAATGATATTTTTTTTATACTCTTAGAATTCTAAAAATATATATTAAATAAATTTTATTTTTATTTAATAAATAATTAAAACAAAACAAATCTAAATTTACTATTTTTTTAATATGCATATCTAAGTTTGAAACAATCAATAAAAGAATCAATGTTCAAATACAAAGATAGTATTGCTTAAGGTGTTGGAACATAGAGTATGTTAATGTGTGAATTTAAAAATTAATAAAGTCCCACATTGGAAAACTCTCATATTTTGAGTAGTTTTCAACTCTATAAATACTAAAGTCACACATTAGATAGAAAACATATGTTGGTTTGCTTCAATCACTATATAGTTAGTTTCACACTCTTGTGAAAAGTACACCAAATTTGGACGCATTTCTGAATTTTCTCTCTTCTCCCTTTTCTATCATGCTCGACTTATTTCTGAGCCACTTCTCCTCTTTCATTTTGTCAGTTCGATATTTATGAGAGGTTTTGAACCATTGTTCCTTCGAATTTTTGAGCGGTTCTTATGCCATAGTTGCTTCACTTTTTAGAGCGATTGTCATATCATAGTCCCTTCGATTTTAAGAGTGGTTGTTATGTTGTAGTCCCTACGATTTTAAGAGCAGTTTTGTACCATAGTCCTATCGATTTTTAGAGTAGTTGCTATGTTGTAGTTTCGTCGATTTTTGAGTGGTCCTAATACCATTATCCTTTTAGAGTGGTTTTTATGTTGTATTTCCATCATGGTCCTAATATCACTATGAGCGGTAGTATTTTTGATTTATGAGTGGTCATAGTACTATATTACGAGTGACTTTAATCGTCATATTGAGAGTGACTTTAACCGTCATATTGAGGGTGTAATTTTAGAACGATTTTCTACGGTGTAGTAGAACTCCGATACAGCAAATCTGGATTTTATCCTGGAGACTTCGTGGTAAATAGTCGACGAAACTTCTTAAAGAGAGCGACCTAGTCTACGACTCAACCCAGTAATATCCTCAATGACATAAATTGTGATTTTTAAACAGTTTTCCGAAACTTAAAAATAACAATTTTAAGATGTTTCTTTTTGCCATGTCAATCGAAGAGATTATTGTGTCTAGATCTAGTGTCTCTAATTTCAATAAACTTTTTTAGTGAGGCAAACAAAAAAGGATAAGAAAGTTGAAGAATTAACCCATGGGAGAATAATGATTACTCTATAAGAATTATATTCTTATAGAACTTGTTGATAACCTATATAACTACTACAATTACAACAATATTGTGAGCCGCTACCTCAAGTTTCAGAATATCATATGAACAATTTCATATCCGTGGAGGCTCACTCTCATAAAATTCAAAAGATAACCCATGAGATCAACTATTAAGGTACATCACTCATAGCATATTTAAATTAAATGTTGAAATTTAATATGTCTCGTTATGTTTGAATGTTTAAATCAATAAAATGTCTCATTTTGCTTATATGTTTGTTGTCTAATTTTAATTTTTGACATGCTAGACTATGTGATATGAACACATTTGATTTCAAACTTAAGAACTTAGGTTTAATTCCTAAGTTATCTTTAAATCATTTTTAAAAATTTGATTTTTATAGTCAAGCTAAAATAACAAAAAAATTCACGTAAATCTGTAGTTAGAGAGTATGAGTCTGTAGATTTATTACACTCCGATATATGTGAACTTGATGGGACGGTAACAAGAAATGGAAAATGTTATTTCATTACTTTTATTGATGATTACTCTGACTATACTTTTGTATATCTAATGAAAAATAAAAGTGAAACGCTTGACATGTTAAAGATTTTTGTAACTGAAATTGAAAATAAATTTTGTAAAACAATTAAGAGGCTTCATAGTGATAGAGGAACAAAGTATAATTCTTATTTATTTAATGAGTTTTATAAAATGCGAGGAATTATATATGAAACTATTGCATCATATTCACCAGAAGCGAATGGTAAAGCTAAAAGAAAGAATAGAACTCTTACTAAAATAGTTGTTGCTAAACTCTGGAGCTGTATCTCAATTGTTTGGGAAATTATTTTGATTGTTTGCTATACTTTAAACAGAGTTCCTAAAACTAAAAACAAAACATCTCCTTATGAGATAATGAAGAAAAAACAACCAAACTTGTCTTATTTTTAAACATGGAGCTATTTGACTTATGCCAGAATCCGCAACCCCAAGCAAATTAAACTCGGCAGTAGAGCTTATGAATGTATATTCATTGGATATGCAGTAAATAGTGAAGCGTAGAGGTTTTATGACCTAAATGCGAAAGTGATCATAGAGTCAAATGATGTTGCCTTCTATGAAAATAAATTCCCTTTCAAATCTAGAAATAGAGGGAGCAACAAACCAAGTCATGTTCTCATGAAAAGAAGCACTGAAAGCAGCAAACAAGGTGAAACAAAAACTTGAAGAAGAGAGTCAAAGATGCTAAAGATTACGGACTCTGTTAGCCTATAAATTAAAAAAGGATTCTGCAAATCGTTAAGAAGTTTTGTCATCTTTGGGTGCAGATTTATTGCAAGAAGTAATAAATGATGAAATGGATTCTCTAGAGTCAAATATTACTTGACATGTTTTAGACTTGTCTCAATGTTGCAGACCAATAGGTTGTAAATGGATCTTAAAAAAGAAACTAAAATCCGATGGAACTGTTGATAAATACAAGGCACATCTTGTAGTCAAAGGTTTTAGACAAAGAGAAAATATAGATTTCTTTGACACTTTTTCACCAGCCACTAGAATAACATCTATTAGGGTACTCATATCACTTGCAGCTATTCATAACTTGGTGATGCACTAGATGGATGTTAAAACAGATTTTTTAAATGGTGACCTGGAAGAAGAAATCTATATGGAACAACCTGAAGACTTTGTAATTCATGGACAAGAAGATAAGATCTGTAAGTTAGATAAATCTCTACATGGTTTTAAACAAGATCATAAAGAATGACAGGAAAAATTTGATAACTTAATTATATTGAATGAGTTTAAAGTGAATGAGAGTGACAAATGTATTTATTATAAATTTGAAAATGGCATTTGCACTATCATATGTATTTATGTAGACGACTTCCTCAAGGTTCAAACATCCATGTTGTAAATAATGTGAAATCATTATTGAGTAACAACTTTGATATGAAAGACCTCGGAGAAGCAAGTGTAATCCTAGGAATCAAAATTACTAGCTCAGAAAAAGGAATTTGTTTTGACCAATCTCAATATGTTGAAAAGATCCTAAAGCAATATAAATATTTTAATTGTAAATCTGCTTGCACACCATATGATCTAAGTGTGAAACTTTTCAAGAACACTATTAAAGGTGTTAGATAAATTTATTATGTGAGCATCATTGGCATAATCATGTATGCCACTGATTATACTAGACCCAACATTGTCTACGTCGTGGGATTGTTGTGCAGGTTTACCAGTGGACTTAGTATGGAACATTGACACGCTGTCGAAAGAGTCGTGAGATACCTAAAAAGGACCATGAGTCTCATATTACATTATCAAAGATTTCATGTCGTCCTTGAAAAATACAATGTTGATTGGGATATTTCATCATATGACCCCAAAACAACTAGTGGCTATATTTTAGTATAGCTAGTGGTGTTGTATCTTGGAATTCGAATAATAGACAATATTGACTCAGTCCACTATGGATTCTGAAATGATATCACTATCTACTACTAGTGAAGAAGCGAGTTGGTTGAGATGTTTGCTAGTTGAGATCCTTTTATGAGAAAAACCTATGATAGATGTGTAGATCCACTACGATAGTATCGCGGCTATTGCACATATTGAGAATCATTGTTACAACTGTAAGAGATGAAAAATATGTCGTAAGCACATTAAAGTTAGAGAATTACTTTCTAAATAAGCTGTTATAGTGGATCATGTACGCATTGATGAGAATTTGGCAAATCCTTTGACAAAAGGGTTAACTAGAGAGAAAATCCTAAATACATTCAAAATGATGGGGCTAATGCCTATAGAGTCACTCATGATGGTAACCCGACCTAAAACATTGAAGATCCCAAGAATTAGGTTCAATGGATGATAACAAGTCATGAAGTGATTTGAGATGAACATGCTATTATAAATCATAGAAGCATAATTCCTGAAGTGATGAAAGGATGAGATAATATCAAATCTTAATGAGATCTATACTCTATGTGGAGTGGAGTACCTAGCTACATGAGTACTCTTGGTAGACTCACTTATGGGAATGTGGAAGTGGGGCCGTTTCCATGGAATTTCAAGGCAGAATTCCTAGAGCATTGACTATATTGGGATACACGTCCAAGGCCATTAATGCACGAGCTTATAAGAATAATCCCAATGAAAAGGTTGTGTGTGGGTTTGGTGTTCGAGATAGAAATCAAGACTACGAGTCACTCTTGTTGAATATGAATCTTACTTACTATGCAAATGTTCAAGTCAAGAGATACATTTGTTTATGCACGAACTTATAGAAGTGTTTGACGCTATTTCAGAAATATTTTTTTAAATTCAAGTGGGGGATTGTTGGAACATAGAGTATGTTAGCGTGTGAATTTAAAATTTGTTAAAGTCCCACATTGGAAAACTCTCATAATTTGAGTAGTTTTCAACTCTATAAATACTAAAGTCTCATATTGGATAGAAAACTTATGTGGGTTTGTTTCCATCACTATATAATTAGTTTCAAACTCTTGTGAAAAGTACACCAAAATTGGATGCATTTTCCAACTTTCTCTCTTCTCTATTTTCTATTATGTTCGACTTATTTCTAAGCCACTTCTCCCCTTTCTTTCTATCCTTTCGATATTTATGAGGATTTTGTATCGTTGTCCCTTTGATTTTTAGAACGGTTGTTATGTCGTAGTTCTGTCAATTTTTTAGTGGTCTTAATACTACTATCCTTTTGGAGTGGTTTTTACACCGTAGTTTTGTCGTGGTCCTAATGCCACTATGAGCAGTAGTCCTTTTAATTTATGAGTGATCATAATATACCACATTGCGAACAACTTTAACTGTCATATTAAAAGTAGTTTTAACCACCATATTGAAGGTGTAATTCTAGAATGATCTTATATGGTGCACTGAAACTCCTATACAGTGAATCTGAACTAGTTGTTTAATCCTGATGACTTCGTGGTTGATAATGTATCTTGTACAATTTGGATAACGTTACAAATTTTTTTTAAAAGAACGATCTAATCCGCGACTCAATCCAATAATATTTTCAGTTGCATACATTATAATTTTTAAAAAATATATATATATATATATATATATATATATATATGATACAGTACTATGAAGAGGAAAGTGGGACAAACTAATTATTTTTTAGAGGCGATAATATTCAGATTAACCACATTTAAAAAAAGAAAAAATGAACACTATAAAAAAATGACACGCAGTATGAAGATTAGGTTTTAAACAAAATCTAACTGGCAATCTTGTATGCAATCTGATTAGCTTGTCTTATCACATGAGTATTGCTAAAATCACCATGTTACTCCATAAGTCGTTTGATACCATCAAGAGAGTCGGACACATGATCATAGTTAAACTTGGGAGTATGTGGTATTATACAGTATTGAATATAATTATAAAGTTTGTGTCATATTCATTCTTTTTCACCTTGTAGCTAGCCATCCATTTATTGCATTTGTCTTTTATTTGCTTCCTTTTCCTCTCTCTCTCTCTTGAAAATGCTCTTTTTCCTCCCTTCACCCTCATGTTGCTTATCTTTTGTCGTTGTATTTGCGGGTTTCTCTCATCATGTCCTACAACTAACTAGGGTTTTCTCTTTGAGCTCTCACATCCAATAGTAAATTCCCAAGACTTCTCTTCTGGTCGGTTATTTATTCTTTTCCACAACCATTATTATTATTATTATTATTTAAGAAATAGCTGCATCTTAATTGAAAGAGCTTTAGTTTCTTACAAGAGGAATAAAAACAAAGGTAATGATCTAAATTACATACATGATTATATGGTATGTTCATTACAATTATATTATTTTCTTCTTCTTTTTGATTCATGTATATGGTTTTGGTTTTTTGAATTATTTGGAAGGAGTGAAATGATAATCTGGGGAAGTGATGTATAAGGAGTATTGAAAATTCAGAAATTAATTCCACGTCATATCCACCAATAAATTCAAAAGGTGTTAATTCCTTGTAGAGTGGTAGCTAGCTAGTTGTACTTTTTGTTTTAGCCCTCAATTGAAGTCACAGAAGCCTAGACCTAGGAGTGTACTGGAGAAGGTGAGGAGAAACACAAATTCAGGAACTCAATTTACTTTTTCAACAAACCAAACATAACACAATGATATAATCTACTGTATCACATATATATATATATAGTTCAATATTTGTTCTTATATTTATTTATTGCATTTGATGGTTTCCTTCTTTGTCCAATTCTGTCCTTGAGAAGATTATTATTTTGAAATTAAGAATAAGAAAATGTCCTGAGTAGTGGTTATGGTTTATACTTTGTAGTACTCAGATCAATATTCTATATATTAATAAAGGCACTTTTTATTTTTCTTTTTAAATCACTAATAAATTGTGGTACTTTGATTCAACATTATATAGCTTATATTGGAAATAAAAAGAAATTTGAACAGTAGAAGAAAATGTTGTAGGAAATTTTAAGCAAGTTAAGTCTCTCCAACCCTAGTTTTACACATATTCATTCAAATTTGAAGATTAAATTCAGATTGGATTATTACCAGAAATTTAGTTTTCAATAATTTTCAACATATGAACATTTTGTTTTTTATAAGCAAATTTGTATTAACGAGAGTACGAGAGATACTCTGATCCTTACAAACTCGATTTTAATTATAAATTTTGTTTGATTTCTTTGAAAGATGAATTTATGAAGCGAATTATAGTAATAGTAGAATACTGTGAATTTCAAATTATACAATCAATATTTATTTGGGAGTTTGGAAACTAATTAGTTTGTTCTGTTTTTTTTTTAAGATAATGTCTTCTTCAAGCTACTCAAATTCACCCTGTGCTGCTTGCAAGTTTTTGAGAAGAAAATGCATGCCAGATTGCATTTTTGCTCCATATTTTCCACCAGAAGAACCACAAAAGTTTGCAAACGTTCACAAGATATTTGGTGCAAGCAATGTGAGCAAACTTCTGAATGAAGTTCAACCAAATCAAAGGGAAGATGCTGTGAACTCTCTTGCTTATGAAGCTGAGGCTAGGATAAAAGATCCAATTTATGGTTGTGTTGGTGCTATTTCAGTCCTCCAAAGACAAGTTATTAGGCTCCAAAAGGAACTTGATGCAACAAATGCTGATTTGATTCGATATACTTGTACTGATATTACAAATCAAGATAGTAGAAGGATTGGTGAAGAGGGAGGTTCTTCTCTTGGTCAATCTCCTCATGAAGGTTTTTATTATCCTTCAACTCCTTGGAACAATGATCCACTTGGAGATGGTTTTCACACAGGAGGTGATAATACTATGTGATTCTCAATTATATTCCTTTTTAATTATTATTACTCTTTGGTCTATTATATAAAAGACACGTGAGTTAACAAAAGTTGCATATTTGATTTATATTAAACATCAACTTTTGTTAATTTAATTGTCTTTTATAATAGAATATTCCATCTATTATAGTATATGATTTTATTAATTATTCCTATAAAGTTCTTTATTATATCACTGTTAGAAAATTTTGAAATAACAATGAAAATTAGAGGCAGAAGAAATAAAATTGGTCTCTAAATTTGATCTCTAATATTTAGTGGCAAAATTGGAGACAAATTTCAATGTTTTCTATCTCTAAATTTTTATTGCTATTTCAATATTTTCTAGAAGTATATATTATTGAATTTGAAGAAAATGAGTATATATGTATATCTATCAACAGTATATACATAAATGTTTGTATACCATATATTAATTTGGTTCTAAATGGTATACATATGAATAATATATTGTACTTCGTAAAGCCCATATAATACAAATAAACTTCTCTTGTTAAGAAAAACCCATATAATTTCTCTCTTACTTTAAGTAAGGGAAATAATATATATATATATATATATATTGTGTTCTTTATTTTTAGCAGAAGAATTTTTGTGTGTGCTCTGATTTTAACCTTATAATTATTTTCTATTTTGAATACCTACTAACATTAAAAGAGGATTTGGAGGGATTACATACAAATAGTTATATTAATTTACTAATATCGTGTGAAAATAAATATTTTTAAAATTAATTATTAAATTTAAAGTGTATATTATATTAGATTATATTTATATATAAATTTTGACATTAATTTATAATTATTTATTATATCATCAATTTGCATCAAACTTAACATTATATATAATTATATTTTTCCACGTTGATCTTAACTTTTTTTAAAGATGTGAGTTAATATCTTCTCTGTACTATATACTAAAATTTAAACAATGTAAAATTTCAAGAAATATAGTGTCAAAATTAAAACAATATCAACGGCTTATCATAGGACCCTTGAGGCCAATAAATGAATGACTCTTCTAATTTATTCCAGAAGGAGAATTTTAGACCTTTTATTAGTTAATAGTAGTATTGTTATTGTGTAGTTTGATATGCACAAACTTATATAAGCATTGCATAATCTCATTATAAAAATCAATTAATGAAGCAAAAAGTTATTATTTGATTTGTAGTTAGTTTTCTTGTTCTTCCTTTTCATAATCTAAAGCCTAATTTTTTTATAGTTTTCTTAACAAGAGTAAAAAAGAATCTAATAATTTGGTGTTTTTATTATAATAAGTTGAATTTAAATACTCCATAAAATATTGATAGGTGGATAAATAATCGCCAAAAATAAGACAGCCAATAAATAAATCAGTGTCAACAAAACAAAAGTTGTCATAGACATCAATTCTAAAACATTTAGTAATGTTATTAAACATATAAATGTATCCAATTACTATGAGTCTCCTATCGAACAAAGTAGTATGTAAATTTGGGATCTCCTTACTATTAGTTTATGTACTAACAACTTACATGAAACAAAATTATTATGATACAACCTCTTTATATATGTTCAATTGGAAGGCCACTAACTCCCACTGTATATACATTATTTCTTTTGAGAAATCAAAATAATATAATCTGAAATGTCCCCACTTATATTGTAGTCAAAACAGACTGTCACATGAAATTCTATAATTATAAGAAACAGTTCACAAACAGAATTTTTCTAACTTTTTTTGGGACAGATTTTCTAACTAACTATTTAATTGTTTGGCATAGGATACTGTACCCAAAAAAAATGCATAGGATACAACATAACTATAATTAGTTTGAACCTATATACCTTATATAACATGAACTCCCTCTACCACTAATTCAAACAGATATTATGCTACAAACCTAGCCGATCAAAGTGATCAGCCATGCTACAAAGACGGTCAAGAAAGAAAATAACTTAGCCCCATATGCCTCTCTTCTTCATCTATCGAAGATAATTGATTTAGGATTTTTTTTTGTTCTTTCTAAATCACTAAGTTTTGTTTCGCATTTTATCCAATAAAATAATTCTTAAATAAATTATTTTTTTTTTGTATTTTGTCAAAAATTTTGTTGTATCTTTACGATGTTATTTTGTTATGTTTAACAAACATATGTAACTTATTATAAGTTTTTTTATGTTTAATTTTTTTTTTAAAAGAAAGTTTAAAAATTTATATTTGACGTCTCGTATTTGAACCAACTCAGTCTCGTATTCATTATGTCATATTTTTAATAAATCTACAACTCATCGGATTTAATCGAATTAAAAAACGGGTTATAATCTAAAATTTTATCTAATTAAATATTAAAATCGAATAAAAAATACACCAAATTCGACCTAACTCGTCCTTTTATACATACGTAATCTTAATTATATTGGAACTTTGACCCCAATAATATATACAATTATTTAAAGTGCCAAGCAAATGTATCAAATAAACCTTGACAGGAAAATTTAATAAAATAAAATTCATAGTGAAAAAAAAAAGTACAGCACAAACAAAAATTGAAAGATGCCAAAATAAAATACATTAACAAAAATGTTAACTATATAATAATCAAATATTTAAATTAAACGTCCAAATTTAGAATATTTCTAAAAATTACTCTTTTGAGTCAATTGATCTATAATTCATTGTAGAATGACAAACAAGTGAATAAGTATATATCAATAATTTCTCTCATATTTAATAGATAAAATATATCTTATAATCTTTTAAGTTATAAGAAAATATTAAATTAGTCTTTTGACTTTTTCACTTATCAAGTTTGTCCTTCATATTTATAAACATTACAATTTAAACTATTTTTAGTCATTATCTTATTTCAACCATTTTTAGTTAGAGTTTTTTTAAAATT
>JBBPBS010000235.1:3406514-3607374 GCA_037974835.1 Cicer judaicum | reverse complement strand
TTCTTTTATTAAGGACTAAAATGAAAGTTACGTAAAAGATAAATGACAAAAAATAATAAAAAAAAAATAAAAGACCAAAGAAAATAAAAAAAATATAAATAGTTAAAATGAATATTAGGTATAAGACAAATGACTAAAATAATATTTTAGAAAAATTTTAAAAATGAGGTGACAATATACAAAACATAAATGAGCTCATAATTTTTAAAAAAAATAATAAATGAGTTGTATATTTCATGCAATCATAATAAAAAAAAAATAATAAAACAAAATAAAAAAAGTCATGTCAGCATTGAACAAGTTAAAATCAATTGGGACAACCAATTGCAAAATGGGCTAAAATTGTAATTTTCAATTTATGGTACTAAAATTGTCAGATTATGAAATGTGGGCGGCCAAAAATTATAAGCCTTTTATTTAAATAAGTAATTTCTATATAGACTTGATTTTTCTTTCAAACTTTTTTTCGTGATTTCGTCATCTTAGATCGGTGTTGTTTGATTTATTGTCTTGGTGTGGGTGTTTGTTTGATTATCCACCACGATGCAGTGTTCATTTGATTCAGATTGACAAATCATAGGTATTGTGCCATTTTATACTATTAATTTGGATATTGCGAGTTTGCTCGCATATTCATTCTTTTCGTTTTTAGCAAATTTGAATGTGTTTGTATTTGATATATTTTACAAATTTGAATTAATGAATATCATTTTCTGTGACACCCTAAACTCAAATTGAAATAAAAAGTAAAATGCACTACTTTTGAAAGACATTCGCAGCGGTTCTAAAATTGAGTATAAAAATTTTCATTTAAACTATAAAGTTCAGGACGTCACATTCACACTTATACTAAATGCTTGCATCAAAATTTTCAATTAAAAATCCTTTATTTTCGAATATAGTTGAGGCTTATTAAATAAACTTAAAGACACGTTCTAAACTTAAAGACAATTAATTTCTACATCCGAATAAAAGATGAAAATAACACAATTGATCGATCGAATTTACAAAAATCTAAATTAATTCACAACTCAACAGAATACGATAGATTACTCCCACCTAGTATCACCTATCAAAGCGTGGATCATCAACCAATAACCTGAAAGGACTGCGCTCTCGCAAGCGCCAAACACAAGCAACGAGAGGTGAGCTTTGAAGACATGTAATAGTATAAAATAATTGAGAAGAACTCGTAAAATATATTAAACACTATATCATTTCAAATCACAATCAACAAGAATAATCAAGATAAAATATTGATAGAATCCATAACATCAAGTAAACACACAAATCAAGTAATGTTATGCATGCTCTTATACTCTAGACTCCTTCTCTTACTTTGGTACCATTCTAACTCTGAAGTACTTGGTTAGGAGGCTTGATACTATGCCACCACACAAGTGAACGGACAATTCAATTTGATCGTGTCCTCATAGATCCCCTCAACTCAACCCGAGACACATATATGCGACAATTGAGGTAAAAGTGTGTTGCATGGTAGCTCCCGACATTTGGAGTGCTACCTCCAAGTCACCTAGGAGTTCCCCACCCGAATACTCCCAAGGTCTAACAATCTTGCCCTAAGGCTCAACAGCAGACCGTCACGATCAGACTCATTCAGTTGTACTTCCCCAATCACTAGGCTTGTCAAGCCCTACCTATATGATGACCAAATAATCTCCACTTCAAAAATTATCAACACCTATGTTCTCCCCTCATTGGCCTAGGTTACTCACTCCATTAGGAGAACCATCATTGGCACGGGTCGAATTCATCACAATTCAATATGCATTTCGTATTTTCATAGTCATATATCACGTTCAAAATTTATCATCATAATACACAAACTCCAACAATATATAATTTTCAATCACATATAATAATACTAAATCATTCACACACACTACTTCAATTGAAATTGAATTAATAACAATTCATCACATTTTATATCATATAACAATATCCAGGTAGATATAAACAAAACACAAAATACATCAAATACACAATTCTACAATAATTCAACTACCACACAATCTTCAAAATTTAAATCAAACAACACCCTATAAAAGTTTCTAACTCGTATTTTAATCTCACCAAATTCAAGTTTTCTCATTAGTCAATTATTACTCAAAGGACTTCAGCCTTACGCAGCGAGTCCCGAATGAATTATGGAAAATCTGGTTTTCCCGTTCATCTCACTTAATTTACACTCATGAATTCGAACTCTCTCTCACCCCGTACCTGAATTTGACGCTTTCATAAGATATAAGGACCATAATGATTTTTAGCAACCAGAGATGTCGACAACACGCAACGAACAACTCCAAAAGCATCGACGACTTTATAGAGTCAATGAAATAAGACCGATAATTTACGCGGACTATAAAAATTAATGTTACATAATTAATAAAAATATTAAGAGAATAAACATATTTGAAACGAAGTGAAACAAGTTATCAGAAAAGGCCTCACCGACGTGTTGGAGTACCGACAGGGTCCGACTTCAACTTCCCCAAAACAGACAAACGAGTAGTGCTTCTTGAAGGTTTCGATGAGAGGAATTCAAAAATGATATCAGTTTTTCAAGATGATGAATGCGTTGTCCGGAATTCAAGAAAACAGCCACGACAATGGTGGAAACCCATTTTTTAAAATATAACGGTTGGTGATTTCGAGCATAGGTAATGAAATAGGGTGTTTCGTGGAGTCCATATATGGTCTCGGTTTTGCTTGGTGATAATCGTGATGGCCAAAATCTTAGTCAAAAGTTGGAGGCGTGATATTTGACAAAGAGGAATATGACGTTTCAATTTGCGATTCAAGTTGAGAATGAAAGAGGAGATCACAATGATCACGAATGTGGTCTCAGTTTTCTAAGACAACCATTGTAACGATCGTGGTCGAGGAGAGAAGAAATGAAAGGGAATGGTTATTGCGGCGGCATATACGAAGAAGATGAAGGAAGAGGAAAATTTGTTCCGGTCATTTTCTTATTCCTATTCTCTTTCTTCCTTATTATTATTATTATTATTATTATTATTATTATTATTATTATTCAAAACTTTTTTATTAACTTTACTTTTATTAAAATAAAAAAATAAATAAGTTTAATTATTAAACATCTAGTTAGTAATAAGGATGACATATTTCACTTAAAAATAATAACAATCTAAAATTAATAAAAGGATATAAATATACTTAATATCCATATCAATAATTTAAATAAATTATTAAGTCAAACATATGAGAAATTATCACACTATAGCAAATACACATGTAGGGAAATCGATCATAATTATCTGTCAACACCTATTGTAAACACATGCAATACTAAATTAATTTTTTAAAATCTCATTAGATAAATGAAATAATTTCCTTGAAATTTTTTTTCGTGATTTCGTCATCTTAGATCGGTGTTGTTTGATTTATTGTCTTGGTGTGGGTGTTTGTTTGATTATCCACCACGATGCAGTGTTCATTTGACTTAGATTGACAAATCATAGGTATTGTGCCATTTTATACTATTAATTTGGATATTGCGAGTTTGCTCGCGTATTCATCCTTTTCGTTTTTAGCAAATTTGAATGTGTTTGTATTTGATATACTTTACAAATTTGAATTAATGAATATCGTTTTTGTTTTCATTTTGTAAAAAAAAAAATAACAAAGACTATTGATTATTTCTATTTAGAAAAAAAAAATAACATTGATTAATTCGAATTACCAAAAAATGTATTGGTTAAGGTCAGCCTTAATTGTCATAGACAAAAAACCTTCTTAATTTGGGATGTTAGAATGATATTGGATCCATACCAACAAATGTGTACCCTCAACACTCCCTCAGAAAACTCATGTTTTGTGTTGGTGGCAATGTGGAAATTGTGGAGGCTGACAATAACCCATTTTCGTTTGAGATGAAATGTTTGAAATAGTATTCCATCCACCTCATCTCAATCCTGTAACGATCCTTCAAGAATACAAGGAGGGAGCTTTGAATGCATGCAACCTTACACAATAGGGTTTTCAGCTGAAAGCTTAAGTCGACCTACGTTCTTTTGATGAATTCTTCAATGATCAGTTCCCACTGTAATACGTCAAATTTTACAATAAATTATTTTATTTATCTAATAAGATTTTAGAGATTTAATTTAGTATTGCATGTGTTAGAATATATGTTGATAAATGATTATGATTAAGTCTCCTTATATCTGTATTTAATGTAGTGTGATAATTTTATAGATATTTAATTTAGTGAATAAGATAAATTATTAATATTGTATTTTTCTATTTTATCTAATCATTTTATGAAAAATATTAGTATTTTAATATGAATATATTAGAGAAAAATTTTTTAGTATGGAGGAATAAAATAAATTATTTATTTATTAATGATAAAAATAAAATTATTAGAAAAGGGATTTTGAGTCAGACTGCTATTTACACCTTATTTCTACTTGTTTAACCTATTTGGGCCTTTATTACACTGCAACAAGCTTTCTCATCTACACCATTGATCTGTTTGCTACACCCCCTTTTTTCTGTTTTAATAAGGACTTTGGCCCACTCTGTTTTAAGTCTTTTAATCTGCTACTTTTGGCACCTAGGTAATTGCTAGATGCACCCCCTCCACAAATTAAAAATCAACATCGCAGTTTTCTTCCCCTCTAGGCGCCGCCACCATTAAAATTCTCACACATCTCTCTCCTCTTCATTTCGATGAACTATTTAAAGGATCATAACCCTCACCAATATCCCCTTCATACAATAAATTTCATATTTCCCTCGTGATCACAAAGTCGCGACTCATTCTCCTCCGTCATCAACATCGTCGCGAAGTCTCTTTCGGTGGCTGTTGCAAATACCATTGTGAGTAAGTAACTACCATATATTCAAACTCAATGCTCAATTCATCAAACACTTCATCCTAGATCTGTCGTCTCTCAGTTTTGCCAACGATCATAAAAATTCGTCATCGCCGCGTTTTGGGTCGCTGTTACCACTAAACATGTTCAAGTCGTTTGTGTTGGTAAGATTTTTTGGCTTATCTTTTTGCATTTTTTTTACATACCTTCTGACTCTTAATATTTCTTTTTGTTATTCATGTTTCACATAAAAAAAATTATAATAATTATGTTTTAAATTATAATTTCAATTATATATATATATATATATCAACTAATTCTAAATAAATAATTTTAGTATGTGTACGTGCAATCTGTTTGGAGTAGCTAAGTTTATACATACTATTTAGTTTCTTCATATTTATAATTGCTATTGTTAAGTCTGAAAATATAATTTGTTTCAATTATTCTAATAAATTAGATATTATTATTATTAAAATTCTATAATTATTATTTATTTTAAATATTTAATGATCCAATATATGTAGATATGCATATAAATATATATATATATATATATTATAAAAGATATATATATATATATATTATAAAAGAAATGTTTGAAACTATATTATGAGTTGTAAATAAATTATTTTTATTGGTTTATTATGTTTGCTCAATTACCTTTGCGGGATATTAAAGACACGGATTTACGAAGGCAAGGCGTACATCCAATAAATTATTCGAGTTGGTTGTTGATGTGAAGTTCTCAATCTTCTCTAAGGTTGCGTGAAATCTTTAATCAAGGTATGAGGTGAGAGAGAGTTCGAATTCATGAGTGTAATAGTGAGATGAACAGGAAAATTGTATTTCCCATTATTCATTCGAGATTCGCTACGTACGGTTGAAGACCTTTGAATAGTAATTGACTAATGAGAAAACTTGAATTTGATGAGGTTAAAATACGAGTTAGAAATTTATATAGGGTGTTGTTTGATTTAAATTTTGAAGATTGTGTGATAGTTGAATGATTGTAGAATTGTGTATTTGACATACTATGTGTTTTGTTTATATTTACCTTGATATTGTTATATGATATAAAATATGATGAATTATTATTAATTCAATTTCAATTGAAGTGTTGTGTGTGAATCATTTAGTATTATTATCTGTGAGTGAAAATCATATATTGTTGGAGTTTGTGTATTATGATAATAAATTTTGAATGTAATATATGACTATGAAAATATGCATTGATGATTACTTGTTGACTTATGATGTTACCACCTTGATGAATATCATGAAGTGCATATTGCGTTTTATTGAATAGTAATGAATTCGACTTGTGCCAATGACGGTTCTCTTAATGGAGTGAGTAACCTAGGCCAACGAGGGGACAAATAGATGTTGATAAGTTTTGAAGTGGAGATTATTTGGTCATCATATAGATAGAGTCTGACAAGCCTAGTGATTCCGAGGAAGTACAACTGAATGAGTTTGATCGTGGCGGTCTGCTGTTGAGTCTTAGGGCAAGATTGTTAGACCTTAGAGGTATTCGGGTGGGAAACTCCTAAGTGACTTGGAGGTAGCACTCCAAATGTCAAGCTCTACTATGCAACACACGTTTACCTCGACTGTTGCGTATATGTGTCTCAGGTTGAGTTGAGGGGATCTATGAGGACATGACCAAATTGAACTGTCCGTCCACTTGCATGGTGGCATAGTATCAAGTCTCATAACCAAGTACTTTAGAGTTAGAATGGTATCAAAGAAAGAGGAGGAGTCTAGAGTATAAGAGCATGCATAACATTACTTGATTTGTGTGTTTACTTACTTGATGTTGTGGATTGTATCAATATTTTACCTTGATTATTCTTGTTGATTGTGATTTGATATGATACGGTGTTTATATTATTACATGTTTTTGAAGCTCACCCCTCGTTGCTTGTGTTCGGTGCTTGCGAGAGCGCAGTCATTTCAAGTTATCGGTTGGTAATCCATGCTCTAATAGGTGATATTGGGTGGGAGTAATTTGTTGTATCTTGTTGAGTTATGAGCTAATTTAAATTTTTGTAAATTCGATCGATCAATTGTGTTATTTTTATCTTTTATTCGGATGTAGAAATTAATTGTCTCTAAGTTTAGAACGTGTTTTTATGTCAGAAATTTTTATTTAATAAGCCTCAACTATATTCGATATTAAAGGATTTTTAATTGAAAATTTTTATGCAATCATTTTGTATAAGTGTGAATGTGACGTCCTGATCCTTATAGTTTAAAGGAAAATTTTTATACTCTATTTTGGAACCGTTGCGAATCTCTTTCAAAACTAGTACATTTTACTTTTTATTCAATTTGGGTTTAAGGTGTCACACCCACCATATCATTGATTTTCCTAGAGTTATTGTTTGATTCATCATTAGTGTTGTCCTCTACTATGTTTTCTTTGTGCTTTTCATGATTCTCATTCACATCACAACTTGCACATTCCAGGAATTTGAGTTAAGAGTTGGAATATAAAGAATAAACACAAACATGAACAAATTTAAACATGAATAAAAAAAACAGCAAGCTGCAAGAGTTCTCCATTAACTGAGATATCATCAATTTTCAAACAAAAAAAAGGCATCCACTTATTGCACCTGTTTCGCTTTTTGTCTATTTTCACATCCACTTACAGCCCATAACCACCTTTACAGACCTCGGCTGAAAATTTTACTACCAGCTTGCTCATAGGGTTTGCTAGCTCTATCTTTCGTTTGATGGGATGGCGCTGAAAGATCGGCATCCACCTTTCACAAACTATAATTAATCAGTAAATAGCTACTATTAATTAACTTTTAACATTAATTTGAGAATTAGGAAACATAATTCCAATAAGAACCTTAATTACAATCGACCTTGCAGGTCCATCATAAGGATCATCCTTTAATCGAACACTATTATAATGCTCCCCATCATGATAAGACCTAGAATAACACCATACCCAACTAAAGCTTCAAAATTCATATGCAAAGTCGAAACAATTATTCTAAGTCGGTTTCCCATAGAAGCTATTGATACACACACCTTAAATATTACATATATGCACAAACAAACAGGTCTATTGCACTCAGAACAACATTATTACTACTAGTTACAAACTACTCTAGCCACATACCAGTAAGATCTGGTTGATTGGATGTTTGCTCATTAATTTAATCAACTTGCCTTCAAAATAACCTTCACTAATTTATGTTGGTTGATACTAGCTTCGTATACAACATTTAATTTTCGTTCATTGCGATTCATATCGGACACGTTTGTTGAGTCACCATTCCATAAAGTTCACATTTTTTAGTCAAATGAACACTATTATATATCATACCTTCATGTGAAAAGCAACTATCTGTTGTACAAGTTCCATTAGGTCGTCAATTGGAGCCTCTTCACCCTGTAAATGCACAATTTGAAAACAATCACATATAAGCACAACACTAAACTAAACTTGTATAGAAAATGGTGCAGTAAAGACATTTAAATTAGCCAGATGCCCAACCTGTTGTTTAGAATATTCTTGAGCAATTTCTTCGGCCAAATTTTTGAAAACAAAAGAAAACATAAGATTGAGGTTGATAATGTAATTAACTCTTTCATTCTAACCTTGTTACCAAAATTTTAAATTTTCCTAGTCACTCAATAATTTACAACAACAATTCATCTTCAACCATATAAAACAAAAACAGTGTAAAAAAAAAAAAAGCATAATTCTCACCTTACATACTGATGCCCCCATGAACCAATGTTGTCCTTTAAACCTAGTAATCTATATTTGAGGCTTTCCTGACAGAGTTATTGGCAAGAGTCAATATAACAGTTAAATGAAAACTGTTGTGGAAAGGTGGTTGCAAAGGAATAAGAGTGTCTGCCAGAGATAGAAAGGAAAAAGAGAGAAAGAAAAAGTATATAAAAGCGTATCTTGGGTAATACAATGGGGAAGGAAAAGAGAGAAGATGCAAGAGAAATGAAGATGGGAGAACCATAAATGGATTTTAAAAAATGCCATAACGAAGGTACATCACCAAACTTGACCACAATCAAAGCAATCACCAAAAACTATTTAATTTCTAAATACAACAAACTCACCCTTTCTCCCTCAGCGGACATTGTAAGGGCCAATACTGATAATATGTCAGCTAAGCACTTTTGCAATAAGGAAATACAAATCAGTTAAGCATCATATGTTAGGGAATTTTCCAAAATATATTTGGAATTTTCTAATAGCTATATTAATGTAGCAAAATTAAATAACTTAATGTATCACTTAGTCAACTGGTTGCAATGCTTGGATTTAATTCAAACCAATGCATCTATTAAGTTATCAAAAGTTACAATCTTTCTCAATAGTTGTTTTCTTTCACCAATTGGTATGAATATCACTATAAATAGAGCAAAAACACAAACAAACAAAAAACACATTTCATGTTACATGAGTTAAAATTATGTCAAAAATATTTCTGAGTCATTTCTTCTTTTCTCTAGTGCACGAGAGTAAATGAAGGAACTTTATTCTGTAAACTATCATTGATCAATAGGTTTGATGTGAATGTGCAATTCACTTCAAGAATTCCAAAGTATCTTGAAGGAGATTTGCCAGTTAACCCGTTTGCATCCAATATATATAGATTGGTGGGGGCGAATCAAACCTAAAGTTTAGTGTGATACACACGCTTTGGAATATATTTGTGCAACCTTCACCATCATCAATTTCATCATCTTCTTACTCAAGATTTGCAGCATACCCCAACAAAAGATCCAACAATCATTAGGTTCGATTTTCGATTATCAAATTTATTTATGACTGCAACTTTTAAAGGAGATGGACTTTCTTGACCATGGTGAAAGGTACACATTTAATTTATATGAATATATATTATATGTTTGAAGTTCTAAATTCATACGTGGTTCTTTAAAGTAATTATATTTGTTTATGTTAAATTTAACATGTGGTTAGATTAATATGCATGGTTTAGAATATATTCAAATATGTGAATTTAATATGGTTTATGCCTGAGTTTTGTTTGTTTGAATTTTAAAAATAAAATTAATTAGTCGTGAAAATAAAAACATGAAGATTCATGGTTGGGCACCGAAAGTTATTTAATACATTTATATATTACATTCATGTTTGAAATGCATATATATAATACATTTTCTTTTTCGGACGCATATGTAATAATATGGACATAAGATATGGAAAATTAATAATATGAAATTAGAAATATAATGTTGTGATGAAATTTTGGTTTATCTATGGTTGATCATTTTAGACTAAGAACAAGAATTTATGATTGACCGGTGGAAAAAAATTTATTTATAATTTTGGTTTCTTAAATCTTGATAAGTATGAATATGTAAGATGCATATTTAATACATTAGTTTATTTAAAATTATTAAATAAATTGTCATAAATATCACGTGTAAGTCTCAATGATAGTGACCCTTCATGTGAGAAGTTATTAAATCTAAAATTGTTTAATTCATATTATATATGTATGATAGTATAAAAGTATGTGTCAATTTCTTGATTATTTTGATATTAAAAATGATTTGGATATATAATTTAAAAGTTATTGTAAGTTGACAAATGTTTATGGAAGGAACTGATAGAAAATCTTAATGATTGTATTCATTGTTTATTTTTTATTATGATACTTATTTGGATTTATTATAGAACGTATTTAAATATAAAACTTGAATTAACAAATAGAATTCATGGTGTATGTATTAGTTATAATATAACTATGAAGAAATGGTTTATTTAATAGAAATAAAATGAATTCTTATTTGTTAAGAAGTAGATGACTTATATGTTTGGGTCCACCTTATGATATTTGATTATGAGAAATATTTATTATCATGCTTTGTTAACTTATGATAGTATATATTTAATGCACTCAATGTTTTATATCTTGAATATAGATATATTGAAAAGAGAATTAGAAGTTTAAATTGAGATGCTTATTAAATATGGTAAAAGGTAGAATGACATAAAAGTTTGTGTTTGTGATAATTGAAATGTTTATAAATTGTATGTGATACAATATGAAGAGATTAAATAAAAGAAAGAAAAGAAGACAAAAAAGGTAATGGTTTAGTGATAATTGGTCAACACTATCAAGAATATAAAAGGTAATCAAATGCTTGATGTAAGTCATGACTCATACAAGACTTGATATAACATATGTTGTTGGAAGATTAAGTCGATATACAAGCAATCCATGTAAAAAACGTTGACATGCTACTAATAAAGTATTAAAATATTTGAAAGGAAAAATTAACTATAGTTTAAGCTATAGTGGATATCCTTTACTTTTGGAAGGACATACAAATGTTAGTTGAATAAATTATGTTGAGGATCATGCTTCGATAAGTGGATAGATCTTCAACCTTGGTGAATGTGCAATTTATTCGAAACAAATTTGCATTATCAACACCACCATGGCTGCACAATTTATTGTTCTAGTTGCAGGTAGTAAAAAAGTATAATGGCTAAGAAATTTGTTGTATGAGATACTGATTTGACCAAAGTTAATGACATCAATATCCATACATTGTGATAGTCAATACCCACTATCAAAAGCATATAGCCCAATATATAATAGAAAATCAATACATATTGGTTTAAGACATAGCTATGTAAGTGATTTAATGGAGTGATATCCATAGTGTTTGTAAGAATTGAAAAGTATCTTGTAGATCCTTTAACAAAAGGTCTAACAAAGGAAATTGTGTTGAAAACATCATTAGAGATGTGATACAAGCTCATATCTAGATAATCACCAATTGTGGAAACATCAACTCACACTTGAGTAGCATCAAGTCTTGAGTTCAATGATGAAAGTACACTATTAGAGTAATTGAAGTACTTGACAATAAATACATCCCAAAGGATAAAAGTACTTGGACCATAAACAAAACTGGTAGGATGAGGTCTCCTCTTAATAGACATATAACATGTATTTGATGGAATGTATAATTATGGGTGCATTTCTGATATAGTCCACCTATATGAGAATGAAGTGGGCCGCTTCATAGAGTTCAAGAGCTTGACTCTTAAATTCTCACGAAAAGGATATGAGACACAGGGTCTTATCAAATGTGTCATTTTTATAATTCTATCAATGGTATCGAGATTTCATGTGTGAGTTATGCACACTTGTTCTAATGAATGGTTGGTTCAAAGCTTGTCTACCAATCTATTCGGGGATGAGTGAAAACATAATTTACTAAGTAATAGTTCAAATCGTAAGATACCTTTATTTGAAACCATGATATTTCCGGAATAACGAACTTAGATATATTTTGAAAATGGTGGGGGATTGTTAGGGAAATTTCCAAAATATATTTGGAATTTTCTAATAGCTATATTAATGTAGCAAAATTAAATAACTTAATGTATCACTTGGTCAACTAGTTGCAATGTTTGGGTTTAATTCAAACCAATGCATCTATTAAGTTATCAAAAGTTACAATATTTCTCAAGAGTTGTTTTCTTTCAACAATTGGTATGAGTTGAAGAGTTGTTTTCTTTCACCAATTGGTATGAATATCTCTATAAATAGAAATACTTTAGAGGCAGAAACAAAAAAAAAAAACACAAAATTCATGTTATATGAGTTAAAATTATGTCAAAAATATTTATGAGTCATTTCTTCTTTTCTCTAGTGCACGAGAGTAAATGAAAGAACTTTATTTTGTAAACTATCATTGATCATAAGTTTGGTGTGAATATGCAATTTACTTCAAGGATTCCAAAGTATCTTGAAGGGGATTCGCCGGTTATCCTGTTTGCATCCGATATATATAGATTGATGGGGGCGAATCGAACCTAAAACTTAGTGTGATACACATGCTTTGGAATATATTTGTGCAACCTTCTTCATCATCAATTTTATCATATTCTTACTCAAGATTTGCAGCATACCCCAACAAAAGATTCAACATCATAATACCAAACTATTATTTCAGATAAAGATATCATCATCATCATCAAATAACACAAATAAAAATACCTTTAAATCTTATTCCGACATTGTTTTATAATAAGCTTTAAGAGTACCATAATGGGGGCGCAGAAACTTCAGTGGCTTAGAAACTGAAGTCATAGAGCTCGTTGAAGTTTGTATTTAAACAAATATTTATGTGTTTGTGACTTTAGTTATGCCATAATAATTGGATTGGTTTGTCTTTGAGATAATTTAATTTTTTAGGAGTTAGCTTTTAGCTTCTTATCTTGTGTCACAAGATGGAAACAAAAGCAAAAATTTTGCTACCTTCTAATGAGCTTCTGTGGTATGAGACTGAAGGCAACAGATTCTTTTGTCCTGGTTTGAATAATTCAACTTCTTTTTCATAATTGGTGACACATTGTTCACAACAATTTAGCTTATCATTATCCTCCATGTTACTAAAGAGCTTTGATTCCATTATAGGACAAGGACTATGTGACATACTCATTTTTGAATCATGCATACTGCAAAATAAGTAACAACATACAATAAGCATCTAAAATTAAACAAAAACAAACTTAATAATCACACTTTTAATTCCAATTCTTATAACTTAATAATCACACTCTTAAATCAATATTTGAGAAAATGAAGTATTGGAAATAGAATCACATTTGCAAACATAAACATGTATGTAATATATCTACTTTATAATTTTGCTTTTGGTAAAGTATAGGTACCTTGTAGAAAAACATCATGTGAATCCATCAAATTGCGAAAAAATCGCAAAAAGTGAGGCTTCTTATAATCTCTATGTTCCAGAGAATTCACTTATGTCCAACTTACATATTTGTGCCAATAATGGACATCCAATATTAAAACGCTCCACAACCTTAGCTTTCTAGCAGCCACAAGGTGCAATGTGTTATGGTGCTGCTACATCACACAATTAATAACCAGATCAAACAAATATGTGATTATCCAAAGTTATCCACTCATCTCAACATATTCAGTTCAACAATACTAGACTTTTGTCTCATAGACATAAATAACCGTAAAGGCAACAACTGAACTCTCCCCTTTCAGTTCAATTTTAGAAGGTTTTAATTTTGACTTCCATTGTATTACTCATTCACATTATCAATTAGATTCTGCTACCAAGTTCCTAATTAAATGATAAATATGGTATTAAATTTTATAATTATTTAATGTTGACCACATTTAATAGTAGTACTTTATAGTTTTGTTTCCTTAACCATGCTTCAAAGGCACTCTTTAGCAAATCTCAAAATCAATTTTTTTTCTACAATATTGACAATGAGATTTGAACCACTGATATCATGCAAACTACTGAAACTTTTTTGCCACTAGCTCAATTCTTGTTTGATCATGTTAATTTACTATCATGCATTTTTGCATCATTAAAAGATTTTGACTATCAAAATACAGTCTAGAAAATTCTACTCGGTTGGTGAATTAAGGAACACAAAAAGAGTTGTAACTAAAAGTTCCAAAGTTCAAAGACCAAAAACTAACTTAACTACTAACTTACATTTTCCTGTCAAAAAGAATATTCTTTTAATGATGTGCAAACGTATGATTTAAAGTAAATTGAAGATTACAATTTGAACACTTCCTAAATAAAATGTCAGCCAAATAAAAAACAGAGTGATAGGAAAAATTCGTATTCAATTGAATTTACAAACGTTAACTAACTAACTAACAATTATTTATTCCAAATGCCTCCAGCTCCATCACCGACTCAACGAATAAATCAAATGGAAGCTCAAACTATAAACACATCGAATAAATAAAATAAAAACACATTAACTAGAATTAATCATAAAGCCGAAAAAAATTCAATTACATAATAAGCAAACTTGTCTGCATCAAATTAACGTTGGCATGCGATTTATCGAGCGCGCCCATAATAGCAACTAAAAATTTAAAAGCAAAAAGCAAAGATGAGAAAATGAATCTTCAAAGTTGGAACTCAATTTAGGGTTTTAGGAACAGGTAAGGAGGGAGGGAATCAAGCTTTAGGGGATGAACTCGAAACCCTAACCGCCATTAATGTAGAGCAGGGCGAGAATATCCTCGAGCTTGGATTAAGCAAAAAGAAGAAGAAGAAATAGAAATGAATTGAATGGAATTGAATTACGCGGGTGTGGAATGGCGGAAAAACCAGTGGATTATAGCTCAAACTACAAATGTGCCATTGGATTCAGTGTCTTGCAGGATTATAGCTCAAACATCGAAAAAATGACGCTTAACAAGCAAGATTACTAAAATAAAAATTGAAATCGCAAACTGAAATGATTTAGAAAGAGAATAGAACTTACTTACTACTACAAATCGCAAAGTGAAACACGAGAGATGAATTTAAGGTTGTTCATAATTGAATTTAGAGTTTTTGTGGATTAGGATTCTAAAGATAATAGAGAGAAAAGAGTTTGAGAAATGCAAAGAAAAAGTAAAGGTTTCTTAGTGTTAGTGGAATTTAGGGCTTTCTCAGTGTTTTTCCGATTCAAATATGTAGTTGTATTTTCATGGCATTTAATTTATTTTAAATAATATTTTTAGAAACAGTAACACTCAAACTGTAGCTAAAAGTAGCTTTAGTGACAAAAAAAAATCACAAAGTCTGAACAATCAGTTTGTCATTTTTTTGATGATTTTATAAATAAAGTGTTGTCCACTTGGCCTCTTATAAAATCATTTTTCAACAAAAAGTTATTTAATTTATCATATCAAGTTCTATGAGCTTATTTAAATCATACAAAGATTTTTTAAGTTTAAACTCATGTTCCATTAAATTACAATGTTAAAAGTTAGGAAGTTGTTTTAAATACACTTCTTCATTTAAGTAACCATTTAAAAAATGTTTTTCCACAGTCATTTGATAAAGAGTAATATTATTGTTAACATCAAAAAAGAGTAAAACAATAATTGCTTCTAACCTTGCCACAATACCTTCTTACTAACTATAGCCTTGAGCTATAAGTCTAGCATTGTTTCTTACCACTTCACCTTCTCATTGAGCTTGTTTATGAAAACCCACCTGGTTTCAATGAGTTGCTTTCCTCTAGGTATGGTACAAGATCTCATATGTCATTCCTCTTAAACTAATTTCGCTCTTCTTGCATGGCCATATTCCATCCTCCATTTGATAGAGTTTCATCTATGGAGGTAGGCTCAATTTCTAAGAGCAATCGAACAATTTATTGTTCCTTGAATTAAGATCTAGCTTTCAAAGAATCATTAACGTCTCCAATTAACAAAGTGTCACAATATGATGAGTTGTACTTTCATATTTGTCTTGATTCTTGTTAACTTTGATTACCATATGCAGAGTCATTATTTCTCTTATCGTCTGCATTATTTGAGCTGTAACACCCTACATATTTTATAATTAACTTACTACTATTTTATAATTGATTTAGGGTGTCAATCATTTCGTGTTGTACTTATCCTCCCCTACTCATCGCAAGGTCGGAAAAGGAACATTGTACAATACTTTGGGAGAAGTATTGCACAACACACCGATCCCTGCAGGCCATGTCAAAGTATCAACAGTTATTGCTTTGGAACAAAATGCATCGTTGCCTATACCGGACAACGATGTAGATATGAAGTATTTAGGCGAAGCAATTGGTAGTTACGTGGCATTGCCCACACATCTTGTTGCCATTGGAAAAGAGCACATATACAAACTTCTCAACCGTAAGGAGTTGAGTGCTACTGTCATCAGCTTATACATTAGGTAAAAATTACTTTTAATTGCATTTATTGGTAATTAATTTAATTTATTGGTAATTAATCTAATTTGAAATTTTCATTGAAGGTTTTTGTTTGAGAAGTTGGTGTGCACACGCAGATTGTCAAATAGATTTCCATTCTTGTCTCTGCATAAGCTTTCGATGTTTAAACTTGATCTAGTGAATGTAAAGAAATACGTTGTAGATATCCTATTAGGAAATAGAGAGAAGGATAAGTTGTTATTTGCACGATATAATTTAGGGTACATAATTATATATCTTTATTTATATCTTTTTTTAATTTATGAGATCTTAATTTATTATTTGTGTAAACAAAATTGCCAACCAAAGTTGTTGTATGGCACATTGGGTGCTATTCGCAATCAATGTGACCTCTGAAGTTATATACTATTTAGATCCCTTGCACGAAAATTACAACAATCACTCCGATATAAAGACTATGTTCGACACATAAGTAATATTCATCTATTTCTTACATGATATATATAAATAATGTGTTTTGTAATGCTATTATAATAACACTTATTTATTTGATACTGCTTTACAAGTTTTTTGAGCTCAAAGAGATGCTACTGTAAGACCCTTAATTTTAAATCCTAAATTATATAATTTTAGGGTATTTTGTGTTGAATTTCTTAGGCTTTTAGCCCAGTTTTCGGTATTTAGTGAGTTAAATGCCGAAAATATATTTTTGGAAATTGGATTAAAATTATTTGTCGAAGAATAATTTAATTAGGTTACGAAGAATATATTTCTGGGCAGTTTTGTTAAAAATATCTCAGGTTGCTGAAAAGTGGTTTGGGTAGTGATGGGTGAAATGGTAATTTTATGAAATATCTAGATATTTTTAGATATTTTATATATATATATATATATATATATATATATATAGAAAGAAAAGGAAAGGAAGGAAGAAAGAAACAAATAGAAAGGAATGAAAAAGGAAGAAAGGAAAAACAGAAAGAAAAACATTTCCTTCGCTCTTCTTCCTCCTCCCTGCCTTCGCGAACCATTTTCGTCCCCACCTTTTCTTTGCTTTCTTTTGCTTCATGAAAATGAACCAAGGATTGGTGGGTGAGAAAGCAAGGATTTATCAGCTTCATTCTTCTTCTTTGATTCGAAAACGAAGAAAAACGGTATTACGTGTTTTCAAAACCGTCAATCACAAATCCCCACTTTTCTTCTAAATCTCAGCTTTGTTTCAAGAAGTGATAGAAGGGAAAGTTGCTCACCTCCATGCTAAGGTGCTAGTGAACTAACTTTGGAAGCAAAGCTACGAGCGAAGATTTTATCGGAATTACTCGTGGTACCGTAATCGCTCGTTAAAGCTAACGTTAAGGGCTCCTTCCAAACTTTTAGTTTGCATTTAGGGACTTATATGTGATTTGGTGGAAAATAAATTTGTTAGGGTTGAAGTGTTGATTTGGGGAAAATGAATTTAATGCTTTTATGGGTGAAATTTTAGAGTTGGGTTTTGGTGATATTGATGAGTGTTTTGTGGAAAATGAATTTAACTCATTTATGTGTGGTTTTGAGGAAATGAAATTTGATGTGTTTGAGTGATGGATTGTGATTATTTGTGTTTGTCGTGTTTGACGTGTTCATAATTAATATTATAAATTTTGAGATGTGTTTGTGTGGATTTTGTGGAAAAATGAATTGATGTGATTTGGTGTAAATTGAGGATTGAATTTGAGAATATGTATGAGTATGCTCTGTGTGGAATTTGAAAATCATTAGAGTTAAACGAGTATTAAAAATTGGGAATCTTTTAATATCTGCGTTTACTTAATGATTGTCGTGAAAATCGTTAGAGTTAAATGTGTATTAAAAATGGGGAATCTTTTAATATCTGCATTTACTAAATGATTGTCGTGGATAGAGTCATAGTATGTCATGCATTTTATAGTATATGGCAACCGGATGGGCCATGGTGATAGTGGTGACCGGATGGGTAACAAGATGATTCCATGTGATTTGTTGGTTCATCTTATCCTTGCGGGGATTGTCGCGTCGTGTAAGGTCTGCGATAGACTGCACATTTTTGGTAAATTATGATGACCCGTGATAGGTGGCACCTCGGTAAATAGTACTTTGACCTGTGATAGGCGGTACATTAACGATTTACGTTTTTAGTAAATTGTGCTGACCCGTGATAGGTAGCACCTCGTTAATTTAGTACTTCGGCCTGTGATAGGCGGTACAATTATGATTTACGGCCCTTCGATGAGGGTTTTGGTTTGGAATTTTGAGTCCATGCATTTTGGCATATACACATTGCATTAGGGTGTTTGGCACGCGAGTCGTGTTTGATTCAAGATTATGCTTGAGTGTTTGAACTCAAGTTGTCATGGTCATTGTGTTATAATTGCCAAGTGTGGATGTTTTGGATTTGTGTGTAAGTGTGATTGATTGCAAAACCATTTCGAAACTCAAGTTATCGTGGTGATTGTGCTATAATTGCTAAGTGTTAATGTTTTGGAATTGTGTGTAAGTGTGATTGATTGCAAAACCATTTCAAAACTCAAGTTGTAGTGGTGATTGTGCTATAATTGCTAGGTGTGAATGTTTTGGAATTGTGTGTAAGTGTGATTGATTGCAAAACCTTTTCGAAACTCAAGTCGTCATGGTGATTGTGCTATAATTGCTAAGTGTGATTGTTTGGATTTGTGTGTAAGTGTTGATTGATTTTGAAACCCTTTAAAAAGCTAAATTTTGCTGTTTTTCTGCTGCTCTCTGATGTTTATTCTAATACAGAAGGTTGTATTCGAATACAGACATGTTGTTTTTGCTGCTGATTGCTAAAACAACCTTGTATTCGAATACAGAGATGCTGTATTCGAATACAATAGTGCAATTTTGTTAAAAACTTCATTTTTCAACCTTGTTTATGCATGTTTGGTGTATGGAAACTCTTTCAAGGTGCATGCTAAGTTGAAAGGATATTTTGTGCATTTAAAATCGTAAATTTTATGTGTTAATTGTTAATTTCAGTTGGTGACCCTTTACAACTATTGTGGAAATCTGGGCTTTGCCCTCAGATGAGAACTAGGACCATCCTACCGGTTAGTATCCTATAGATGGGAAGGTAGTTGGATACACCTGACTGGAGCTATGTTAGGAGGATGTTGCGGGGCGCGTGAAGATCACTCGTGATGTATAATTTTTTGTAGAATGATGAGATTAGGTTGACGTATAGGGACTAGATGTATTTCTTTTTTGGATGTGTTTATTTTAATTTGGAAGACTGTACCTATACCAATATTTTTAGCTTGACATTTTATTTTTGATGGGTTTCGTGTACCACTTTTTGATGTGACGTGGGGAGGTTAAATTTATCAGGGCAGTGCTTTTGTACACGTGCCTACCGAGAATACCCCAGGGGTATGAGCTAAGCTTGATATGTGTAAGACCCTTAATTTTAAATCCTAAATTATATAATTTTAGGGTATTTTGTGTAGAGTTTCTTAGGCTGTTAGCCCAGTTTTTGGTATTTAGTGAGTTAAATGCCAAAAATATATTTTTGGAAATTGGATTAAAATTATTTGTCGGAGAATAATTTATTTATGTTATGAAGAATTTAATACCGAACAATTTTGTTAAAAATATCTCTATTTGCAGAAAATTTTATTTGTCAATTGAGTTGTGACGAGAGTAGATATTTTTATCAAAATAGTTTGAGATGAGAATGAAGTGAGGTGTGTAAGAGTTGGTAGATATTCGTTTGAGTTTGGTTTTAAATATAATATAAATGTATATATATATATATATTATTATAAGTATATATATATATATATATATATATATATTAATACAAGTTATATCTATATATATATGTGGTTAGAAAGGAAAAGAGGAAAAGAAAAGAAATAGAGGAAGCAGAATCGCTCCCCTCCTCGCAAACGCATCATCCTTCTTCCGCCATTCTTCTTGTTTTGCTTTCTTTGGCTTCGAGAATTGAAACCCAAGGCTAGTGGGTGAGAAAGATCAAGTTCCCAGCTCCTTCCTTCCTCCCGGATTCGAAAACGAAGTTAGGGTGTTCAAAACTGTCAAACACAAACCTCCCTGTTTCACCTAGATCTAAGCTTTGTTTCGCAAAGAGATAGAAGGGAAAGTTGCTCACTACCACGCTACGGTGCTAGGGAACCAACTTTGGAAGCGGCGTAGCGAGCGGAAAATTTACCGGATTTACTCACGGTGCCGTAATCGCACGTTAAAGCTAACGTGAAGGTAAGGGCTCCTTCCAAACTTTTAGTTTGCATTTAGGGACTTACTTGTGGTTGTGTGGAAGAGAATTTGGTTAGGGTTAAAGTAATGTTTTGTGGAGAATGAATTTTAAACCCATTTATGTATGATTTCGAGTATATGAAACTTGTTGGGTTCGAGTGATGGATTGTGTCAATTTGTGTCGTCGTATTCGGCGTGTTCATATTTGATAATCATAGAATTTGAGATGTGTTTGGTGTGGTTTGTGTGAAAAAGTGGTAGGATGTGTTTTGGTGTGAATTACGAATTGATGTGTTTTTTATGTGGATTGATAATGTGTTTGAGTTTGTTTTGTGTGGAATTTGAAAACCATTAAGTTAAATGAGTATTAAGAATGGGGAATCTCTTAATGTCTTGTTTACTTAATGTGTGTTTGTGAAAATCGTTTTGAGTTAAATGAGTATTAAGAATGGGGAATCTCTTAATATCTCTGTTTACTAATGTTTTGGAAAATCGTTTAATTCAAATGAGAATTAAGAATGGGGAATCTCTTAGTTTCTTGTTTACTTAATGTTTGTTTTGAAAATCGTTTAAGTTAACCGGGCGTTAAGAATGGGGAATCTCTTAATGTTTTGGTTACTTAATGTTGTTTTGAAAACCGTTTAAGTTAAAAGAATATTAAGAATGGGGAATCTCTTAATATGTCTGTTTGCTTAATGTTTGGCGTGAAAATCGTTTAAGTTAAATGAGTATTGAAAATGGGGAATCTTTTAATATCTGCATTTACTTAACGATTGTTGTGGATGGAGTCAGTATATGCTCATGCATTTTCATTCTTTTTGTAAATCGTGCAGACCCGTGATAGGTGGTACCCTGATAAATAGTGCTTTGGCCTGTGATAGGCGGTACATTTATGATTTACGTTTTTGTAAATTGTGCAGACCCGTGATAGGTGGCACCTTGGTAAATAGTATTTTGGCCCGTGATAGGCGGTACTTTTACGATTTACGGTTTTTTGTAAATTGTGCAGACCCGTGGTAGGTGGCACCTTGGTAAAGAGTACTTTGGCCTGTGATAGGCGGTACATTTACAATTTACGTTCTTTTTAGTAAACCGTGCAGACCCGTGATAGGTGGCACCTTGGTAAACGATACGGGCCCGTGATAGGCAGTACGTTTATGGTTTACGCTTTTTAGTAAATCGTGCAGACCCGTGATAGGTGGCACCTCGGTAATTGTTACTTTGGCCTGCGATAGGTGGTACAATTATGATTTACGGTCCTTTGAGGAGGGTTTTGGTTTGGAATTCCGAGTCCATGCATTTTGGCATATACGCATTGCATTAGGGTGCTTGGCACACGAGTCGTGGTTGATTCAAATTATGATTGTGTTGATTTTGCTAAGTGTTATGGTTTGAAATTATGTGTAAGTGTGTTTTTTATTCAAGTTTATGATTGTGTTGAAATTGCTAAGTGTTATGTGTTGATATTATGCGTAAGAGTGATTGATTGTAAACTATTTCGAAACTCTAGTTGTCATGGTGATTGTGTTGAAAATGCTAAGTGTTATGTTTTGGAATTGCGTGTAAGTGTGGTTGATTGCAAAACCTTTTCGAAACTTAAATTGTCGTGGTGATTTTGTTATAATTTCCAAGTGTGGATGTTTTGGAATTGTTTGTAAGTGTGATTGATTACAAAACCATTTCAAAACTCAAGATGTCGTAGTGTTGGCGCTACAATTGTTAAGTATGATTGTTTGGATTTGTGTGTAAGTGTTGATTGGTTTCGATACCCTTTAAAAAGCTGAAAAATGCTAAATTTTGCTGTTTTTCTGCTGCTGTCTGCTGTGTATTCGAATACAGGAAGCTGTATTCGAATACAGACATGCTGTTTTGCTACTGACTTACTATGTAGTCGAATATAGACTGCTGTAGTCGAATACATACATGTTGTTTTGCTACTGACTTGCTGTGTAGTCAAATACAGACTGTTGTATTCGAATACAAACATGTTGTTTTTGTTGCTGAATGCTGAAACAGCCTTGTATTCGAATACAGAGATGCTGTATTCGAATACAACAATGTTGTTTTGTTAAAAACTTCAAATTTCAACTTTGTTTATGCATGTTTAGCATATGGAAACCCTTTTAAGGTGCATGCTAAGTGGAAAGGTTATTTGTGTATTTAAAAACATAAATGTTATGTGTTAACTGTTAATTTCGGTTGGTGACCCTTTACAACTATTGTGGAAATCTGGGCTTTGCCCTCAGATGAGAGATAGGACGATCCTACCGGTTCATACCCTGTGGATGGGGATGTAGATGGGAATGCTTGACTGGAGCTATGTTAGGAGGATCTTACGGGGTGCGTGGAGATCACTCAGGGTGTTTAGAGGTTTTGTAGAATGATCAGATTAGGTTGACATAGAGGGAACAGACGTTTTTCTTTTGTATTGTGTTTATTTTAAACTGGAAGATTGTACCACTTTTTGATATGTAAATATTTTGTATTCATATTTGGTGAAACTTTTCCGCTGCTTGTAAATTATAATGACTTAATTATTATCCAAAGGTGTTACCTTATTTATTTCTCTGTTTTATTTTAATTTGTTTTGAAAAAAAAAATACACCTTCGCTTTGAAAATCGGGGTGTTACAATATGTCTCATAGCTTCTGTAACGCCCCAATATTTTTTTATCTAATTATTACTTAAAAATATATATATATATATATATATATATATATATTTTGTTGTAAAAGAACGTGATGTAATTTACTAAAATATTATTTATTTATTCATTTACAAAATTAATATTACAATTGTTACATCGATATTCATTTATGTTTCAAAAATAAAATAAATTATCTTTAAGTGAAATTCAAAAGAACAATGTTGACTGAAACTAAGAACATTCAATTGGAATAAAATATCACTTCCACATTTCTATTAAAATTTAATTATGACGAGTAAATAACTTTACAATGTACCACAAAAATTCTAGTAATATAAAATATTATTTTTAAATAAAAGTCTCATTTTCTCACGCGTGTGCACCAATCAAACATCATTCATGCAACTCTTTGAGATTAATAGTACCTAAATGTTGGTGTAAGGGGTCAGTTCATCCCACAACAAAAATTAAACCAAATAATAAAATAACAACCATAAAATATGAATATAAAATCCTTTTGTAATAAAAGATTTAAAGAAATTGATTATTTAATAGTTCTAAAAAATATACCAAGAGTCATAAAATGTATATAAATAAGTAACAACCATAGAACAAATAATTAAATCAAAATAAAAATAACAATAAAATGTATATAAGTTATGCATGCTCCTAAACATATATGATCCGGATATAACCAGTCACACAGGCGTCCACACAAAAGTCACCCATACCAATGGGGAAAAATTAAACCAGCCACACAGGCGTCCACAAAGATGCATATGATATGTTATGAAATGATAATGATGCTCAAAAAGTACATGACACCACTCACTTAAACAATCACACAAATCATCAGTCACTTAGTCAACCACAAAGATAACAATATTTAAAACACAAATCACCTGCCACTTAGGCATCCACAAAGATAACAATTTTTTTAAAACACAAATCACCAGCCACTTAGGCAACCACAAAGATAATGATATTTAAAACACAAGTCACCAGCCACTTAGGCAACCACAAAGATAACAATATTTTAAACACAAATCACCAGCCACTTAGGCAACCACAAAGACAAAATATTTTAGAATAAACTTTTTAATCACACAAGATATCAAATTTATATTCTCATGAATGTTCATATTTATAGCTCAATAACTTCAACACATCAAATATGCATGTGAACAAATATCTCAAAATCACTTTTCATTTTAATAATCCATAAGATTCGATTTGACTACGTATTATTGATAACGATTAAAACTCATATCACCAAGACTACAATAGCAACATAAATTTCATTCCCTCCACTGTAAAGATTTCCGCATTCTAAAAATGGACTATTCATTAACGCATTTAATAATTAATTTTCTCATATTATGAAATTTTCTTCAAGACACATATATTGTTCATAAAAGTCAAGTTTTAATTTTAAAATATTCAAAAGTCCACACTTAAAATCAAATACACATCATAATAAACATATTACTAATTACATCATTATAAAAATGATAACTTTATAATTAAATACTCTAAAACATGTAAAGCACTAAATATTTTCACTACAAACATATTTATCAAGGTATAATAAAAATAATACTTTATAATTAATTTAATCAAGATAGATGTATATAAAAAATAAAATAAAACAATCAAAGAATTATAGTTAATTTCTTTACGACAAAAATAAAAATTAATCTTTTTCTTTTAAGACATCCAGACATCATATCAATATCTTAGAATCGCTAATTTAATATCTAGTCTAAGTCTGCATGGAGAAAAGCCCTTACCTTAGGCGCTTTCTTCCTTAACATCTCTAAATTCGCACGAGAATTGGCTCATGAGACATGATGAATTCAACACCGATAGATATTGGGATTTATGACTTAGAAAATTATTTTAGAAGTATACGAATGACAAATAGGTGTGACAGCAAGAGGTCTAATGAAAATGTATGAACATAATAGCTATTTACGTTGCAATATTACGATTGAGTTCTTGTCTGAAATTGAAGTGCACTTAATTCCAAAATTATGCTAGCAATAATTACTATTTATTTAATTTTATTAGGTTGTTACAAAGTCAATTGAAATCATGGGTATTTATATGTATGAGTTAATTAGGATTAACTAATAAAGTTAACCATATATTACAGGGTGTCACACCATTTATCTTAATTAAATAAATAATATAGAGGGTCACATCACCCTTTTAATTTTTTATCTAATAGTTACGAAACTAAAATATCATAAAATTATTTCTATAGACAATTAAAATAAAATCATAATTTTAATTTAAAAGAGATGAATGCATTATATACAAAAAGGAGAATAGTCCCCACTTAATTACACAAAAACTCATAATTAAATTTATAATCAACATTTTAAAAAATAAATTAAAGGTGTTAAGAATGAGTTAATGCACATTATGTCACACAATGAATCGTCATAAAATCTTGTCATAAAGGAGAGTAAAATAATTTTACTAACTCTATAATATCTCTAAAATGAGTACTTATTTGGTCACAAATAAAATTAACAAACAATATAAATTTCATAAATTTCAATTTAATTTAATAATTTAACTAATATTTTATCAACTTAAATAAATCAAGCAAGACAAAAATACCACTCACACATAGTAAAATAAAACAAACATATGTAACACATCAATTTCGTGATTATCGAAACTAATCAAATAAGTAAAATACACAATTGTCCATGTAGAAATTAATTATGCCATAAACTATTCTAATGTAATCGTCACACCAAAATAACTAAATAAAAAGAAAGGTTATAATTATTCAAGTAAAATAGGGAGTGGTAAATTTTAATTTACTTTATTTACATAGAGAATAAATTATTAATTAAATAATAAATTAAAAAAATTACTAAAAGACGCATATATAATATATATAAAAATATTGGGGTGTTACAGCTTCGGCATATTTTGATGTTCGAATATTTTGGATTTTGATATCAAAAACTATTCCGCTGCATGTAAATATTTGTTGACTTTGTCGTTATGTTACAACTTAAATATTTATCCAAAAGTATTTCCCTCTTTAATTCTTTATTTTTATGAATTTGTTTTGAAAAAAAATACACTCGCGCTGTTAAAATCGGGGCGTGACAGCTACAGTGGCAAGGCAAAAGTCAAATAACATCACATGGATTCCAATAAAGATTTTAAATATATGCCTTTAAAATTTCATTTACAATCAATGCACAAATATTTATTGACTTATATGTTTTATTTATAGTGCCCTCGTCAAACTAACAACATCGAATGTGGGTACTGTATATTGCGATTCATGAAGGAGATTGTTGATATGAATCAAACTATAATCCCAAAAGCGGTACGGTATTTTTATTATTTGATTTTCATATATAAACTATGTATATATTTGATTCTAACTTATTTATGTTCGATTTTTATATCGCACACTACTTTGACAATTCCAGTCCAACATACTCTGAAAGAGATCTAATTGAAATAAAGGAAGACATATGTCAATGTGTGATTGAAATGAAAATGATTTGATTTGCTGGGAAATGGCATGCTGCAAGGGATAATAATATGAATATATGGTAGTTCTGTTCTGTGCAGTTCTGATAGTGATATGTATATGAATAAGGCACATTTGAAAAGTTGTGAATATGAAGTTATATGAATATGTATATAGTTATGTGTTGTTGTCAATATGTGAATATGTATATGAATATGTTGTGAACTGATTGTGTAAATATGTAAAGTTATAAAATTAAATTATAAAGTTATATAGTTCTATTGTTGTATACTGATTGTGAAATGATTGTGTGAATTGATTCTGGATGAAATGATTTTGGAAAAAAGATTAAAAGAGAGCGCTTTCTAAAAAAGTGCCATAAAAAACAAAAAAACGCTTTTTAAAAATTCCATTTACAGCGTTTTTTAATAAAACTAAAATAAGAATGCACCTTTTACAACGCTTTTTCAAAAAGCGTTGTAATAGGTGCATAATAATGCATCTATTGAATGTATATATTGAATGCACATTTTACAGCGCTTTTTCAAAAAAGTGTTGTGATAGGTGCATAATAATGCATCTACTGAATACACCTTTTACAGCGCTTGTTCAAAAAAGCGTTGTAATAGGTGCATAATAATGGATCTATTGAATGCACTTTTTATAGCGCCTGTTCAAAAAAGCGTTGTAATAGGTGCATAATAATGCATCTATTGAATGTGTCTTTTACAACGCTTTTTCAAAAAAGCGCTGTAATAGGTGCATAATAATGCATCTATTGAATGCAACTTTTACAGCGCTTTTTCCAAAAAGCGCTGTAAAACGAGTATAACAAGTGCGCAATATATCTATCTATTTTATAGCACTTTTGTATTTTAAAAAGTGATGTTGTATCTTTTTACAGCGCTAGATACTACAACGGTTTTTTTTGTTTTGAAAAAGCGATGTAAATGACTTAAAATAAACGTTGAATAGGTTTTTTCGCGTAGTGGGAGTAACAATTACCCTATGAATTCAAGTTAGGCAAAATCCACTCATCAAAGAATAATTGCTTAACTGAATTAAGAATATCCCTGCCAACTATATCCTAGTAAGATTGGAAAAAACAACCGCCATAGCCATCGAGACCAAGGGCAAAAGAACCATCCAAACTAAAAACAACACTTTCACCTCCTCAAAGGAAGGCATCCTGGTGAGCGTTGCATTCTCTACTTTAGTAATTACAGAGGGAATATTATTACTAATAATATCAAATCTTTGACATAGAGTGAGAGACAAAGAGGCCTTTGTAATATAAGATAGCATATTGGTCAATGTCCTCCATACTTTCAAGCATGTGATCACCATTACGAAGCCTAGTAATACCTTGAGAAACCTGCCTAATTTTTGCAATTTTTTGAAAATAATTGGTGTTCTTATCATCCATCTTTAACCCACCTCACTCTAGTTTTTTGTGCCAGTATTGATGTGAAAATCCAATGCTCTATCCAAGACTTTCTAATCATTCGTTTCTTCGATATCTAGCTCATCAGATTAGCCGAGATTATTAATCTTATTTTGAGTATAATCCACAAAGTCATAACCTGATCAACATTACCTTGCATATCACCAAAAATTTCCTTGTTCTAATGTCTAAGAATTGGTTTAAGAGATTTAAGCTTTTGAGCAAGAATAAACATGGGACAACCAAATATGTTATGATTCAAAATGATCCTCAATAACTCTCTTACAATCATCGTGTGGAATCCACATTTTTTTAAATATAAAAGGAGAATGATGGGAATTAAATTCAGAAGATAGAGTCATCAAAATAAGGTGATGATCAAAATGATTTTTAGGTAAATTATAACAAACACCAAAATTTAAGCCAAACATGGTTGCAAACAATTCTATATAATCTTTGAGAGGTATGATCAAAAGCATTTCCTACCATTGGATCAAGTAAGCAGAGCTCTAGAATTTCTAAGTAAGAATGATGGTAGATCTTAATAAGGATTATTTGTAACTCTATAAGAGCCTCCTAGTAAGTTTAGACTTAGTGTTCTGAGTGATGTCAAAATTAGCTTAGTCTAGATTAGATGATCTGTGTATGATTTTGTTGATTCTCATTTTCAATCTCGGGCAAATGCTACTTGAATTAGCTAGAGCTCATGGAAAAGAATTTTAGCATACATAATCTTTTGTTGCATGTTGTTTTGGCATGCATAAACTTTGTAGTATCTTCATAATGAATTGACACACTTTGAAATTAATTATAAAATTTTTCCATTTGATTTTTAACTTCGTAGACTTTTGAATCTAGATGTTAACCAGAAGAAGTAGTACAAGCTACATCATAAAGCCAAAAAATTTTATGATAAATGTTATTACCTTTAAAGATTTTGGCAAATGTAGTGACAACGAAACAAAGCATATTTGATTTTTTATGCCTTAACTATGAAGGAAAGAAGCAAGTGTAAGAATCTAAAGCAAATTTGTTGGCAAGAAAGTACAACTTATTTCAGATGGAAGAATATGAAGAAATTGAGAAGATGTTTTCCAAATTTTAGACTTTAGTATCTAGGTTGAAAGTTATCAACAAGAGCTATACAACTGATGATCATGTCAAAAAGATTAGGAGAAGTCTTCTAAGAAAATGGAGATCGATGGTCACAATTATCAAGAAGGTAAAGATCTTAACTTACTTACCCTATAAGAGCTTATGAATTCACTCAGATCTCATGAAGTTAAGTTGAATGAAGACGAGTCAAAGAATCAATCAAAATATCTTGCCTTAAAGTCTAAGGGTAAGAAAGTTGATTCTAAGGCTCTCCAAGCTGAAGAAGAATCACAAGAAAGTGAATTTGATCAAAGTAAGGATTCAGATGATGAGAAGTTGTCTTTTCTCTCTAAGAGAGTCTAATGTATGTAGAATAGAAGGAAGAAACCTTTTTTCAAGAAGGATTTTAGACACTTAAGAGATGCCAAATAAAAAGAGAAATCATAAAAGAAGCAAATCATCTATTATGAGTGCAAAGAGCCAAGACACTTTACATTAGAATGTTGAGAGCTTGAGAAAAGAAGTGTAAAATAGAAAGACTTCAGAGGAAAAAAAGAAAAGTCTAATGGCAGCAAGAGACAACTTTGATAACTCATGAGACGATGATGAAGAGCAAGCAAACATGACTCTAATGGCCAACATGTACTCTGACTCTAGCAATAAATTAACAGAGGAAGAAGAAGAGATTGAGGTACTTTCTAATTTTACTCGTGATGAATTAATTACAATGCTAAATGAATTTTTAAGAGTCATAAAATGTCTTCCAAACTTAGAAACCTAAGGAAAATACATTCTATCATGACATAGGAATAGCAAACTGATTGCAACTCTGAAGAATGATGTTACAAAATCATCAAAGACAACTGATTGCAACTCTATTAAGTATGAAAAAGCATTTCAATAGTTTTTTTTTTTTTTTGCATATGGAATAAATAGAAGCAAACAAGATTCTAAATCATCAAAGACAACTAATTGCAACTTTATTAAGCATGAAAAAACATTTCAATATTTTTTTGCAGATGACATAGACAAAATCAAACAAGATTATATGAGTTATTATGTTAGTAGAAACAATAGAAATGGAATCAGGCTTGAAGAAACAGAGGAAGACCCTAAAATCAACAAAGCCAATAATTAATGTTCCTACTATTTAAAGAAAGGTCATGGTAAAAGAACTTGTCTTATGTTGAAAACATGGAAAGATAGTAAGCATTTCATAACTAACAAATCAAGACTCAAATAAATTTAGGTACCTAAGGTTAACATAATTTATGTTGCATATGTACTTAGAAACCAATTTGAAACACCAGTATTTGTACTTGAATAGTGGATGCTCACGATGCATGACAAAAGAAAGGCAAGATCATTGGTACAAGTATAATAAGTAATGGTTCCTTACACTCGATTAAAAATATCCTATTTTTCAAATGACAATACATAACCTATTGAGCATAAGTCAATTAAGTGACAATGATTATGACATATTCTTTAATAAAAAAACATGTAAGGCAATTAGTCAAACATACTGATCCTTAATATTTACCAGTCATAGGAAAAACAATATTTATAAACTCAACCTATCATATTTAAAAAGGCAAAAAGTAAAGTGTCGAGTCGTGATAACTTGAGAATGATCTCAAAGTTAAACAAACTCAATCTAGTAAGAACTTTACCAAATATGAAACATAAATAAGACATTCTTTGTGAAGCGTGCCATAAAGGGCAACAAATTAAAATATATTTTGCTTTAAACAATGTTGTTTCTATTTCATGACCATTTGAACTCTTGCACATTGACTTATTTGGTTATGTAAGGACATCCTCTATCAGTGGCAAAAAGTATGGAGTAATAATTGTTGATGATTATATTGGCAAAAAGTATGGATTAGTAGTTGTTGATGACTATTTCAAATGAACATGAGTTAAAATTACTAAGACACAAAGATGAATCACATAAACTATTTAATACCTTCTGCAAGCAAGTGCAAAGTGAAAAATATTTTTGTATTACAACAATTGTAGTGATCATGGTGGTGAATTTGAAGAAAAAAATTGAAACCTTTTGTGAAGAAAATTGTATTTTACATAATTTCTTCTCTCTTAGGACACCCCAACAAAATGGTGTTGTAGAAAGAAACAAATATTTCTTCATAACACTATGATTTATGAGTCAAATAATGCAAAATACTTTTGGGCAAAAGTAGTTAATATTGAATGTTATATTAAGAATATAGTTTATATTATACATATTCTAAATAAGACTCCTTATGAAGTGTAGACAAGAAGAAAATTAGACATTTTTGCTTTCATCAATTTAGTTGCACACATGTTTTTTTCTTTAATATTAAAGAAAATATAAGTAAGTTTGATTCAAGATCAAATAAATTTATCTTTTTGGGATACTTTGAATGCTCTAAGGCATATAAAATATACAAAAAAGAAACTCAAATTGTTGAGAAATTTATTCATGCTTGATTTAATGACAAAATGTTTGACCATAAAAAGTCAAGCAGGTTGATTTTGCAAAAATTAAACTTATAAAGAAAATGGAAATATCAAATTTTGATGAACCAGACCATGACACAAGTAGTCCTTCTAATGCCTAAAGTAAAATATGATTTTTTTTAATAAAAAATTCTTTATGAATAATGCGAAAAAGCTAACCTCAGTGATAAAAATGTTTATACGTACAAAAAAAACCCTTTTAAAATATATCGTGGATAATTTTCAATTTATAAAAATAGTTACAACTTCTCAAATAAATATTAAATGGAATATTAATCATAAATCATAGTCTAGACTCAAGATATAATTCAACTCTGACTCAAAGACATTGAAGGGATGATGAGCAACTCGGATACTCTTCACATTTCCAATGTGCACGGTTACCTGAAAAATATCACCCACAACATAGTGAGTACCAAACTCATTAGCATAAAAATTAGTAAATGAAGTTTAAAGATGTTTTTCAACCATGCAAGTGTGCTAAGTATGAAAAATTCTCTCGACAAGAAGACTCTTCATTTTTTCTTTCTTGTCGTTACTTAAAAGTCACTATGGTTTTTTAATTATATATATCCTAAGTGTTTTTGTCTAAACCATCATGTGAGGTACCTTGACAACTTAGACCTACTTGACAAAGGTTCTCATTAGACTACAAGAGGTTTCCCTACTTATCGGTACCATATTTTGGTGAAATTGAACATAATTATATCTTATAAGTGGTTCCTCATTTACCATAACTCACACGTACTATTGTATATAGACGGAGAATTCATCTATTTAGAATGAAACTTATGATACCTCACCCTCAACCATACATCTAATATATAATATATTTATATATAACTATCCAAATGAATATAATATATAACTAACATAAGATACAAGTAACTATCTATTTCATTCATACAATTATATTTGCGCTAAACATAAGAATCATATAATATCTTAAGACTACAAAAAAATCATTCTAAATCAAAGAACTTATTCATCCCTCAAATGAAACCAAAAGATGCACATAAAATGCAGAATTTATGAATTTTTGTGCTATTAAAAGTAAGAATTTTCTACCATATCGAACCAACTCAGTTTTTATAAAATTTAATATGCTTTGCTATATTTTTATTTTATCAAAATCCAATACCAAAAGTATAAAAAATCATGACATTTTTGGATTATCCACAAAAAATTTCCAAACACACATTATTCATGGTATAAAGGATAGGAGGAGCAAAACACATCCAAAATTCACCAAATTTAATATGAACAGTCCTAACATATATATACATGAAAAATGTTCAAATCGACCTCATGTCAAAATAGTATACCGAACAATCCCAATTTAAACAAATAATGTCATACATTTTAAGTGAAAAATCAGAAAATTGCAAACACTCACTTCAAACATGTTCTATGTTATTCCACTCAAGGTACGAGTTTAGTTAACTCAATTAATTTTTTAACATGCCTGAAGCTCGATAGATTAGATGCAAGCATTGATATCAAGGTATTATCGGGAGCAACCCAATGAACACATATAATAAAATCAAACAATATCCAATTTATATATATAATAAAAACATCTAAAATCAAATCACAAACATTCCCAATAGCATGTAATACACCTAAGAGAAGTTTTAAGAGGGATTTTCACATTACCTTATAGACTTAGGAGAGGAGGATGAATATTCCCAAAATTGTTCATGTTCTCTAGCTTCTCAAGAAAAACCATAATCTCTTATCCATCAAGATTCTCCTATTGCTACCATTTCTTCAAGTCTTCCCTCCTCTAACTCATGCAGGGCCAATCCTTAGAATTTGGTTGCTCTAGACGAATAAAAAAATGGTGCCTCTATAAAAATATTGCATAACTTTTATAATTATTTAAATATTATCCTCTTTGCATTTTTGTTGTGATTTCATTAATACTTCGTTTATAAATTATAATGAAGGTTCTTAAAAACATTATTTTCAATTGAAATCAAAACAAGGATATTTATTCTATCCATGACACACTATATCGAAAATAAAATTTTAACAATTAAAATTTAAAAAAACTTCTTTCGATAGTGGCATTGATAATAAGAATAGTTAATATTATTCTATAAGACATGCTTTAGGAAAACAAATATTATTCTCACTAAAAAAAAAATATATCTATTGTGACCTTCAAATTTTGTGATGTTTTTTTATTTGTCACTAAAACTAATTTTAGCTACAGTTAGACTGTCACTATTTCTTAAAATATCAAATGCACAAAAATGTAGGTTTTGCCTCAGTAACTTGTAGCATGAAAATCTCTACTATCTTCGAACCTTAATTCCCAATTCGAACAACTCTAAATTCATCTCTCTCATTTCACTTTGCGATTTGTAGTATTAAGTAAGTTTTATTCTCTTTCTAAATCATTTCAGGTTGCGATTTTAATTTTAATTTTGGTAATATTGCTTGTTAAGTGTCATTAATTCGCGATTTGCCGAATGAGATTTCATCTCTCTCGTTTCACACGATTTGCATTAGCAAATAAGTTCTATTCTTTTTCCAAATAATTTTAGTTTGCGGTTTCACATTTTATTTTGGTAATCTCGCTTGCGCGTGGGCTTTATTTTCAATCGATTGGAGATGTTAAAGAAGCTGTATTGACTCAGAAGCAACTCGGTGTTGAAGAAGATGCTAGTGTTTTGAGAAAGGAAGTTAAGAGATTGGAGGTTAAAGTTTCGGGTATTAGTTCGGTTTTGGAACGACAAACTAAGGAGTTAGATGAACTTAAAGATGAGGTAATTTTCAATTTCCAGAATTTGTTTTTTGTTTAGTTTAATTTGTTTGGTAAATAGTGTGGTTTAGTTTTAGGTGTGATGAATGTTGTTCAGAATTGTAACTGGAATGATGAACCGGTGGATGTTTTGTTGATTTTTAAATTTATTGATGGTAAATTTGGGATGGAGAAGGGCAAGAAGATTCAGGTTTTGTTTACAAAGGGAATTGTTATTTCTAGTGTTTCTACAAGAATGGTTTTTGCTTTTTGCTTGTTATTTTAAGTTGTGATTGAACAAATTAAAAAAAAAAAATCTCGTGGTTTCAATTGTGATTGTGTTGTGGTTATAGAGACATAAAAGTATTCGACTTCTAAGCGCAAAAAGAATGTATACAGGCCATTGAACAATAAATATTTTTGGAGAGATCAATTATTCAATAGGCCTTGAAAAATATTGCGAGGAAGGAGGATACATGTAGATTTCATCAGAAAAAAAACTAGCCACCTTGAATTGCTGGAGTTTTTCTTTAAACTTAGTCACCTTGAGTAGCATGTGTAGTTTTTGTTGTAAACTGAGTTATGATTTTAGCTTGTTGTTCATTTTTATTCATGATCACGCATCCTTATTTTGCAGGCGTTGAGACTTTAGATTCAAGCCATTTCATTACTCCAGAAAATATTGAAAGACTAAATCAGGCAAAAGAAGCCAACAGGGTCCGTGTATTTAATTTTCTTTAAGAGAGTAACATATCTATGTTACTTCAATCACACTAATGTTTTTTTCCATTCTCCTATGATATTTGATAACTTATGCTCTTCACAAATATATATAGATTGATTATACTCAACCCATCGAAAATGATACTGAGAAGGAAACACCATTTGCTAATGGTGATAGTCAAATTGGAACTGTTGGGTGTGTGGTTGTTGATAGTAACAGAAATCTAGCATCTGCAACATCAACTGGTGGATTAGTGAACAAAATGGTTGGTAGACTCGGCGACTCGCCTCTCATAGGTGCTGGTACATATGCCAATGAATTTTGTGCAGTTTCGGCAACAGGAAAAGGCGAAGCGTTAATACGTGGGACAGTAACAAGAGATGTTGCTGCTATGATGGAATTCAAAGGCCTTTCTCTAAAGGAAGCTGCAAATTGTGTTGTACATGAGCGCACACAAAAGGGCACTGTTGGTTTGGTTGCTGTTTCTGCTTCAGGAAAACACTACTGTTTCTCATGAATACCTGTTGTTTAAAAGTTGGGGCATGATACACTATAAAATTTATTTATATTTTTTTCTAATTGAACTATACACGATCACCCATTTTAGGGTTCCCCAAATTATAATTGAATCTGTTTGTTGTCTGTTCAAGAAAGGAGAAGCTAATGCTTTAAGAATTGTTGAGAGTGCTTGCAGCTCAAGTTTGTGTTCAGGGAGGAACATATTGGGATTCTTGTATTTGAAGGAGATCTTATGGAGGATGATGGGGAGGAACATATTGGGATTCTTGTATTTGAAGGAGATCTTATGGAGGATGATGGGGCATTTACGATCATGGCAGGCTACAGTTATCCTAACATATATTATTGGGCTAAATTACATCAGTGGTCCCTTAACTTAATTTCAGGTAACGTTTTAGTTATTTATCTTTTTTTTTCCCGAGTTGGTCCTTTATTTTAGTTTTAAGTGACAATTTGATATTTTATGCTTTAAAATTTCAACAATATTATTCTTTTTTATACAAAAATTTAAAAAAATCATCAAATTTTTCAACCAAAACCCTTAAAATTGATAATCATCTTCAATCTAATGCAAATTTTATCAAATTCATAACTCAAATTTTCAAATTCACTCATATTTTCATCTCCAACAACATCAAATAAAGAATGAAAATATGAGTTTATTTCAAGATTTAAGTTATGAATTTGATTAAATTTGTATTTTATTGAAGATGATAATGAATTTTATGAGTTTTGTTTAAAAAATTTGATGATTTTTTTGAATTTTTGTAAAAAAAAGGACAATATTGTTGACATTTTAAAACAAAATATCAAATTGTCACTTAAAATTAAAATAAAGGATCAACTCGGGAAAAAAAAGATAAATGACTAAAACGTTACTTGAAATTAAGTTAAGGGACCACAAATGTAATTTAACCTATATTATTGACTGTTTGAGAGAACTACAACCCCAAGATGGTAGACAAGTCGCATGCCTTTTCTAATAGTAACTTCAGTATGCCTACGATGAACAGTAACTTCAATATGCCTACGATGAATAATAAAATTTAGCATGCCTCTAATGAACAATACTTTTGAGCATGCATCTAAAGTCTGAAGTCACTGTTCAAGTCTACATCTAAAGCGTATATTTTGTTGACTCTAAAGATTGCAACTCGTTCTAGAGTGTTGTCTCTGATACACATCACACACTAAAGTTGCACTGATTATGATAATGCAACACATGTGAAGTTTCCTAGGCCACTAATTCTAAGTCACACAACATTTGATTCTAACAATCAAGTTAGTGACTATGAAGAATAAAAGTCACTGATTCTAATGGAGAAAAATCAACGATTCTGATGGAAAGTCAAAAGCTCTGATAGATTGAGAAAAATATTGAATTGGACTAAGCCGTATTTTAATTTTTGAAGGTCCAAGAAGAAGCCCAAAATTGTTCATGTCCCAAATCAAATCAAGCATATGAAGGAAGACTCAAGTGAAACAATTTGCAAACGTAATATGAACAAATACGCACAATATCTTTAAAGAATAATTGCTCATATTAAATTGGGAAATAAAAAGTTGCCTAACAGTCATATTATCAAAATTATGTCAATCAGAATTATACCAAGGTGAATTTTAGATATGATTCAGAACCTCAACAATAAATTCACAAACCATAATTTCATCTATAAATAATGGATCAAGGCTAAAGAAGATAGGTACAACACGAACACACAAGCTTAAAAATTCTAAAAACCAAAGTTATTCAGAAAAACCTTAATAGCTTAATTTTCTAATTATTCAGGGTTTTAAGGTTTTAAGCTCTAGCAAAGCACTCATTCAAATTTATATTATATAGTGCTTAGTACTTCATTGTAAATGTGAAAAATCATTGTATGCAAATATGCTTATTAAAAGCAAAACCAAACCAGGTCCAATCTCTTCTAACCAAGCCCAATAGTGATTTTTTTTTTGCTTCTAACAATCTTTCGGTTTCAGGTTTATAGAGAATACTTGACTTTGTAGGGTCAAAGTGTGGTTTGCCTAAAAAAGTCTATAGGTTCATATTGTTTTGAAAGACTGACTTGTAGGATCATGTGTTGTTGTAATTCAAGTTTTGAATTAGTGGATAAATCATTCTGTGTGAGAGGAATGGACATAGCTTCCAAGTTGGCGATGAACCAAGATAAAATCTGGTGTGTTATTTTTGCCTTTTGCTATGTTTGTTTACTGCAACCTCTGATTAGTCCAAAGAGCTAAGTAACCAAACCATAATCAACATTAAAATTAAGAAAATAATTTTAAAATAAGACAAACATAATTCAAACCCCTTCTCATGTTTGCGCACCTTCAATAGTGTCGCCGCTTCAAAATCGATGGTTTAATTGCCTTGCTTTAATTAGAAGTTTTCACATCGAATATCTGTAGTGAAAAGAACTCTTGTGATGATGGTTTAGCTAATGCTGCTTTTGGTAGGGATGATTTCATTTGGTGGGATACTTTGCCTAGTTGTATCGGGGAATATTTATTTTGTAATAGATTAAGTCTTCTAAATTTTTGTTTTTGCCCTAGATTTTACTTTGTTTACAATGCACTTTATTTTTCTTTCACCAAGTTTTATCCCATTTGATTTTTTTGGTAAGATTTTTGACAAGACAAATTTTGGTTATTTGTATCATTTGTTATTGTTTGTTTCTTTGAGTTCTGGTTTAGTCCTTTCAAGTTGTTCCCTTTTTTGTCTCTATTTTAATATTATGAACTATTAAGGTGTCATAGATGATCGTGAGGGTTGGGATGCCAATCTCGTGAAAATGTCTTCCTCACCAATGATGTCTTTACACCTTATAATTGTATAAAATAAAAGTCTAAACTAAAATTTTACGTCATTTAGAAAATTCACATTACACAACACATGAGTCAAATAATATAAAGTTAATACTCATATGAATTAATAATATAACAAAAAAGTAATACACATATTAATAATTATAACATAATAAAATAAATATGCATCCAATAGTTAAATATAACTTTTATTATTTAGTTAAATATATAAATACATTAAAAAATAGAGGAAATATAATCAAGAGATGAACAGAGAGAAAAGAGGAAAGAGGAAATATATGAAATAAATAAAAAATGAAAATCGTCACAAGTTTTAAGTGGTAAAAAAATACTTTCTCCTATAATTAAAATTCAAAAGTTTTTTTATATTACAAAACCTTTTATAGATTGTACATTTTTTATTAAAATATTATAAATTTTTATATTTTATTTAAAAATCCAAATTATTGTAATTTAATTCCTCATAACTTAAATTAAATCATGTAAAAAGGTTGAATAACACCTTAGTTTTTCGGGTAATGCACAAGTATATCCTCCTTTTTCTCCCACTTAACCAAAATGCCCCACTTCCAAAAAAATATCCCAAATTACCCTACTTTTTCTCCACAACACATGGTCGCATGCCCACGACCTCAATTTTTTGCCACTTCAGATGGTCGCATCCTGGGGATGCGAGTTTGTATAGGCGAAATTCCTTTTTATTTTTTGACTTCTTGTAATTATTATTAATTAAATATTCTATTATTAAATAATTTAAAAATAATAAAAATATTTAAAAATTCAAAATAATATTATATTAAATAATAATAACATTATAAATAATAATAATAATAATAACAATAATAATATTATATTTACTATTATTAAATAATTTAAAAATAATAAAAACATTTAAAAATTCAAAATAATATTATAATAAATAATAATAACATTATAAGTAATAATAATAATAACAATAATAATAATAAGAAAATTACATTAATACATTAAATTAAAAATACATGAAATTAAAAGGAAAAAAATACATTAAATTAATTTGGATTCATATTTTTCTACTAAACCAACCACAACTATTGATAAATTAATTTGGATGGCCAAGATTGAAGATTGAATAGATGAATTTGATTGGTCAAACTAAAATTATAAGGATTCATCTTTCTCTACTAAACAATCCGCAACCGTTCATAATTTAATTTGGATGGTCAAGATTATATTCAACAATTATCCACACCTTTACTTTTATCATCTAATTTTATTCAACAACCGTTGATAGTTTAATGTATTTTTTTCCTTTTAATTTCATGTATTTTTAATTTAATGTATTAATCTAATTTTTTTATTATTATTATTGTTATTATTATTATTATTTAAATTTATAATGTTATTATTATTTATTATAATATTATTTTGAATTTTTTGTTTTTATCATTTTTAAATTATTTAATAATAGTAAATATAATATTATTATTATTGTTATTATTATTATTTATAATGTTATTATTATTTATTATAATATTTTTTTCGAATTTTTAAATGTTTTTATTATTTTTAAATTATTTAATAATAGAATATTTAATTAATAATAATTACAAAAAGTCAAAAAATAAAAAAAAATTTCGCCTAAGGTCGCATCCCTAGGATGCGACCATCTGAAGTGGCAAAAAATTGAGGTGTGCAGTGGACATGCTACCATGTATTGTGGAGAAAAAATAAAGTAATTTGAGATATTTTTTTAGAAGTGGGGCATTTTGGTTAAATGGGAGAAAAAAGAGGATATACTTATGCATTACCCTAGTTTTTCATCATAAATTTCTTTTGTAAAAGTAGAATATCTTCAAATTTTAATTGAATATACAAATAAGAAAATATTTTCTATTTAATTTATAAATAAAATGGTATAGACCCCTACAACACAACGCTTTATTCTGTTACCGTTTTTCTTACAAGGACATGTTCTCATCCAGTTTAAATGGATGGATTCTAACAAGCTTCTCACTACTTGGGTGAAGTTTCTTATATCTTTAGAAATAAGATTCGAACCTTCTTCATATGATTATCATGAAGTCGCCCTATATAAGTAAAACAAATTGGTTCTGTTTTTTTGGAATTCCAACAAAACTTTGAGTTATTATCAAACTAGGTGCTTGGCCTCTCTACCTAATCCTTCCTAAACTGTTTTTTTTTTTTTTTTTTTTCTTTTCAATTTGACGACCTGAAATTTCTGTAGAACTTTAATTTTAAAGCATTCCTTATTATCCCAAGCCACTTACTTTGCCAAATTAATAGAAGTCAAAATCAATGATACCAAACTACACTTTCCAAAACAGGCTCGCCCAAACACCTACCCACAAAAACACTACCCTTCCCTCCATCCTTGGTTCCCTGTTGTGTTAAATACACACTCATAGCAAGGGTATAATATTTAATCTAATAATATCACCAAATACCAATTTTAGTAATAATAAAAAAATATTTAAAAATTTAAATCAAAATAAAAAGAAATTTTTTTTATTAATAAAAGAAAAAAGAAGATATTTTATTTTAAAAAAATACAGCCTCGTGTATATGTAGATACATTAGTTAAACCTTGATAACATTGTCGCGGGTTTTCTTTTCGGCTCCTCACACAACAGCAGCCAGCAGCAGTAATGGTGAAGCACTACAGACCCCCCGTGAGTAGTTCATATCTCTTTTCTCCCTTTCGAAAAATCCCTTCTAATTCTCTTCATTAATGCCTACCGCATCTAATCTTCGAAGTTCTCATGGCTTTGGGAATTTGTTGGAAAATCTCATTCTGCTTTCACGTTTTTTATACTAGGTTTCTTTTTTGTATTGCTGTATTCGTTTGTTTCGGTATTTTAATTGGAACCCTAGTTTTTTTTGTTAGGGGTTTCAATGTTTTTAGCCATTTAAGTATGATGTGGTTTTTTCAGTGCTTATTCGAAGTTCTCATGGCTTTGGGAATTCGTTTGTAACAATACGGAATTTAGATATGATGTGATTTTCTGTTGGGATTGTGAGAATTTGTAGTTATAATGTTTAAGTGCACAATCGTTTTACAGTAAGAAACTTAGATATGATGTGATTGTTTTTAGGAGTGTGAAAATTTGTAGTTATAATGTTTAAGTGCACAATAGTTTTACAGTAAGAAATTATAATAGAAAAAAAAATTCTACCTGAAAGTTCATGATTTTTTCTAATAATTTATGCCTGTGAAGAGTTTTTATTTCCTTTCATGTAACATGTTTTTTTCTTGTACGGCAGGGGAAGAAAAAGGAAGGAAATGCTGCTAAATTTGTCACTAGAAATCATGCTCTCAAGCAGCTTCAAATCAGTCTACCCCTTTTCAGGTTCCATATGCTCATATATATATAAACCAACATCAATGCTATATATGATAATTTTCTTGTTCCCGAAATGTCATGAAGCACATTCTACTTTAAAGAAAATTGCAAAAACTGTCCTACACCTGAATTTGGCGAAAAACATGGCAATGAAAGTGAAATAGCAAATCATAATGATTTGTGCTGTAATTGTGATGGTTACTTTCGTGACATGAAGCATTATCCATAAACCAATTTACGGGGCTTTTGTCGGAAAAGAAGGGTTTCTATGGGTTAAATTTCTCGTAGCTTGATTACATATATATATTTTTTGTTATGGTTATTGATCTAATCTGTTATCATTTTGAATATGCATATATTTAGTGTTACTCTTAAATATTTTGAAAAGTTAATATGGTTAAATGCGAAGTTGACTTTTTGTAAATTTTAGGAAGCTGTGCATTTTGAAAGGTGTAACTCCCCGTGAGCCTAAGAAAAAGTTAGGGCGTCAGACTTGCTACCATGTGAAGGATATAAGCTTTCTACATCACGAGCCTTTGCTGGAAATACATAGAGCAATAAGAGTACATGAAAGAAAAATTAAGAAAGCAGAGGCAAAGAAAAACATTGAACGTGCAAAGAGGTTACGTGAGAAAACACCCAAACCCAAGATAGATAGAATTATTCGGCAAAGGTTTGTTTGTTTTAGTTTTTTTCTTTCCAAATTTCAATTTATGTTATGTAGCCGGCGACATATTTCCAATCTTTTTCTTATCATTCTTTGAATTATAGGTACCCAAGATTTGTGGATGCACTTGGAGAATTGGATGACTGCCTTACAATGGTACATCTTTTTGCAGCATTACCTGCGACTGAGAGCAAAAAAATTGACGTGGAGCGTGTCCATAAATGTCGAAGGTATGTACATGGAATTATAATAACTTTGGATTGATTTGTCATAAAGAATTTAGGCCTTTGTGCCTAAATCTTTACTTTGAAAATAACAACTAGGGGGTTAGATTTTTATATTAAAATCTTGTCATTTACATTAATTTTCTTTTACCTTATGCTGTAATAATATTTATCTTGTATTGTTTATTGCATGCCCGTATTCTAGATTGGCGCATGAATGGCAAGCATACATATCTCGTACTCACAGGTTAAGAAAAACATTTGTATCTGTTAAAGGCATATACTACCAGGTACTGATTGTGGCATTTGTTATGTTAATCAATCATAATTGTACATTTTATTGATTTATTATGTCGTTTGTGCAGGCTGAAGTCGAGGGTCAGACAATAACATGGTTAACTCCTCATTCACTGCAGCAGGTTGTGTCTGATGATGTTGACATCCCCACCATGCTTAACTTTCTGCAATTATATGAGGTCAGTTTAGTTTTATGTTTGTATTAAGTGTCTTTAGTTTTTGATAAATAATCAATGTCCATACCATCCGAAGTAATAGGATAATAGATCTAAATATTTTAATCATGTAAACATTTAATTTGAATATGTTCTGCTGTGTTACGATTATCATGTGGTTCATGTTTAAAACAAATTTAGTTAGTCAACTTAAGTTCATATACTAATTGGTATGGTAAACTTCTAATTTCTAATGAATTGCTGCAGCCTCTTCTTGCTTTTGTCAACTTCCACCTCTATCATTCTATAAATCTGAAGTATCCTCCCATGCTCGATCCTCGCTTGGAGGCGTTGGCAGCAGGTACCATTTTCTCAACTTTTATGGAATTTGGTGAACTTGAATTGCTGCAGAGATTTGATGTATCTGCCGATCAATTTTCTTTTTAAACTTTGTAGATCTATATGCATTGTCAAGATATGCCAATGCCGACAACAGACCCGCTATACTGAGTTCTGAAGCTTCTCAATTAGTTGAATCTGAACAAGTGGGGAACAAGAAAACTGAGGCAGAGACTGAAAATGAAAAATCTGAACTAAGACTTGCTCAACTTCAGAATCAACTTCCTTCTAATGAACCTGGTGCACTAATGCACCTTGTTGAGAAAGCTGCAGGTGATGATGAAGAGGAATATGATCAAGAGACACGAGAATGCAAAAATCTCTTTCGAAATGTCAAAATCTTCTTGAGCAGGGAGGTAAGACCTTATAGCATTTGCATTTAATCTTGCAATATAAATTATTAGAAAATATAAAAAGTTGATGTTTGGAATAGTGATGTTAAAAATGGGTTACGTCTCAAAGTATTATACTTGGAAGTATTATAACATATATAAAAATCACTTCACGATAAGACAGTTGAGTGGTTTACACATTTTCTATTGGAATGTCTCATAGAGATGCCAATCAGGGTTGGGACAAACAATTCAACTATTATGACTCAACATGGTCACTGCAAGGTCTTGTTTTCATTTTGTATTTGTGGAGTTTCATTGGTCAGTTATATGTAGGTACCAAAAGTAAGCCTTTTCTGAGGGTTATGACATGCTCCTATATTAAAAAGTTGATGATGCTAACAATGCAATGCCCATTAAAAACTTAGCCTTTATTGTGTATATTTTGACATTGCCTGTAACTGTTGTGGTTTAATTGTTCAGGTACCTAGGGAATCATTGCTTCTTGTAATTCCTGCTTTTGGTGGTAAAGTTTCATGGGAGGGAGAAGGGGCTCCTTTTGGGGAATCAGACCAGAGCATTACTCACCAGGTTTGTGATTTAGGTGACATAACTTTTTTGAACTTTGTTTTAGGTTCACTTAGCTAATTCTTTCATTTCTTTAGATCGTTGATCGGGAATCACAAGGACATAGGTTCCTCTCAAGAGAATATGTTCAACCACAGTGGGTATTTGATTGTGTGAATGCACGCATAATTTTGCCAACAGAAAGTTATATGGTTGGAAGGTAACTTCTTATTCATCTGCGTTATAGTATACTGACTTCTCACCTCTGTTGTACAGTTTATAACCCCATTTAGCGTTGATTGTGGTGGTTTACAATTCCTTTCTTTTACAATGTAGACATTGTTAATATATTGCTTCTCACCTAAATTAGTACCTGTGCCTCTCTGTTCTTTGGTAATTGGTGTTGTATTATCTGTGACTATTTTTTAGGTTCATTTTGGTTGTGATTATTTGGTCGGCATGTGCTAATTTTGGTCTGAGGAAAATAATTTGTTCTACATGATATCTTTAATTTTTTGAAAAATGGATAGTATTTTGGTAATTAAAAATATAATATTTTAAATATGGAAAAAAATCCACATGTATAACAATCCCATAGGCTGTGGAATAAATCTTATCGGTCATGCAGATTTTAGTGTCAATCTCTTTAAAATATATAAACCCAACCTCATATAGTAAGTTGTGTCACATTGGATGTATTATTATTATTATTGTTGTTGTTGATGTTGTTGTTAATTATGATACAACATCAAATCTACACAACTTGTGTATAAAATCAATTATTTAGGGTTGGTTTACTTTGTGAAAACATTGTGTTTTCATTTTCTGAAATGTGCTCATTTTACCGTGATAAGAGACTCTTGAAGTGAACTAATGTCATAGAGAATGTAAAATGCTAGTTAATGAAGATGCATTTATGGAAATAATGAAAATAATTGACATGTTCATTTTTTCTATAAATGTAGACAATTGTTAACTTCATTAATCTGTTACTGGCTTATTAACAAGTAAAATAAATACAAATTTTAAGAAATGAAAATAGGAAAGGTTTTCCCAAATTAAACGGGCCCTTAGTTGTCGTTGCCAATGGCAAGTCATCATCAATCATTCATTAACTTGAGAGTCAAGATCAGAAGAATTCTTACATATATTTGTTTGTATTTCCGCGAGAGTACATTTTTATTATATTCAAAGAATAGTGTCGATATTAAAGAAAAAGCCTATCATATCCGACTTTAACGAAATTTTTCTTGTGAAAATGCTTCTTTTATTAACAGAATTCCTCCACCGCACTTGTCCCCGTTCGTTAACTATGACGAAGAAGGGGCATATGTTCCGGAGTATGCAAAGACCATTAAACACTTGCAAGCTGCTGCCAGAAAGGAAGTCCTTCCACTTCCAGGTGTAGAAAAAGATCTCGAAGATCCTCAAAATCTTTTGGCTGATGGTATCATTGATCGAGCAGAGGCTAACGAAGCGGCTAAGAGAAAGCAGAAGGTATGCATACTGAGACACGAACATTGCATATTGATTGGAGGCTATCATTCTATGTTTTACTTTGTTGATATGTAAATACTTCCATTTCAATGGTTGTGTTGCAGATGATGATTCTAGAGAAGCAATACCATGAGGATTTGAAGAAAGAACTTCAGGGTGCTACATATACTTCAGCAGGTTCTACTGCTGAAAAAGAAACATCTACTGGAGTGATTCAGACAGCTGAATCAACGAACAATGGTCAAGAAAATGTTGATGATTTGACTAAACTTATGATGTCTCGTAAAAAGAGGAAGCTATTAGAAGCCATGCAGGTACACCTATTTGTATCCTCTTTATACAGATTTGAATTTCTTATCCATATTAGTTCTTCTGTTTGTGTACTTTTACTTTTCAAATTATCTATCTGAACTTGCCATTTGACCATTACTATTCTATTTAATCTATATTCCTATTTAACTGGTGGGAAAGTGGCAGGTTGTCTTGTAATTACAATATAATATAATATTTTAGTTGATGAATGTTGCCTTTTTTTAATTAGTTTTGATGTTCATAACTTTTGTTGTTGAAATGTGTCACTCAGATGTCGAATGAGCGCAAGCAAGCTAAAAATGATCTTATTAAACACCGGAAAAAGAAAATCGATGAAGCTCAGAATCAAAGGAGTTGAATGGAATCTACGTCCTCAAAGGGTTTCAGCTATATGCCATTTCATTTTGTTATATATGTGCTAGCTGATTTAAAAGGCTAGTTTTCTTTTGTTGTTTTCCAGTATAACTTATTTTATTTATTATCTGTTCTTTCTGTTTTGTAACATGTTTTGGAAGGCCCAAAGAAAATTTTGAATTATTTTATCCGGCCAAATTTAAGTTATACCTTGATCTACTAGTTTGATTTGGTATTTGACTTTTAAGAAATTGTGAATCTCACCAGATATGAAATTAACTTAGCCTTGCAATTAATATTACTGAAAGTTGATATATTCAGTTACTACGAAAGTTTCTAGAGTTGGCTACATGAATAGATAGTTTCTGAGAAATTTCCAAATAAAATATATTTGAAAAATTAGATTTTTATAATGGTTAAATGAATTTAACTTTGTACACTTGATACAAGTAGGGATGACAATTAGTCCTATACTCAGTGGTTACTCGCATAAAAAATTCACAATGGATAGGGTAAAAACATGCATAATGGGTATGAGCATCCCGTCCTACACTGGTATTTATATAAATATATTATTTATTTATTATATTAGTGTTTAGTTTAATTAATTATTTTTTTTTATATATTTTAACATCTATTAATATCATTAGACTATTATAATATTTATAATTGAAATATATACGTTTGCAAATTTTTTAATAATTTGATTATGATAAATAGGTAAATAATTGTGATTTTATAACTAATAATTATATCTTATTAATTGTGATTTTATAATTATACTTGCAACTTTGCATCAATATCTTAGATAATATTGTCTATGACTTGGAAGTTGCAACTCCACAAAATATTATTATGGATATTTAAATATGTATTGTAATGAGTGTTTATTTGAAATGTTGAGTTAGAAAATATTTTGGTTTATAATATTTTATAATTGAATTTAAAATATTTGAATAATTTTTAAATTTAATCATAATAATATTATTTATTTATCGATTTTTTTTAGTTAAAGTGTGAGTAATGGGTTATAGACTACAATACTGGCTAGAATATTCTTATAATTATATGTGTATCATTTCTATTCATAGAATAGTCAATACCTTCCTAATCTATTTTAAGTAAACCATTGATGTATAGTTAATAGGTAGTCAATACCTTCCTAATCTATTTTAAGTAAACCATTGATGTATAGTTAATAGGTTTCTACATTGGACATGCATGATCATTGTATATATACGTTTCCAGATTAATGAGAAAGCAGGGCAATACAATTCCTTTTAGAATTAGTGGATTAAATCTTTCTACGTGAAGGGACTGGATGTAGCCAAGTTAGTGGTGAACCAAGACAAATTACTTGTTTCACTTTATTCTTCCACTCGTTAGTTTTGTTATTGCTTCTACTCCAAGTAAAATCATCAAGTCTTTGCTCCCTTTGTTAGTTTTAGAGTGATTTTTATTCTTTAAAAAATAAAGTTAATGGTTGAAACGAATTATTAGTTGTGCAATTCATTTTTCATTTTAACTAGATACTAATATAATGCATATGTCTAATTTAATTTGCACACTTAGCAACTACAATTAGGGGATAATTTTTCTAATTTGTTTGTTTTGTTATCATCAAAATATAAACTAGAGGATTGTAGCTAAAACCACTTTTGCACTAACAAAAATGTTTGTCATCCATTGATGGAAGTTATCCTTAGATTTAAGCATCCAACAACAAATGTGATGTGATCCTCTGATACACACATCCTCTGATTTTCCTGTCTTAATAATCAAGATACGGTAAATCAACATAAAACTAAGAAAGGACAAGAATAAATGTGAAGATTCAAGACATCTGACTAATTGTACGATCCTTACACTCTATAGGATAATTGTGCAACAATTCCTACAACGATCAAAATCTCTAATGGCATAAGTTTCTCTATATAAAGAAGCGAGAGCAATAAGTTCATACACGCCCATGCCAAAAACTTCTTAGCAAAAATTATTGTATACAGAAAAGAAAAAGAATTATGAGATTAACATAATCTCTCTAGGATTAATGTTATTCTATTGTGCCTTTTTATTTTCTTCTACCAATTAGCCCGTGACTTCTATTTATATGTGTCTCACTCACATATGTAGAAAAGACAAATTGAATTAAATAAAAAAATATTTCTCATTGAGAATTGTGAGTGAGAATTTCTTCTCCTCGAGTTCTTGGATTCCAACTTGTTTGAATCTTATCGATGGCTTTCATACCATTATGGAGATTCCTCTTAGCATATCAATTATCTTGATTGTGACACAATTCTTCTCAATCTCTTAATATTCCATCTTTTTAATTATTTATTTTAAATTACCCATATTTTTATCCATCCATATTTGGGGAGTGTCATCATTTGATTATTAAAGCTTAGGTTCGTGTGAATTGTTATTTTAAAAAAATTGATCATCTCTTTTAGACATTGTTTGTAAAGTTTGAAAAAAAAATTTAGTGGTTCGTCATGGAAGACAAAACCAAAGAAAAATATTTTCTTTACTAAATATCTTTCGAATAATAAGATATGCAGTTTGGACATTGATGGAATATATTGGATCAACATGACCTAGTACAATCATGGTTGATAAATTGGAAATTTGAATTCTTAAGCATTCACAACCATACTTATTTGAAAGTCTTGAGGATCCAAAGTTCCTGGAAATGGGTGAAGTGATGGTGACCAAAGAAGTACGTCTCTCATATGCAGTTTGGCCATTCATGGAATATATTGGATCAACATGACCTAGTACAATCATGGTTGAGTAATTGGAAATTTAACTTCTTGAGCATTCACAACCATACTCATTTGAAAGCCTTAAGGATCCAGAGTTTCAAGAAATGAGTGAAGTGATGATGAAGTGTTATATGATGTGACCTCAACGAAAACAAAACACTTGCTACGGGAACTTTTATGAAAGCGTAAAAGTCAAGCACACCATAATTACATCAACAAGTACTCATTTTTATTTAGTAATCGCAAATATATCATTATAGCATTAGAACAAAAAACTTGTAAGAGAAAAGATAAGAGGATAAAAAAAAGTAATGAAGAAAAGAAAGAGGTCGAAGAAAAATCTGAGAAAGAAGAGAGAAAATTAAGTGCTTATAATTTTTTTTGTAGATAACCTCTTTGTAAAAGAAAAAGTTGTTTACCAAAGAAAACAAAAAGTGTGAGGAAAAGATTGAAATGAAAATTGAAATATTCTCAAAAGCTGAAGATGAGGAGAAATGAGTATTATTTTCAAGGAATTTATTTTTTTTTTTTTCAATATAAAGATGTGTGTTTCACTACTAGTGTTTACTCTTTGTTTATAGGTGCTTATTCTATTTTGAAGGAACATGAAACAACAATCCCAAAAGAGGTACCACAAAGATTCAAAAGAGTTGCGTTTGAATCTAGAAGATGAAGATAACTTACAAATGCTAGAAATTCAAGGACTAAATTCAATAATGTCTCTTTACAAGTAGAATTAATTTAATAATGGAATCAAAATAATCCAATTAATTTTTGTTGAAAATGTAATTTAGTAGGTGACGACTTCTCTATCTTATTATATCTATGTTTGATTGAAGTAACCATTGAATTGTTAAAATGCTTAAAAAATTATCTACAAATTATCTATTAAACTCAAGATCAAATTCAATGGCTATCATAGTAAAAAAACGGGTTAGAAGTTGTCCACAAATATGTGATATTTTTATTATTTTATGGGGTTAATTACAATAATAGCTAAATACAATAAATAGATACAAATAAAAAGGGGTTTATGAAAAAATGTATTTTGACTTTGTTTTAATTGCTTTCTAACGATTTTCTAATTAAGACTATACAAAATAATTATTTAAGAAAGTTGTTGTTAGTTTATTGTGGCTTTTCTTTTCTTCTACCAAACAACCTATGACTCCTATTTATATGTGTCTCACATATGTAAAAAAGACAAATTGGATTAAATAATAAATATTTATTTTTTAGAATTGTGAGTGAAGTTTTTTCGTCTTTGAATTTGTGGATTGTAACTTGTTTGAATCTTATCAATAGTTTTGTAATCATTGTGACGATTCCTCTTGACTTATCAACCATCTTGATTATGGCGCCTTTCTTCTCCATCTCTTAATCTATTCCATCTTTTTATTTATTTATTTTAATTTTTTCATACTTTATCCACCCATATTTTGGATGTGTCACCAGTTATCCTACATTTCATTTAACTACATATTCGAACTTTAAACGAATTACCAAAAAATGCAGTGTAAGTAGGATTATAACTAAAGTTGCATTTGAGCCAATCCTTTGAGGGCAGTAACTTTACAAGAAAATATAGCTTTTACTTTAAAACTTTATCATCCACTGTAAGGTGGGAAAAACATCCATACATGTCGAGATAGTTAGCGTAAAACAGTTTATATAAATAAATGTGTGTGTGTAGAGTAACTCAATTTCTACTAGAGCTAAACACCTAAGGAAAACTAATACTCGTTAGTTACTCATGAGGTTATTAATGAGGTGATGTCGACCTTAAGTATCTTATCATAGTATTGATATATTTAAATATTATTGGAATATGTAATGTTTATTGTTTGTGTATGTTGTTTGACCTAGTTGTTAGAATGTGTTATATGATACTTGTGATTCTTAGATTAAGAATGATAGTTTAACCTTAATATAAGATAAAATAATAAATGATTGCATTAATTCGGTTATGGTGACGTTAAAGTAGAGAAAGTAGAATGATAAATATAAAAATATGACACTCAACATAAGTGACTTTTGGAATATATAATATAATATGATTATGGTAGTATCTAGGGTTAGAGTGACCATAACTTGAGTGATTATATAAACTTGTATAAGAATTGTTAAATCTACTTCTCTGTATATGAGCGCACAAGATTGATCTAGTGTCTTAATCCCAATTGAGATTGTTATTATTGAATGCTTAATAAGACTAGGATCTTATCCTAGTATTGAGGGACGACGATCGATATATAACATTTAAACTTTAAAAGAAATCAAGTGACATATGATAAATTAGTGCTTAGACCACAATCAATAAAATATTAAAAATATTTCCAACATTTTGATTGAATGATAACTTTTAATTTTTGCTCGAAGAAGAATAAAAAATTAAAATTGAATTTGGAAAAATGTTGCTTTAGAATGATAAACTTCAACAACAAAAAAAACAAGAATAAAATAAATCTTTAATAAAATGAAGTTTGAGAAAATCACATAAGAAAAGAAGTTTGTTGTTCTTAACGTACCAACAAGATATTTGGATGAACTATTTAAATATTATCTAATAATTAACAAATATCATACTATATTATGAATAATATAATAAATTAAAGTAACGTTTTACGTTTTAAATAAAATTAAATAAAAGTTATAATAGTATAAAAAAAAGAGAAGGCAAAAAAAAGATAGACCATTTACGGTAAAACAAGTACTAAAAATTTTGTGCGCATAAATTTCTGGAGTTCATTCCACTGTTGAGTTATTTGAGTTTGAGTATAATCTTTGAAATTCCAACTTCCCGTCTCAACAACCAAATGGCGGAAGCACGGTTTTTGAAAAACTTACCAAATGCATGATGCAGCTAGGTATCCGTATATGTGGTCGGAATTTCTATTATTCGAAACGACGCGTTAATGACTCAGTTATGCTTTCTTGGTAAACAAAAAGTTCATCATCAAATCAAAATCATTAATCATTGTTTAGTCAAGTAACTATGATTACATTATTACACAGAATTTGGAGGTGAAGGCATCCTCCACAAAATAAAAACCCAAATCAAACAGATCGGAAGCAAAGCTAATCAATCCCTCAACATAATAAACAAGAAAAACCCCGAAAAGAATCAAATAAAACGCATAACTATTTATTTACAACAGAAGCATTTTATTATTATCATTTTCTACTTCATCTATTTTGGCGATTGTGTCTTAGTTTGTTTTGAAGATTTACCGGTAATTGCTTTCTTCACTTTCGAGATTGAATGTTTAACCTTCGATCCAACTCCTGATAAAATGCCATGAGATTTTTTGTGCGAAGCTTTTGCGTCAATATCTCGAGATTCTTTGATAATGAGAGCATTATCAATTATTTTTTCAAACTCTTGTGCTTCTTGAGTGATTTCTTTCTCTTTGGTTTCTAGGTTTCCTGTGGCTGCTTGTTTTATTGCTTCTTGGGACTCAACTTCTTTTGTGGGAGGATTGTTTTCAAAGCTCAGGTGTGTTGTCACTATCTTCTCGTTGTTGTCATGATCTTTAACCTGTTTCACAAATTGATATTCATGTTTTTCTTATCTTTAATATGGAATGGCATTTTCAAAATACTAGTTTAAATATGTTCTTAGTAACAATGTTGTTAAACTTGAGAGTCTAAATAAACTCGTGGAGCCTATCTAAACTATTTACACTAATAGTTACACTCTTTCTATGTTGCTTTTGGCTGTTGTTTTATTTAAGTCTCATTAAAGTTTGTTTATGTTGGAATTAATCCCTATAATATGTGTGTATTTTAGTCCTTATGTAGCTCATTTTGGAGGGACTAAAATAAAATTTTCTATATATTACATAGATCAATTCCAATGCAAACAAATATTTCAAGGACTAAAACAAAAGGACTAAAAGTCATAAGTGGTATATGTGCAAGGACTACAAATAAAGAATATTTTACAAGAAACAAAAACAGAAAAGTGGTATATTTACAACACCTAAAACATATTTACGACTAATTACTATATTGAGTTCACTCACCTGATTAACTGTCTCTTCTCTGGGAAATGATTCCCGAGCTTCTGATAGGCTTTCTCTAGAATCTATGTTTTGTTCTTCAATGTATTCATTTCCATCACCTATGTCAACTCCATCATGAACCTGCTTTATATATTTCATTAATATGAGAATAGAGAATTTGTCTAAGATTGGTGTAAAAATTAGAATTGTTTATCCTTACCTCGGTTGTAACGCTAAATGCTGAGATTGGTTTGGCATTTAGTGGTGTAATGAAATGATGATGTTCCAGCTCAGGTTTTATCTGATCTTCGCACTGGAGTTTTAGTCCTTGATTATAATAATCAGATTCACATATCTGATGTGGAATAATGTTGCTTTTCTCTCTGGTTTGCGAGATTTGTTCATTGGGATGAATTTGGGCCTTAGAATCTAAGAAAGATTCAAGCTTCTTGCATGGATAAGGTGGTTCAGATACCAACTCCTCAACCATGGATGAGTAACACTGCACATTTTGATTACTTGAGAAAGAAAAAATTTATGTGGTATATGAAAATTAATGCTTAATATCTGCATACTGAAGCACCCTATTTTGGCCTGGCGGAGATGGAAATATTAGAAATTATAATGGTATTTACTACTGCACAAGTTTTACTGATACCTCTTATTTGAATTTTGTATTTACTGTTCCACACTAATACATGCATAATTTTCTTATATTGTAAGAGGAAGAAATATTCACAGACCTTCTCTACTGGAAGTTCACGTTTGTCTGTTATAGCGGACTCATGCATGCCACTCTGACCATCTGGATCCAATTCTGCTGATATTTTATTGACAACAGTACTTTCTAAACTGTTCCTGACTTCATGATCTGTGAATGTTGCTTCTGGTGTATGCGTTGAGGCATCAAAACTGTTCTTTTTGTTACTTTGCTCTTTAGGCGTGGATTCAAGAGCTAATTGAAGATTATCATTTTTGTCAGCTTTGACAATCTATTTCACAATAAATGGAAACAGAAAAAGGAAGTTACAAAGAATAACCATGGAAATGGATAAACCCACATTAGCCACATAAATTCTGTTGAAATATATTAAAAAGAAGTTACCACATGCACACCATGTGTGTTTGTAATTTGCACGTTTATTATACTAGCTTACTAGAATTAGAAGTTAGAAAAATTGTTTCGTTATGATCATATGCCATTGGTTTTACTTATCAGAAATTGAAGTTAAATATGTCTGTCAGACCTTTTCAGCTGGGGTATCATCAGTGGTCTCTTGTTCATGGATAGAATCTTCTGTTTCCAATTTAGTTGCTACTCTTTCTATTGCAAGACCAGTTAAACTGTTTTCTAAAGTTGTTTCTGAGTTCTCTTGTCCTTCAATACTCTCATTGTTTTTTGGAAAACTAGTTTCAGTACATTCTTTCTCAGAATCTAATTTACAATAATCATAAGCAGATGAATGCTTAATATCAGAGTTGTTTTTGTTTGTGCTTTGGTCAGAAAGCATTGACCGATCTTTTAGCATGGAACTATCTTCATTTGAACACTCCGTAATGATATCTCGAGATAGAAATTCAGATACATCTTCTGGTTTTGTGACTTTGTGTTCCTTTTGACATTCTTTAGTATCATTAATTGGACTCATTGCTCCACTCTCCGGTCCTTCTAAATTTGGATGTTTTAGATCCATGTTCTCTTCGCTTTGTGCTTCATGTTGGGCTTCACCTTTCTTTTCAATCTCTGTACAAGAGCATGTCTCTTTGTGAAGATCAAATGTCTCTTTTATCATTGTTAGAATATTAAAAAATATCTTATAATATCTTTTATATTATATTAGAGTATCTTGAATTATTTTCTACGATCAATTTATAATCATAGAGATATCTTATAATATCTCTAATTATTATTATGATTTGTTTCTGATTTAAGATTGAGTCTATGTTTTTCTATAAATAGATATTAGTATTAAGTCTTTTGTAATCAAGTTAGCATAAAACTATTATTAATAATATTCAAACCCTTATTATTTTCTCTTCTCCTTTTCTCTAAAATCCAACAATTTCAACATGGTATCTAGAGTCTATTTCCATCCTCCTTGAACAATTTCACCGTTGTTCCGCTTTCGTGTTCCCAACAATTAGGGAACATAATCATAGTTTCTCTTTTTTCAACGTGAACATTCCTTTTTCAAACCACTATCGTGTTACATTCTGACACTGATTTCACTCATTTTCCGTTCAGTTCGCTACTTCCGCCGTCACCGCCACTGTTTTCGATAAACAACCCTCTGCTGTAAAAAACAAATAAAAATAAAAATAAAAATCCAAAAAAGTTTAAGTTTTTCTGCTGTATCCCTTATCCGTTCTAATCACCGGTGGGTTTATCTTTAGTGTATTTACACACAATGAAGAAAGAAAAACAAACTGTGAATTAGTTTGATTAGGGTTTATTTTTTATTAATTTATTATTATCATCAATTTGAAGTGGTGATGGCTCAGGTTCAGGTTCAACATCAAACTCCTGCCATCGTGTTGGCTCCTTTGAACGGTGTGGTTGCCACACCAAACCCGAACTTCGTTACATCGTCATTGTACGTTGGTGACCTTGACCTAAATGTCAATGATTCTCAACTTTACGATCTGTTCAATCAGGTTGGCCAAGTCATTTCGGTTAGGGTTTGTAAGGATTTGGCTTCGCGTCGTTCACTTGGTTATGGTTATCTTAATTTCAATAACCCTCAGGATGCGGCTAGGGCATTGGATATGCTGAATTTTACTCCACTGACCAGCAAATCTATTAGGGTTATGTATTCTCATCGGGATCCTAGTATTAGGAAGAATGGTATTGCAAATACTTTTACCGAGAATTTGGATAAGACAATTGATTACAAAGCTTTACACGATACTTTTTCTAAATTTGGACATATTTTATCTTGCAAAATAGCTACTGACATTTCTGGTCAGTCTAATGGTTTTGTTCAATTTGACATTGAGGAATCTGCTCATAATGCAATTGATAAGTTAAATGGTTTTGGTGTTATGATTTTGTTCAATTTAACAATGTTTATGTGAAAAACTTATCTGAGTGGATGAGTTGAGAAAGGTATTTGGAGAATATGACACCATTACTAGTGCTGTTTTGATGAGAGATGCAAATGGTAGGTCAAAGTGTTTTGGTTTTATCAATTTCGAAAATCCAGACAATGCTGCTAATGCTGTGGACGTATTGAATGCAAAGAAATTTGACAAAAAGGAGTGGTATATGGGGAAAGCCTAAAAAAAATCTAAACGAAAGCTTGAGCTGATAGGTCGGTTCGAGCAGACTGTTAAAGGAATTTGTAAACAAATATGAAGGGGTGAATTTGTATATCAAGAACTTGGATGATTCCATTGGTGATGAAAAGCTCAAAGAAATGTTATGAGTTTGGCACAATTGCCTCATACAAGGTTATGCGAGATCCAAAGTTAGTAGAGGCTACTGTTGGGTGTGGTTTAGGGTTACTATTGGGTGTGGTTAACATTTTGGGCTTCCTTTTATACATTTTTGGTGCACGATTATTCTCTCTTCGACGGTTCCAAATCTGCCCTTACTTTCCAATTTTGATCATCGAAAATATGTGTCCATGTTCAAACAACCATTATCTCTCTTGTTTTGGACGAATTTTCTTACTTTGTTGATCGATTATGACTTCGTTTCGTTAGAGTTGCGTTGCTTCTTCTTCGGTGTTTGTCATGCAATTTAGTTCTTACTAATAGATTATAACAGTGGCTTCTATTCCGACCGACGATCATTCTTGTGGTGTCCTTTTTCCCACATATTAATCATATTAGTGACAACTTCTTCCTCCATTGATAGTTATTTTAACGGTGTCTTTTATTTTCATGACTCCCTTTATCTTGGCAATTTGCCCCAGATACATTGGTCCCATCTTTGTCACAAATGTACTGACCTTTCCTTTCTCTACTTGAAGCATGCCTCTTTTTCTTTGAAATAAATTCAAGTTTTAATATTTTGAGTCTCCGTTATTATTGGTTTGAAGCTTCCAAATGAAGTTTTTTAGAATAACGAAGCTTGCTTTATTCAATTGGTTGCCATGAATTTCTCTCAGGCTGATGATCAATCAGGCTATCTGGGTAGGCTATATTTATAACAATTCTCTCTGACTTCACATGCATCCCTAAATTGCCTTTTCATCTTTTTTATTATTTTGTGGAGCAAAACATTATTTTCTTGTAGCAAGTTAAAGCTTAGTAAGCTTTAGCTTGAGGGTGAGTGTTGAAATATTAGAAAATATCTTATAATATCTTTTATATTATATTAGAGTATTTTGAGTTATTTTCTATGATCAATTTATAATCATAGGGATATCTTAGAATATCTCTAATTATTATTATGATTTGTTCCTGATTTAGGATTGACTCTATGTTTTTTTATAAATAGATATTAGTATTGAGTCTTTTATAGTCAAGTTAGCATAAAACTATTATCAATAATATTCAAACCATTATTATTTTCTCTTCTCCTTTTCTCTAAAATCCCACAACTTCAACAAACATAAACTGTGGCAAAAATTAAAATTTATACGTTTTTGAAATAAATATTGTGTTGCATGCATAGAGACATAATTAAGACATGCAAATATGAAAATGCCACGTGTTGTCTATCATTTTCTGGTTTATTTTGTTGCAGTGGAGTCAAACCTCAAGAACTTTTGTGCTCTCCTCAAACTCATTTTCTGGTCTGTGCCGCTGTTTGGTATCTAACACTGAAGATTCAGCTACCTTGTATACTTCTTGAATACTTTTCTCAAGTGTCTCATCTTTGACAGATGCTATGGTGGATATATCCTCAGACACACCTGTTATTACAAAATAAGATGATAAAAAAAAAATTGTCTGCCAAAGGATTGCTTAGGTAATTCATATTTGGTATATGTTGAAGAATAAAAAAAAATTAGATTTTATTCTCTTTAATTTTATATTATTATGTTTATTTTTATTGTCACTATTACTCAGTATTACTATTGTTATTTCTTTTCCTATATAAACAGCTTAGGGCTATAGTAATAAAACATGAAAGTATTTTGTCTTTTACTTTCTTTATGGTATGAGAGCTCTGGTTAGGGTTCTGTAAACCTTTCCACAACCCATTAAGGTTTGGCGCTCCAACCATTCCACAATCAGGGTTTGGCGCTCCAACCAACTGAGCTATGGCACACAGTACCCCATGGAAGGTAGCCCTCATAGGTGGCGGCGACAACGACGATGGTTTGGGTAAAAACTCAAAAGTAGTCAACAACGCCGACAATTTAGGCAACACCCCAGGCGGCAATAGCAATGGCACATATGGCAGCGGCACAGTCGGCAATGGCAGCGGCCCTGACAGTCAGAATGGTTTTTCCAACAACCTTTTTGGCTATGAGGGAACTTCTAATGCCCTCAAGGTTGAAATCCAGTAACTAAATGGAAAAAATTATGTTGAATGGTCCCAAACCGCAAGATTGATTTTAGATGGTAAGGGCATATTTGGTTTCCTAACAGGAGAGGTGCAAATGCCTGCCACAACTGATCTGAATTACAGGTTTTGGAAATATGAGAACTCTGTTATTATTGCTTGGCTGCTTAGTAATATGGAATCAACAATCAAAAAACCTTTTATGTTTTTGCCTATTGCGAAGGAAGTTTGGGAGGCTGTCAAAGAAACATATTCTGATGTTCATAATTCTTCTCAAATTTTAGATCTCAAATCACGATTGTGGCATGCCAAACAAGGAGATAGAGATGTCACTACCTATTATAATGAGTTGATGACACTATGGCAAGAATTGGATCTATGCTATGATGATCATTGGAAGTGCTGTGAGGATAGTGTTTTGTTTCTTAAGAGACAGGAGAACGACCGTGTATTCATGTTCTTGGTTGAGCTTAATAAGCGGCTTGATGAAGTCTGAGGCAGAATATTGGGAAAGATCCCATTTCCATCACTTCGGGAAGCGTTCTCAAAAGTTAGAAGAGAAGAGGCGAGACAAGGTGTTATGATGGATAAGTCACCTTTTGTTGGTGACGTTGAAAGCTCTGCCCTAGTCACTAAGAATGAAGACGAGAAGAGCGTTGTCAAGAAACCATGGTGCAAACATTGCAAACGTCCAGGGCACACACGTGATACATGTTGGAAGCTCCATGGAAAACCTCTAAATTGGAAGAAAAAAGAAAGAAACGAAGGTCATGCGCTCCAAGCCGGTACATCTGATCAAGAGAAGCAGTCTCCTTCAAGCCCATCTCCTTTCACCAAGGAACAGTTAGATCAATTGTACAAACTTCTTGAGTCTCGAACTTCTTCTTGCTCTATAGCTCAAAGAGGTAATTTTCCAAATACTGCTCTACTTAGTGTCACTCCGAGCCATACTTGGATTATCGATTCTAGTGCTACTGATCATATGACTGGGGAGTCGAGTCTATTTTCTTCTTATAGTCCTTGTGCAGGTAACCACAAAATTAAAATTGCAGATAGCTCTCTTTCAGCCATTGCAGGGAAAGGTTATGTTATTTTGTCACCTAAGTTAACCTTAAAAGATGTCTTAAATGTTCCTAATTTATCATGTAATCTGTTATCCATTACTAAATTAACAAAGGATATAAATTGTCAAGCTAACTGATAGAAACCAGAATTTTATTGGCTAGAATTGATGAGCTCTGATGCTCTTACAATGCTGGAAATATAAAAAATGCAGAAAAAGAAATAAACCAGAGTTCTAAGAACTCCTAAACCAGAGCAAAATTGCTCCTAACCAGAGAAAGAATTCCCCTAATTGTTTCTTAGAATATTTTCTGAATATCTTTCCCTCTCCCTATTCTCTCATTCTTATAACATTAAATAATTAACATTATTAATTAGTTTTTATTCCTTTCATTCATCCTTCTTGAAACTGCATGTCTTTCCCACTTCCCCTCTTTAATGAAATATCAGTAGGATAAGAGACATTATTACTAGCTTTTATTCCATCCATCAATAGCTTTTATTCCCTCCATCAATCATGCTAGAAACTGAATGTGTGTGAAGTGTGTGACTTGGTTGAGTGGGCCCCATTCTTTGGGTCTCATTCCTCTTACTTTGCAGTGTTCTATCATTGCCATCCACTTCAAAATGAGCCTTGTCCTCAAGGCTAACATTAAGACATTGATTTTGTAACAGACTTCCAGATTCCCAGTTGATGGTTTCCTTATTCTCTTCCCATGTTATGATTTTTCTTGGCTTTAGTATATTCGTGGTAACAACATTAAGTTCTTTTTCCTGATTGATTCTACAATTCTTCGGATATTGACACTGCAGCTTCACAATTTTCCCCTTCCAGTCCAAGCAAATTGCCATTTCTTCCCAATCAAATAACACCTTGCCTAACTTATGCAGCCAAGCCACTCCCAAGATCATGTCCTCACCTTGTAATTCCACTATGTAAGCTTCAGTAGTGGTCTGGAACCTTCCAATTTGAATGTCAAACTTCCCACACTTCTCTGCTATGGCCACACAGGAACCGTTTCCAAATTCTGCGGTCGTAACTGGGATCTGTTCTATTGCAAGCTGCAGAACTACAGCCATTTGAGGAGTCACAAAATTGTGAGTAGCACCAGTGTCCACCATCATCATGACCGGTATGCCCTTCACAGTACCTTCCAAACGTAGGGGAAAAGGGAACCAATTTCGAGCTCTGCCTTCCTCTGCTATTCTGAACAACACTGCATAATTGCATCTTACTGCAACGTCTTTCTCCCCTTCCTTCAATTCGATAGTTAGGGCTTCACCGACATCGTCCGTCACTTCATCATCTCCCAGAATTACCAAACGCAACTGTTTTTCAGCACACTGATGAAGAGGATGGAACCTTTCCCCACATCGAAAACAGAGGCCTCGCGCCTTACGATCCATTAATTCAGAATATGGAAGATGCTTAGTTCCCCGATTGCGATTTTTGTGGTTCCCCCGTCGCTCTTCATTGCCATTTGTTCGTGTTTGGTACTGATTAAGGTCGCCTCCTTGCATGTTTAATTCCGGGTTAGGATTTGACCCAGTTAGAGTATATTTGGATTGACTTCCCCCAGGACTTGCATTTCCCTTGTTTGGGCCTGGAAAAAAACCCAGTCCAGACCCATTTCTATTAGTAAGCCCATTACTTCCTTCTTTTCCCCCTTTCCAGTTTCGTGAACGACCTCCACTTCCTCTGTAATTCAATACGCCCCGTAACTCTATTTCAACATCACGAGCCAATTTCATCGCCTCCACACGTGTCTTAGGGTTGAAGGTCCTTACTCGCAAACGTACCTCTGGTTGGAGGCCACCCAAAAAATACCCAAGGTATTGTTCTTCGGGGAGACGCTTAACTTGGGAAGAGAAATATTCGAAATCTGAAATGTACTCTTCCACATCTCCAGTTTGTTGAAGATCTTTCAATTCTTCGAATGGATTATCGCTCTTTCTTCCTCTATATCTCTCAATCAGCGCTTCCTTCAACTTCAACCATGTGAGATCATCCTCCGTTTCACATAGAAGATTAAACCAATGAATGGTTGCTCCCTCCATGCTAATTTTCGCCAAAACGAACCTTCACTTTTTCGGATATTCCCTGTACCTCAAAATATGTCTTTGCTCGCGTGATCCACCCCACTGGATCGTCACCATCAAATAATGGCAGCTCCACCTTCTTCATTGACATCTTGTATTCCGTAATTGACTCATCGATGTCGATTATTTGCGACGTCCCAGGAGTAGGCCGATTCAACAGTTTTGCAAACTCTATCAAAATGGTATGACGAAATTCATCCAAGGTTTGACGCATTGAACCTTCCATCTCAGCCATTCTTATCTCCAAAGCCTCAACCTTGTCAGACATTTTCGGTGGCATTCGGTTTTCGCTAGCTTCTATCTCTATCCGGCAGGTCGGAGCAATGATAGAAACCAGAATTTTATTGGCTAGAATTGATGAGCTCTGATGCTGTTACAATGCTAGAAATATAAAAAATGCAGAAAAAGAACTAAACCAGAGTTCTAAGAACTCCTAAACCAGAGTAGAATTGCTCCTAACCAGAGAAAGAATTCCCCTAATTGTTTCTTAGAATATTTTCTGAATATCTTTCCCTCTTCCTATTCTCTCATTCTTATAACATTAAATAATTAACATTATTAATTAGTTTTCATTCCTTTCATTCATCCTTCTTGAAACTGCATGTCTTTCCCACTTCCCCTCTTTAATGAAATATCAGTAGGATAAGAGACATTATTACTAGCTTTTATTCCATCCATCAATAGCTTTTATTCCCTCCATCAATCAGGCTAGAAACTGAATGTGTGTGAAGTGTGTGACTTGGTTGAGTGGGCCCCATTCTTTGGGTCTCATTCCTCTTACTTTGTAGTGTTCTATCACTAACTTCTTTCATTCTCATTGCACTTTTAAGGATTTGAGCACGGGGAAAATGATTGACAATGCTAAGGAGAGTGGAGGACTCTATTATCTTGACAATGGACTCGATTTCAAAGACCAACAAAAAACAAGTACCTGCTTTGAATCTATTTTTGTTTCTTCTAATAATGATGATATTATGTTATGGCATTTACGGTTAGGACATCCTAGTTTTCCGTATTTGAAACATTTGTTTCCTAAATAATTTTCTAAGAAGGATCCGTCTTTATTACATTGTGAAACTTGTGAATTTGCTAAACATCACCGTTCTTCTTTTTCTACACAACCATATAAACAATCAAAACGGTTTGCAGTTATTCATAGTGATGTTTGGGGTCCTAATAGAATAAACACATTTTCTAATAAAAAATGGTTTATAACTTTTATTAATGATCATACTAGAATTTGTTGGATTTATTTATTGAAAGAAAAATCAGAAGTTGGACCGATTGTCAAAAATTTCTTTAAAATGGTGCACACTCAATACCAAACAAATATTCAAGTATTCAGAAGTGACAATGGTAAAGAATATTTTAATATACTTTTGTTTGATTTTTTCTTGCAAATGGGGTTATTCATCAAAGTTCTTGTGTTAATACACCCCAACAAAATGAAATTGCAGAGAGAAAGAATAGGCATCTTCTTGAGGTTGCTAGAGCTTTACTATATGCAAATAAGGTTCCAAAATATTTTTGGGGTGAAGCTGTTTTAATTGCATCATATTTAATTAATCGAATGTCATCTAAAGTTTTAGATTTTCGTACACCTCTTGATGTTTTTCGAAGTTATTTTCCTTTGACTAATGTCTCTGCTGATTTGCCACTAAAAGTTTTTGGTTGCACTGCTTTTGTTCATGAACATAAACACCTTTACAAGCTTGATCCACGAGCAATAAAATGTGTGTTTACCGGTTACTCTCCAACTCAGAAGGGGTATCAGTGTTTTGAACCAAAATCAAAAAGAGTTTTTGTAACAATGGATGTTACTTTTGTTGAAAATCAACCATTTTTTACTGACATTCATCTTCAGGGGGGAAATTTAAAGGAAGATTCATCTTTTACTTTTGAAAACATCATTACTTTAAGTGATATAGTGTTGTCACAAAATTCTGAGACTTATATTGATGCACCAAAAGAAAATACCCAAGAATCTATATTGGAACTCAATCCACTTATGAATGAGGTTTCGACAGATTCAGGGGCGACAATTTCAAATCAAAATCACAATGATAAAATGATTGATCTCAATAATAATGAAGGACCATCTGAAAGGCCACAACATAATGATTCAGATAAAGAGACACAAAGCAGGTGTACTACAATTGGCCCTACTTGGAAGGGAAATGTCTTTGAAAGTAGAAACTATAAACAGAGAAATGAAGGACCCATTCTTCGACCCTTCCAAGATTCTAAACTAATATATAATCCAACACATCATCTTGATACAGGTAAGTCTTCTTCTATTCTTAAGAGTCATGTCGAGTATCCTGATATAGACCTTCTTATTGAAATTAGAAAACCTATTAGATCATGCACTAAATATCCTTTGTCTAATTATGTGTCATACTCAAAATTGTCTTCTTCATTTGCTGCAGTTACCTCTAAGTTGTCTACTGTAGAAATTCCAAAAAATATACAAGAGGCTCTAAAAATTCCAAAGTGGAAGGAAGCTGTTATTGAGGAGATGAGAGCTCTTGAGAAGAATCAAACTTGGAGAGTCATGACGTTACCTACAGAAAAGAATACTGTTGGCTGTAAATGGGTATTTACTGTGAAATATAATTCTGATAACACAGTTGAAAGATACAAGGCATGCTTGGTTGCTAAAGGGTTTACTCAGACATATGGCATTGATTACTCAGAGACTTTTGCTCCCGTTGTCAAATTAAACACTATTAGAGTTCTCTTGTCCTTGGCAGTGAATTTAGATTGGTCTCTTAACCAACTTGATGTAAAGAATGCTTTTCTGAATGGTGATTTGGAGGAGGAAGTATACATGGATAGCCCACCTGGCTTTGAAGATAAATTTGGTTCAAACGTGTGCAAACTACAAAAATCCCTTTATGGTCTCAAGCGATCTCCAAGGGCTTGGTTTGAGAAATTCACTCAATCGGTTAAAAGGCAAGGATATATGTAGGGGCAATCAGACCATACTCTGTTCATGAAGTTCTCTGATGTTGGTAAAATTGCAATTCTAATTGTATATGTAGATGATATTATTCTCACAGGAGATGACATTGTTGAGATGGAAAGATTGAAGAAAAATTTGACAAAAAAATTTGAGATCCAAGATTTAGGCGCGCTTAAATACTTTCTTGGTATGGAAGTTGCTCGCTCAAAGAAGGGAATTGTTGTTTCTCAAAGAAAATACATCTTAGATCTCTTGGAAGAAACTGGGATGAGTGAGTGTAGACCAGCAGATACTCCAATGGAATTAAATGCTAAACTTTGGGAGAAAGGCAGTGTTCTTGTAGAGATTGGAAGATACCAGAGGTTAGTCGACAAACTTATTTATCTAGCTCTAACTAGACCTAACATCGCTTTCTCTGTGAGTGTTGTAAGTCAATTCATGCATTCTCCCTATGAAGAACACTTGGAGGCAGTTTTTATCGAATCTTAAGGTACTTGAAATCCAATCCTGGAAAGGGTTTGTAAGAAAACTAATGACAGAGAAGTCTCTATATTTACAGATGCTGATTGGGCAGGATCAATTACTGATAGAAAATCTACCACCGGATATTGTGCCTATGTTTGGGGAAATTTAGTTACTTGGAGAAGTAAGAAACAAGGGGTTGTTGCTCGAAGCAGTGCAGAAGCTGAATTCAGAGCAATGTCTCAAGGAATTTGTGAACTTTTATGGATTCATAAACTCTTGGGTGAACTTAAAATGAAAGTTGACTCACCCTTAAAATTGTTTTGTGATAGCAAAGCAACAATAAGTGTAGCTCACAACCCTGTACAACATGATAGAATCAAGCATATTGAGCTCACAACCCTGTACAACATGATAGAATCAAGCATATTGAGATTGACCGCCATTTCATAAAAGAAAAAATTGATGCGGGAGTTATATGTCTACCATTTGTGACTTCCAATCAGCAAACTGCTGATATTTTGACAAAAAGTTTGGCAAGACCCAATTTTGAACGACTTATAGCCAAGTTGGACATGACAGATATCTATGCACCAACTTGAGGGGAGGTGTTGAAGAATAAAAAAAAATTAGATTTTATTCTCTTTTATTTTATATTATTATGTTTATTTTTATTCTGTTATTATTATTCAGTATTACTATTGTTATTTCTTTTGCTATATAAACAGCTTAGGACTATAGTAATAAAACATGAAAGTATTTTGTCTTTTACTTTCTTCAAAAGTTGTTAAATTTAAAAACATACTTTCTGGTGCAGTTTCCGCTAACAGCATTTCAGTTTCTTCTTCCATCTCTTTTGCTTCCTCTTGTATGAATTTCCTATCATTCTCAATATCTAATATCTCTCTGCTTTGCACTGCTAGAACCTTTTCCTGTTCTTCAGCATCATTATTTGGCTTTATGTCTGTAGTCTCTCCTTCTAAATTCAAATGCTTTATAAATGAGATTGCCTGATTCTGCTCTTTAGAATAGTGTCCAGAATTCGGTTCATCTTCCATACTGATTTGGCATGTCACTTCATGAAGATTAAATGCCTGGTTTAATAAATAGTGTCAAAGCATAAAGTTGTTCTACTCGGTGAAAATAAATGATTTGTTGAGAATGAAAATTAATTAACATGTGCAAGTGTAAAAATGCATGATAGTATTTATTATTTTCTAGTTTATTTTGTTGCTGCCTTTCAAACCTCATGAGCTTCCTGTTTGTCCTTGAAATGAATTTCTTGTATTTGCCCTTCCTTTGAATTTGTCCCAGCTAATTTTGCTTCAGCATGTATTTCTCTTTGAATGCTTTTGTCAACTCCTTTAACATTGACAAATGCTGTGCAGAATAAAGCTTGGAGGGCTTTATCTTGAGGCACGCCTGTTTATATACAAATACAAATATACGTTCAATGAAAATTAAAGAAGTCCCCATGCCACAGAATTACTAGAATCAACCACATGCAGAATTTGATCAAATTTTTCATTTCTACCAAACACATTGATTTTAAATTACTTGTTGCCAAATAATTTTTGTTACATATGATTTGCTAAATTATAATGGTAGGTTTTGATTTTTTTCCAATGCATTTTAGTAAGAAACATAAAATTTCTCATGCAATTAATTTTACAAGTCTGAAAACATACTTTCTGATGCAGTTTTCTCTAAATTCATTTTAGTTTCCTGTTCCATCTCTTTTACTTCCTCTTGTATGAATTTCCCATCATCATCGTTGTCAGTTTTCTCACCAGTATATGATACTATAACATTTGCATGTCCTTGATTGTTGTTAGTAGGGTTCAATATATCTGTAGTTTTTCCTTCCAAATCTGGTTGTTTGATAAATGTGGTCCCGTGATTCTGTACTTTAAACTCGGATACAAATTTCATTTTATTTTTTGAACAGGCTTGGTTTATTACTTCGTTTGCACCAAATGCCTGCGTTAACAAATACTTATCAGAACAAAAAGAATTTTGGGTTGGGAAAATAATTTAATAAACATGTGCAATGTTGAAAATGAAAGAAAGTATCTATTATTTAAAGCTTTTTTTTTTTGTTGTCTCAAACCTCAGGAACTTTCTTTTCCTTCTCAAAATCCATTTTTGGTATCTGCCTCTCTTCTGTGTTCTTCACTGCTAATTCTGCTTCTGCATGTATTTCCTCTTGAATACTTTCCTGAGTTGCTTCAACAGTGACGGACTCTGTACTGTTTAATGTTTGTATGGATTTATCTTCAGGCACACCTAGATTATACAAATGAGATGTTAAAGGATTCTTAAACACAAGGTTCTTTGTGTTATTCTGTGTGCACATTTATATAATTTTCTGAAAAATATAAATAGTCCCACTGCCACACAAAGTTACTGTACGTGGTCAAATAATTTCGGTTGATCTAAATATTCCACATACAGTTTGATAAAAATTTCCATTTCGGTCAAAACATTGCCTTTTTAATTTTATTGTAAACAAGTAATTCTTACGTTTTGAAAGATTTTCAAAGTCAAGTTGATAGGTATTTGTCATGTCTTTTCCTTTGTTATCACCAAGTGTTCACTTTTAGAATGTCAAGTCAAATTTGGTAAAACATGAAATTTGTTATGCAATTCTACAAGCAGTAAAATAAAATTTATTTGAAAACATACTTTCTGATGCAGATTTTGATAACTGCATTTTAGTGGATTCTTCCTGGTCTTTTGTTGTCTCTTGTATGAATTTATCGTCATCCTCAAGCTTCAATTTCTCCCCTGTGTGTGATAATGGAACTTTTTCTTGCTCGTCATTATCATTAGCTAGGTACATTATATTTGCAGTCTCCGGGTTCTGTGTTTCAGGCTGGGGTTCAGCTTTCAGATTGTTTTTCAAACAGGTTTGGTGTGTCACCTTGTGTAGATCAAATGCCTGTTTAAATAAATACTACATCAGAACAAAAAATAAGTTTAATTATGGGAAAGTATTATTTTGTCAACATGGATAAACTATGAACATGTGTAAATGTGAAAAAGCAAGGCAATATCTATTATTTTCCAGGTTATTTTGTTGCTGTTGTCTCAAACCTCAGGAACTTTCTTTTTCACCGGAAAATCAATTTGTTGTATTTGCTCCACATTTGTATTTTTCACTGCTAATTCCTCTTTGGTATGTATATCCTCTTGAATACTTTCCTCTTGAACCTCATTATCTTTATTTTTCTCTTTGAAATTGTTTTCTGGTATCTGCCCCTCTTTGGTGTCTGTGAATCCGAATTCTGGTTCATTATATATTTCTTTCTGAATGATTGTCTCCTCTGCAACACTAGAACATGCTGTTTCGGGTAATGTTTGTTGGGCTTTCTCTTCATGTACGCCTATCATTAAAAAAATGAGACGTTGATTGAAATCATTGATGCAGTTTTATCTATGTGATTATTTTATGTATATTTATACGTTTTCCTGAATATTAGATCTCTACCTAAAATATCAAATTACTGCAACAAAATGTTGTATGTGGTCTAAGAATTAATCTCTACATGTTATCATCTCTTAAATTTTGGGTTGGACCTAACTCAACCCTTCAAAACCAATTTGTAAAGTGAGGGTTGTCTTCCACTTATAAACACTGTTTCCGGCTATACCACATTTAATACGAGACTCTCAACACACCCTCTCTCATGCTTAGTACTAGACATTTAAAGTGTGACCCAAGTGGTCTGATAACGTTTAACCTAGCATATCTAGGATAAAATTTGATACCATCTATGGATTTAGTTGGGTCTAGTTCAATTCCACAAAGCCGGCTAGTTCATAAAAGTTGTTTTAAAGAATTTAGAAATTCATATTTGTATTTATTTGTTTTATTTCTGTTTCCTAGAAAGCATAAACTTGTGTGTTTCTAGAATGTTAAATCAGATTCTATAAAATATGAAAGAGTGGACAGCTTATGTTTCAAAAGTAAATAATTACTTTCTGTGTCAGACATTGTTAACTCCCTGTCATTAGATCCTTCGATATATGTTGCTTCCTCTTGTTTGATTTTACATTCATAGTTTATATCTGAATTCTTTACTGTGTATGGTTTGATAATCTTCTTTTCATCCGCCTTATAACTTGATTTTGCACTTCTTTCTGATGTTTTCTTTCCTTCTACATTTTTTGGCTCCCAAAGCATGATATCGATGCTTGATGATTCTAATAGGTGGTCAGCACATTCTTCATATTTGCCACTTTCCTCTGCACTAGTTTCGGGTTGATCAAATGTCTGTTTTAAACATATGAAGCATCTGAATCAAATTTATATTACAGAATGAAGATGATTGATTATTTGTTTGTATGGATGTCTAAGCATGGAAAATTTACTTGAAATAAATTTCAAAATAGATATTTAATTCATTATTTACTTATTAATTTTATTTTTTTCTAACCTCAACCGCATTAGCCATTTTGCCAAAATCATTTTCTGGCCTGCAGCTTTTGTCATTATCTATGACGGCTGATTCTTTTTCTTCTTCAAGTGTCTGTTGCTGCAAGGTTTCCTCAGTGGTTGCTTTGACAATGGCGAACATGAGCAACTCTGGCCGGGCTTCATCCTCAGGTACACCTGTCATTATATATACTTACAAAAGAGAAAAACTTGTTTTCAGAGGATTGTATAGTTTCTGCAATTTTTTATAGGGTCCAAAAGCAAATTACTAAAGTGTACTGAAATGTTGGTGATTTTGAGAATATACTTTCTGTTGCAGTGTTCAGTATCTTCTCCACTTCATCCCCATCATAACTCAATTTTGTATTGCATTTGGCTGTCACTTTTCCTTCTTCATTGATATGTTGTGCAATTATAATCTCTGTGGTTGATGCCTTTGCTTGGTATTCAGCATACTGTTCATTTTGTGCACTAATGTTGGCCATGGTTTTAGGATGATCAATCGGCTGTTTTAAGAAATGCTGAGTCAGAATTCAATGTGAGTTACAAATAAATAAAATAAATTCTTGATTGTTTGTTTGCATGGATTTATAGGCAGAAATCAATTTATGTGTGAGAAGTGGAATGCAATTATATTTATGAGATTTTTTTTGTAACTCATTACTGCCTGACCTCAACAATATTGGCCTTTTTTTCAAGTTCATTTTCTGGTTGGTTGCTATTGTTGGTACCCATGGGTGCTGATTCCTCTTCATCAAGATTTTGTTCCTGATAGATTTCCTCATCTGTCTCACCTTTTACATTTGCCAATGTGGACAGGGATTTATCCTCAGTTGCATCTACCATATCTTCAGTTGCATGTTCCATATCTTTTGCTTCCTCTTGTATGCATTTCCATCTTTCCTTTATCTCTATTCCATCTTCGGATTGTGGAAATGGACCATTTTCAATACTTTCAGTATCACTACTCGTGTTAACTTCTATAGTCTCACTTTCTAAATTCAACTGCTCTATAACTATGGTCTCCAGTTTCTGCAGTTCAGTTTCGTTTGCAGTTTCGTGGCTGGTGTTACCTGTCGCTTCATGTAGATCAAATGCCTATTTTAATATATAATGTGTTAGATTTGGAGGTATATACGTTGGAAAAATAAATGTTTTTTCATCTGCATGGAGACATAATGCAAAGCAGTATGTATCAATTTGTAGTTTATTTTGTTGGAGTTGTTCAAACCTCAAGAACCTTCTTTTTCTCATCAACATCTTTTTCTGGTCTCCGTGCATCTTTTGAATATTTAAAATCTGATTCTACTTCTCCATGCATTTCATCTTTTTCAGCATGCTGTTCATTTTGATCAATTGGCTGGTTTAAGAAATGCTGAGTCAGAATTCAATGTGAGTTGCAAATAAACAAAATAAATTCTTGATTGTTTGTTTGCCTGGATTTATAGGCACAAATCAATTTATGTGTGAGAAGTGGAATGCAATTATATTTATGAGATTTTTTTGTAACTCATTACTGCCTGACCTCAACAACATTGGCTTTTTTTTCAAGTTCATTTTCTGGTTGGTTTCTATTGTTGGTACCCATCGGTGCTGATTCCTCTTCATCAAGATTTTGTTCCTGATAGATTTCCTCATCTGTCTCACCTTTTACATTTGGCAATGTGGACAGGGATTTATCCTCTTTAATGCTTTGCTGTGTTTCAACTGAGACAGGTACTGTGGGCTGCAACATTGACTGGGCTTTGTCTTCAGGAACACCTGTCATTAAACAAATGAGATATTACATGTATTTGTTGATGTAAGCTTCACTGACTAATCTTTTTAGTATATACATTTATACATGCAGAGTTTTAGAAAGTTGTTATTCCATCTGGGCAGCATACTAGTTTTTTATTTTAATTGGTGCAAAAATATTTTTTTTTTTGTGTAGATCTCTCAAGAACCAAGTAGATCTTCTCCTTAAACAGCACAAGCTTCTTGTGTTTCTTTCTAGTTAAATGAAATTTTGTAAAAACAAAAGAATATGTTGTATGTTGTAAATTTTGAAAATATAATTACTTTCTGTTTCAGATTTTAGCAACTCCACTTCATTAGTTTCTTTGATATCAAATGCATTCTCTGACATCATTGTTCCACCACATTTGATCTCTGCATTAGGAACAAAATTTGACTCCGAAATCTTTTCCAGTTCTTCCACATCATAATTTGATTTTGTACTACTTTCCATTGTCAAATTTTCTTCAGAGTTAAAATACTTTGTAATCACATTCTCCATGCTGGTTGCTTCAGATTGGCCAGTATGCTCATTTTGTGCATAATATTTTCTCATTGCTTTAGGAAGATAAATTTCCTGTTTTAACATATGAAGCATGAGAATCAAATTTGTCTTACAAATGAAGAAAATAAATAATTGATTGTTTGCAAGGATGCATAAGCATATGTAAAAGAGCATGTAGTTGTCTATGTGAATATTTTCTTATATATTTCATCACTGTCTAACCTCAAGAGCTTTACTCATTTGCTCAAGTTCATTTTGTGGTGTGGAGCTTTGGTCACTAAGTATTTCTGTCATTTCTTCTTCCTCGTGTGTTGTTTCCTTCTCAGAGGTTTTTTCAGTCATCTCAACTTGCTTGATTACTTCCAACGTTGGTAATATTAACGTGGTTTTGTCTTCAAGCTCACCTGTAATTATACATATGAGATGTTTTTTGCTACCATACCCACAAATCTGGCTTAAGTTTTTCAGTTTTTGTACATGTGAAAGATATCCTTTCTCGAAAACTGAAAATTTCCATTGCCACACCAAGCTACTGATAAGGGAAATGAGTTATTGCAGTAACTTACATTACTTCCATTTAGAACAGATTATTCCTTGAGAAATTTAAACTTAGCCTTATCACAGTTAAAAAGTACTGTGTGAAGGGATTTGAAGTAATTCCTCATTGTGTGTAAAAATGAAGTTCATTAAAAACTTAACAGAGCTTTGCCGATTTTTTTAGACTTATTTTCTTTTTCCGTTTTTGGTAACTGTGTATCAGTTTCTTCTCCTATCTCTTTTGCTCTTTCATTTTTTATTTTCGTACTATCCACAATCAGTAATTTCTCTCTGGCGTGTAACACTGCAACGTTTTCATGTTCTCCAGCATTATTACTTTGGATTGTTTCTGCAGCATCCAGTCCTAAATTTTGATGGTCTGTGACCAGGGTCTCCTGGCTCTCTGCTTGATATTGAGGTTGACCTTTCTTTTCATTTTCCATGCTAGTGTTGGCTGTTGCTTCATGTACATCCAATCCCTATTTTAACAGATACTGCATCAAAAGTTGAACATATTGCACATAAAAAATATAAAAGTTCTGCTATTTTCTTGGAAACGTTATTAAGATGTTCATATGTTGAACTGGACGACGTTATTTGTTATTTTCTATTTTATTTTTGGAGTCTTCTCAAACCTCTAGTGCGTTCATGTTCTCCTCATAATTATTGTCTGATCTCTATCTCTCATGCGTATCTTTCATAACTGATTCAGCCTCCGCATGTATTTCTTCTTGAACATTTTTCTCTACTGTCTCAAGTTGGATTGATGCTATAGTGGGTAAAGTTGACATGGCTTTATCATCAGGCACACCTGTCATTATACAAATTAGATGTAAAAATATTTCTTCCTTGAAAGATTAATTATGGTAGCTGTTTTTGGGTACATATGTATGGTCTTTTCAAAAGTAAACACAAGGTTCCTTAGGTTTGTGAAAGAGGTTTTCTGTTGTCACAATTTTTTTTTAAAAAGCATCTTGTTTTCACATAATAAAGAGCTACCTAAGGTTTAATGATGTTCGGAGCACACGTTTTTTATACTCGTCTACTATTTGTTCCAAGGGACTTAATAAATAATGTGGGATTATTTTTACTGTTTCGAAAACTTAAATTTAATGAATTTGGCTTATTGATTTCAATTCAGAGATGAAATAGACATAAAGTCACAGTGTCCGGCAATTCAAAAAATTAATTTTTTCCCCCATTTTTGCAACTAAACATCAATAGCTCCTTCCATACCTTCTGATCCATCTAGAATGATAATACTATCACTATCCTTGATCTTTAAATTCTCATTAGAGTGTGACTCTGGAATCTTTTCCAGTTCTTTCACCTCATAATCCGATTTTGTGATTCTTTCTATCGTCATCTTTTCTTTTGAATTGATATACTTTGAAATCACTTTCTCCATGCTTTGCGTTTCAGATTGATGCTCAGTTTGTTCTTTTTCGGTGCAGACCTCATCCATAAGTGTTTGATGGGGCTTCATCTTTATGTCTTCAATGACATCAACTTTGCCAAATGCCAATGTGGGCAATGTTGTTTGGGCTTCAATATCCTCAGGTGAACCTATCATTATACTAATAAAAATTTGATGGTTGTATGCTATTATGTGCACAAAGTTTGCTAAAGTAGTTCTATGGTAATACATCTCATTGATATATTCTCTTGTAGAATGAAAATTTCTTTCGCCATACCCATTCTTTTGTATCATTTTCATAACTATCTCACTGAAGTTGTTGTTTTGTACAACTTATTAATTATTAGAATGGCACCAATATGAGATACTTACCTTAAGTAAGTCTCATGCAGGAGTTGAAAATATCCAAAATTATTGAAACAATGCAGGTCCACATTTCTGCTTCTAATATATATATATATATATATATCACTGCCATTACGCACAGAACTTGCTCGAAAATTGCATTTTAGTCTCCCTATTTCTAAATGATTGTAGTCTCCCTATTTTAAATGTTTAGGATCTTTTCTCACCATCCAGTTTGGGGTTTATTTTCTGTGGCATGTCATATATCTATTAATGATGTGGAATTTCATTTGATGGCGTAAAGTTTCCTAATGGGGCCAGATACATTGGATTTCAGAAGAATAGGCTTAGATTTGATCAATATAACGTAAAAAAAATGTTGTAGCAGAGTTTCTAATGCAAATCACCCATAAAAGACAAAAACTTGCAAATTGGTCAATAGTACTAACATGGGACGAGAAGATCGTGAGTTAACAGTTCTAGTCAGCCTAGTTGTGTGGTTAAGTTTGAATCTGTTGAAGAATCGAGATAAATTAGATTTTATTCTCTTTTATTTTATATTATTATGTTTATTTTTATTCTGTCATTATTACTCAGTTTTCGTATTGTAACTTTTCTTATATAAACAGCTTAGGACTGTAATAATAAAATATGAAAGTATTTTTTTTTTTACTTTCTTCATGGTATCAAGAGCTCTAGTTAGGGTTCTGTAAAACTTTCCACAACCCATTAGGGTTTGGCGCTCTAACCAACTGAGCTAAAGCTAATGGCACACAATACCACTTAGACGTAGTCAACAACGCCGACAATTTAGGCAACGCCCTAAGCGGCAGTGGCCCATGCGGTAGTGGCAGCGGCATATGCGGCCATAATGGGTTTTTCAACTTTTTTGGCCATGAAGGAGCTTCTAATGCCCTTAAGGTTGAAATCCAGAAACTAAATAGAAAACATTATGTCAAATGGTCCCAAACTGCAAGATTGATTTTAGAAGGTAAGGGAATATATGGTTTCCTAACAGGACAGGTGCAAATGCCTGCCACAATTGATCCGAATTACAGGTTTTGGAAATCTGAGAACTTTGTTATTATTGCTTGGCTGCTTAGTAATATGGAATCAACAATCCGAAAACCTTTTATGTTTTTTCCTACTACGAAGGAAGTTTGGGAGGATGTCAAAGAAACATATTTTGATATTTAGAATTCTTCTCAAATTTTCGATCTCAAATCACGATTGTGGCATGCCAAACAAGGAGATAGAGATGTCACTACCTATTATAATGAGTTGATGACGCTATGGCAAGAATTGGATCTCTACTATGATGATCATTGGAAGTGTTGTGAGGACAGTGTTTTGTTTCTTAAGAGACAGGAGAACGACCATGTATTCATGTTCTTGGTTGGCTTAATAAGCGGCTTGATGAAGTCCAAGGCATAATATTGGGAAAGATCCCATTGCTATCACTCTGGGAAGTGTAACACCCCATTTTTCAGAGCGAGGGTGTATTTTTTTTTCTTTAAAAAGAAATTAAAATACAATACATAATCAAATAAGGTAAAACCCTAGGATAAATAACTGAGTCAATATAATTTACAACCATCGGGAAAAGTTTTCTTTTTCAAAAAAATAAATCCAAAGCATGTCCTGGTGCCAACGTTAGTACATGTACATCCTTCCAATATAAAATAAAAGTAGCCCAAAAGAAAGACATATGTGTCCTGAGTGACAACCTAGTCTGATCATTCTATACATAACAAAAACTATATGCCTCGAGTAATCTCTACGCGCCCCGTGGGATCCTCCTAACGTAGCTCCAATCAAGCATTCCCGTCCACATTCCCATCCGTAGGGTACGAACCAGTAGGACCGCCCTGACTCTCATCTGAGGGCAAAGCCCAGATTTCCACAATAGTTGCAAATGGTCACCAACCGAAATTAACAGTTAACAAATAACATTTAAGTTTTCAAATGCACAAAATACCATTTAACAAATAACATTTAAGTTTTCAAATGCTTACCAAATGATAATGAAATCAAAATAAAGTTCTCAATCCATTAGGTAATACATAACTAATCAAAACATTGATACATCAACTGAGCAATCGATTATCTAACTCAAAATGAGAATTTCCACTAAGCCAATCGATTGGGAAATCGATTGCTTGAAGGTTGTTTTGAAAAATCTGAACTCTGGGCTTAAATCAATCGATTGGGCAATCAACTGGGCAATCGATTGACAACATTGTTGAGCCACTGACTTACTGCCAATCGATTGGGCAATCAATTGACAGCATTGCTGTTAATGCCAATCGATTGGGCAATCGATTTCCCTGCATATTCTTCCAAAAATACATAAACTAACTCGATCACATTCATACACAAATCCACATCTTGACACTTAGCACTGATAACGCAATCGCTACAACCACATGAGTTTCAAAATAATATTGCAACCAAACATGCTATCACCAATTTCCAAAACATAACACTTAACAATTTAAACACAGTTACCATGACAACTCGAGTTTCAAACTCTCAATCATACACTTGAATCAAAACACGACTCGTGTGCCAAGCACCCTAATGCAATGCGTATATGCCAAAATGCATGGACTCGGAATTCCAAACCAAAACCCTCCTCGAAGGGCCGTAAATCATAATTGTACCGCCTATCGCAGGCCAAAGTACCAATTACCGAGGTGCCACCTATCACGGGTCAGCACGATTTACTAAAAAGCGTAAATCATAAACGTACCACCTATCACGGGTCAGTACTGTTTACCGAGGTGCCACCTATCACGGGTCAGCACGATTTACTAAAAGAAAAAGCGTAAGTCGTAAATGTACCGCCTATCACAGGCCGACGCATTATTTACCGAGGTGCCACCTATCACGGGTCAGCACAACTTGCAAAAAAGTAAATCGTAAACGTACCACCTATCACGGGTCAATACTGTTTACCGAGGTGCCACCTATCACGGGTCAGCACAATTTACCAAATGAAATGCATGAGCATACACTGAATCCATCCACCACAATCGTTAAGTAAATGCAGATATTAAAAGATTCCCCATTTTCAATACTCATTTAACTTAAACGATTTTCACGCCAAACATTAAGCAAACAGACATATTAAGAGATTCCCCATTCTTAATATTCTTTTAACTTAAACGGTTTTCAAAACAACATTAAGTAACCAAAACATTAAAAGATTCCCCATTCTTAACGCTCAGTTAACTTAAACGATTTTCAAAAAACAAATATTAAGTAACCAAGACATTAAGAGATTCTCCATTCTTAACGCCCAGTTAACTTAAACGATTTTCAAACAAACATTAAGTAACCGAGACATTAAGAGATTCCCCATTCTTAACGCCCAGTTAACTTAAACGATTTTCCAAAACATTAGTAAACGGAGATATTAAGAGATTCCCCATTCTTAATACTCTTTTAACTCAAAATGATTTTCACAAACACACATTAAGTAAACAAGACATTAAGAGATTTCCCATTCTTAATACTCGTTTAACTTAATGGTTTTCAAATTCCACACAGAATAAAATCAAACATACTTTCACATTCAATCCATAATTCGCACCAAATCATTTTCCACACAAACCACACAAACACATCTCAAGTTTCATCAGTATCAATTAAGAACACGTCAAAAACAACGAACACGAACCAACATAATCCACCACTCAAACACACAAGTTTCATTCATTCAAAATCATACATAACTGAGTTTAAATTCATTTTCCACGATACACTCATCAGGATAACCAAAACCTCACTCTCATATTTTACCGATAAAGCCTTAGATATATTTTCCCCAAATCAATACTCCAACCCTAACAAAATTCTTTTTCATACAACCACAAATAAGGCCCTAAATGCAAACTAAGTTTGGAAGGAGCCCTTACCTTAACGTTAGCTTTAACGTCGATTTACGACACCACGATTAATTCCGGTAAAAACTTTGCTCGCGACGACGCTTCCAAAGTTAGCTCACTAGCACCGTAGTGTAGTGGTGAGCAACTTTCCCTTCTATCCCTTTGCGAAACAAAGCTTGGATCCAGAAGAAACGGCGAGATTTGTGTTTGACGGTTTTGAAATCCCTAAACCGTTTTCCTTCATTTTCGGATCAAAGAGGAAGAGTGAAGTTGAGAAATCCTTGTCCTATCACCCACTATCAATTTCTAACTCAAGGAAGCAAGGAAGAACGAAAATGGATGAAGATGGAGGAAGGAGAAGGAGTGGGTGTTCACGCGAGGCAGAGGAGGGAGAAGATGGAAATTTTCTGTTTTCTCTCCTTCTCTTTTCCTTTCTTCCTTTTTCGTTCCTTTCTATTTGCTTTCTTTTCAATTCCTTCCCTTCCTTTTCTATATATATATATATATATATAGATATATATATATATTAATTATAATTAACAAATATCTCAAAACCTTTAGATATTTATTAAATTATCCTTTCACCCAAAATGCATTAAACTCTTCGCAAAAGATTCACCGCAGTAAATTTAATTTATTTATCGACGAGTAATTCTAATCAGGCATCAAAATATCTTTTTGGTCATATAAACTCCAAAATATTAATAACTTGGCTAAAAAGCCCCTGAGTTCAATACCAAAATCCATTAAAATACATAAAGTATAATTTAAAATTACGGGTCTTACATTACTACCCCCCTAAAATTAGTTTCGTCCTCGAAACTATGCATCGATAAATAACTCTGGGTGTTGTTCTCTCATCTTGCTCTCCAGTTCCCAGGTCGCGTCTCCAATAATTGGGTTCCAAATCACTTTAACCAACGAAACATCCTTGGTCCTCAATCGCTTAATCTTTCTGTCATCAATTCTCACACGTGGTACTTCAAACGACAAGTTGTCCTTTAGCTGGATTGTGTCTAGTTCGATCACATGAGATGGATCTGCAAGATATTTCCTCAATTGCGACACGTGAAACACATCATGGATATTGGACAGTATCGGAGGCAATGCAATCCGATAAGCAACAGGCCCAATTCATGCAGAAATATGATATGGTCCAATGAATTTCGGAGTCAACTTCTTCTATTTCAATGCTCTACCAACTCCAGTAGTAGGTGTGACTCTTAGAAACACATGGTCACCCTGTTCGAATTCTAACAGTCTGCGATGCTTGTTCACATAACTCTTCTGACGATCCTGTGAAGTCTTCATTTTCTCCTTGATCTTCCTTACCTTAGCTGTAGTCTGTTACACCATCTCTGGTCCGACAATCATATTTTTCACCATTCTTATACCAACACAATGGAGTTTGACACTTGCGCCCATATAAAGCCTCATATGGCGTCATTTCAATACTTGCGTGGAAACTATTGTTATAGGTGAACTCAATCAACGGAAGTACATCATCCCAACTTTCCCTATCATCTAATACACATGCTCTCAACAGATCTTCAAGGGACTGATTTTTCCTTTCAGTCTGTCTGTCCGTTTGTGGATGGTAAGCTGAACTCAACCGCAGTTTCGTTCCCAACGCTTCGTGCAATGCTCCCCAAAAATGTGATGTGAACTTCGGATCACGGTCTGATACAATACTCGATGGTACCCCGTGTAACCTCACAATTTCAACAATGTAAATCTCTATTAGCTGATCTACCTTATAAGTGGTCTTTACTAGCAAAAAGTGTGCGGATTTAGTCAGTCGATCCACTGTCACCCATATAGAATCATTCTTTCTCCTCGTTTTAGGAAATCCAGTTATAAAATCCATGGAAATGTTGTCCCACTTCCATTCAGGTATATCTAAAGGTTGCAACATCCCAGCAGGTCGCTGATGTTCCACCTCGTACGGAACATCCATCTAGCACCAAACCTAAACACTATGTATGACACCGACACATTGAGTACAATGTATCATTACCTAATGATAAGACTTCCTATCCATACCAAGAATGATTTTGGGTTATTGTAGAGGTAAACAAATCAAATTAATCGAGAAATCTCTATTATGGACAATTACTTGGCAATGTAAACATGCAATATTTTCAGTCAAAGTCTTAGCAGCGTAAAACAACCAAATCAAAAGGGTAGTGACGACGTAGATAACTTCCAACGATTCATACAATCCATAGTAATGAAGGAATGGGTTGCCCCCGAATCAACAAGTGCAGTTAGAGTGTTACCTACAATCTCACAGTCACGTTGATTCAGATTGTCAGATGGATTCCCATCGTCAGCACTCACACAATAAATGCGTCCTCTAGAAGTAGGACGAGTAATCCTAGCTATATTCACCATTGGTTCCACATTCGGAGAATTGCAATTCTTTGCAAAGTGCCCGGGTTTATGGCAATTGTAGCAAGTAGGACTGTTAAAGGTACAAGCATAAGCATAATGTTCCTCTTCTCCACATCGGAAACATCGTATCCCTTGTCCCACTTGTCTCCCAAAGCCTTGGTTCCCTGGGTTATTCTGTCCCCCGTTGTTATCATGTGGTCGATTATAAGGTTTAGCAACTTGTATTCCCTTATTCTGATACTTCACCTGACTAGGCCCTCCTGAGTTAAAATTCCCTCCTCGGCTGGCTCTCCTATTCTTCATATCCTCAACTTCTCTACATTTTTCCACAAGAACTTGGAAACGTTGAATTCTCAAGGGTAAGATAGAGTCTTGAATCTCATACTTTAGTCCGTCTTGGAAACGATGACACAAGAATGGCTCGTCAATCTCTTCACGGAAAAATCTGAAATGCCTTGATAGTGATTCAAACATAGCAGCGTATTCGCCCATGGTCATGTTCCTCTGATGCAGTCTCAGGAAATCATCACCCAGTCTAGTCCTGGTACTCATCGGGAAGTATTTGTCTAAAAACTTCCTTTTGAAAGATTCCCAGTTCACCTCTTCATGAGCTGATCTCATCAATAATCTGGTACTCCTCCACCAGTACTCGGCATCTCCTAGTAGCATATACGTGGCATAGTTGACCTTCACTCCCGCCTGACAGTTAATCATTTCGAAAATCTTCTCTGCTTCTTGGATCCATTTATCCGCTTTCTCTGAATTCTCATGCCCCTCAGACTTGGGAGGATTGTAACGACGAAAGTCTTTTAATCCTCTTGACTCTGCAGCACGGATCTCTCTTTCCCTCTTTTCGAGATCACGTTGAATCTTGGCAGCAGTTTGTGCAGCAACAGAAGCAATCATGTTATTCATAGCCTCCGCCATTCGATCATCCCTATTGGCATTGGCTCTCTGAACGTCATTCCTCCTTGGCGGCATGGTTTTCCTTTAAAACCATCATCAAGTAGAGTCTTAACACTACTTCAATAATTCCAAAAATAACTGTCGACTACATCAGCACATAATAATTATTCTGAACTTGTCAACTCAAACCACCTAAACCGACACATGATCAGACAACAACTCCTAACCTACAATCTAGAACTAAAGGTTCCACAGCTCCCAAAGAAAACCAAACCAAAGCTCTGATACCACAAATGTAACACCCCGTTTTTGAGAGCGAGGGTGTATTTTTTTTTCTTTAAAAAGAAATTAAAATACAATACATAATCAAATAAGGTAAAACCCTAGGATAAATAACTGAGTCAATATAATTTACAACCATCGGGAAACTAAAAGTATTTAGTTAGGGTTGGTTTTAAATAAGTTTTTAGTCCTTTTAATTAAAATATTTTTTAATTTTGATTTTTATAAATTTTTTTTATTTAATTCACATCCCTTACAAATATCAATTTATTTCAAAATGTTCATTTAATTTCTGTTAATTTTATTTAAAAAAAAAGAAGACAATAAAAATTAGAATTTTTAATTTTAATTTCTTTTTTAAATAAATAATCAAATTTTTTATTTTTTTATTTATTTTTGTTTTTTATTTAAAATTTAATTAAAACATTATGATGTCAATTTATCGGTGTTAAACTTATTTTAACAAAAATTAGACCGAGAGATTATTTTAAAATAAATTAAAATTTATACTGTGAAAAAAAAAACAAACTTACGTGTACCACAAGGACCAAGTTATATTTAAACTTTATTTTAATGACTAAAGCATGCTTTCCATAGAATATCTGAAAGAAAACGAAAACCTAAATAGCTTATCATGTTAAGGCATTTAATCCCACGTCATAATTGAGCTGAGCTAAAAGCTATTTCAACCTATTATAATAGAAAAAAAATATTGCAATAAGGGTTATACTTTTCTCCCACCAACCAAATGTCACTGAGCGCATAGTTGCCGTTCAACTCAAATTTTCTGTGAGTTTCTTGCTCCAACAAACGACGGTTATGTGTTGACTTGTTCTACTTTGCTTTTCCCTCGTTAACAAGTTACCGATTTAGGTGGTGCTCGTCTATGGGTTTGTAGGGCTGTGAAAACTTTCGGATGTAAGGCTCCTATCTAAAATTGAATTCAAATTCATTTTAAAAATTTAGTTAAAAATATTTGGTTATAATTCCATTATTTATAAACTAATTGAATAATTACTTTTTAAATTTGAATTTGGTTTTTATCTACTATCAATATTTTGTTAATTTTGAGATTTTATTTGTTGAAAAAATTTTAAAATTTATTTTTTTTGAAAAACTATTGAAAAAAAATAAAAAAAAAACATTTTTTTCGAAAAGAAAATTTAAATTGAATTTTTTCTCATAAAATTTGACTCATTAAATTTTAAAAAAATTTATTGAAAAAATCAATTTTTTTAAATAACCGATTTTTAAACTATGAATAAATAATTTTTAAAAACATAATTAAACTTTAACCGATTTTGAAAAAAAATATCGATTTTAAAACAGGTTGCTTAATTATAAACCGGTTATTTAACCATAACCAATTTTACAATTGATTTTATAACCGATTTTAAATCAAATAATGAATTTGGCTATAAATCTAAATCCATATGGATATAGTTTGGTTTTTTAAAAAAACCAACCATGCACAACCTTAGATGTGTGATTGCAGAAAAAAAAATGAATAACAATTGGGTGAAATCGATAGAAAAAGAGAATTTGTTACAATTATTCGTCCCACTTAGTGATTGCAATTATTTTATTCTATTTGACAAAACTATATATGAGTTAAAAGTAACATTTAAGTTATTTATTGATTGTCTTCTTCTTCGTTTTACCCTGTCTAGCTCATTTATATAAAGTTATAAATTTAAAAAATATATTTATTATTATAAAAATAATAAAAAAAAAATAACTACTAAATAATAGTAAAATAAAATAGTATTTTTCATATATAAAAAAAATTAAAATTTATAATATTAAAAATATTAAATAAAATGAATAAATACATGCATAAAAAAATAAAAAAAAACAATAATTTTATTAGTAGATGGTTTTCTGGGGGTGACAAAATGATCCCTCGGTTTATCATTAGTTTGTTAAAAATAATAAAAAAAATATTTTTATTTTATTTTAATATTTTATAAAAATAATAAATACAGTCATAATCAATCAACAAAGTTATATATCTAAAGAGAGTTATCACTAATAAAAGAAGTCTCAAAATAAATTTATCAATGTTAAAAATTTCAAAAAACTTATTACAATCTACTTACTGTATAGTACACTTATAAATAAAAAAATTATAAAATTTAAGAAATCTATTATAATTCACTAAAGTTTAACTATGTATCCTAAACATAAGATTACGTAGATTATATCTTCTCACTTTTATATTGTGTTAGGGTACTGATTACGGGTATATAGTTTTGTTTTTCTTTGTACATAAATACTCATATTTTTATTAGTTTTTTATTTGCGTTGAAGTTTTTTTATTCACACTTTGAATTTGGTTGAGTTAGTTGAAAAAAAAAAACTAAAGTCATAAAAAATTTAATAATTTGTTTTATTTTGAATCGATAGAACAATCAGTCTTCCTATGTATTTGCCTCGTTTTTTGAACGGATTAGATAGAGCGGGCAATCTTATAAGGTTGTCTTGATCTTTTTTTGAATGGATCAAAATCGAAACGCGTTTGGTTGAATACATCTATCTTAAAAAGAAAATATCCTCCAATTGTGAAAATCTTATAAGGTTGTCTTGATCTTTTTTTGAATGGATCAAAATCGAAACGCGTTTGGTTGAATACATCTATCTTTAAAAAAAAAAAAAGCTCCTCCTCCAATTGTGAAAATCTTATAAGATTGTCTTGATTTTTTTTTGAATGGATTAAAATTGAAACGCGTTTGGTTGAATACATTTATCTTAAAAAAAAATATCCTCCTCCAATTGTGAAAATTTTGTAAGATTGTTTTTTTAAATGGATTAAAATCAAAACAAGTTTGATTAAATACATCTATCTTAAAAAAAAAAAAATAATCCTCCTCCAAATGTGAATTAGAACAAGTTATACTTGTATCTTGGTAGGCTTACCATGTGTACATTCTTGTTACACGCTCTTGATGACCAAGTAGTGTTAATATTTACATTCCTTTTATGCAATAGTGTTCACATTTTCTAAAACTTATGATGCTTAATTATTGGTTCTTCGACTTTTGTAAATCATTTTGATAATATATATATATATATATATATTCAACAAATTATGAATTCAAGTCGTTTGAAGATTAAAAATCTACTAATTAGTCTCTAAATCTATCAGTTCTCAAAATAATGTAAAAAAATTGGTCCTTTGCAATTATAAAATGGATACCAAATATATTTCCTAACATTATAAATTTAATGATAAATTAAGTATGTTAGTGCTGATGTGGATAGTTAGCCAAACCAAGCTACCCCAATGAATACTGTAATCCCAGCAGGATAAAATTGTCTATTTGCAATCATAAACATTAAGGTATTCTACCTTCCAACATAGAAAAGCTTGTTTTAATCATACCTCAGATGAAATAAAATAAAATATTTATCTGGGGACATAAATGATCCAATGACTAAGAGCTAATTTTTGTTCTTTAGTGATTATTTGCATGCCTTGTGGATTAAACAAAAAGTAGCACAACATTACAAAGTGACCATCTAATTCAGACCGACCAATGAATTATTAAGGCCCCTCCTCGCCGCCCAGACGTCAATATTGGTATTGAAATGCTATTAAGAGCCGATTTCTACTTATTTTTTTAGAATTTTTTTTTTCATTAAATTATTTCTGACAACAAACCAAAGATCAAATTTAGAAATATAATTTGAAGTTTCTTCAATTTATACATGTTAATATGAAGAGCAAATTTAGTAAAATATATAGTGGGCAGAGTGATTAGCCTCACCTCACATACATAAATTGCAAACGATATAACTGCATACAATCATCTATGATAGGACCTATATAAGATGTACATTAATGATGTTAAGTCATAGTCAAACTAACATTTAAATAATTTAACTCAGTCAGAATATTTAAAACAACAAATGCTTCACAAACTCTAAACCCTTTATCTACATCTGAATCTAGCAAAGCATGAACTACCTAGCTACTATAGAACGAAAATCACAAGAAATTGGGGATATGAGTAATGTTTTCTGTTTAATTTTTTTTTTCGTGTGGCAATACTAAAGTAAAGAAAGCAGAGCAGATAAATGAAAACAGAGTAGAGAGACATATCTTGGTTCACCACCAACACGGTAGCGACAACCAATCCTTCAAATTGAAAAATTTAATCCACTACTTCACCACATAATCAAACTTACACTTGAACACCTACTAGTGATACTGATTGTGTTCAATCTTCTCAACCTTCTAGCTTAATACAGTCAAGTTGTTGAGGAAGGAAACCACTATTGGGCTAGGTTTTAAATGAAAGGTTTTGGATTTTTTCGAATTAGGTCTTGCAGAGAGTGCTTACAAATCTTTTCCTTAAGAACCTTTCTCAGCACTAAAGTGAAAAAGAATGATGAACAACAAAAGTGAAAATGTGCTTATAGCTTATGTGTTTCTTATTTTTTCTTTGGTTAACGCACGTCCTTTTATAGAGAACAATTAGAGTTTCTGACCATTGTCTTAATTGCAAGAAATCAACATAATTCATGAATTTTCGTATTGTATCTTTTGAGCATACATAAGTTAAAGTCAAATGATAAAATGCTTGAAGTGATGTTGTGCTTATTAGAGGCATATAATCACTCGCTTTATCAATCGTATCAGAGGCAAACAAAAACTTATTTTGTCAATCGTATTCGAGGCATACGAGAACTTTTTTTGTCAAACTCTTGTAATCCAACCCGATAGTGGCTTTTGTGTTCCTCAAACAACTTGTAGGTTTTTAGATTGTGTTGAGAAGATTTGGCTTGTAGAGTAAAGGTTTTTGTGTTCCTAAAAAAATCGATAGGTGTCGGGTTGTTTTGAGAAGTCTGGCTTGTAGGGTCAGGTGCTATGTAATTAATGTTTTGAATTACTAGATTAAATCCTTCTGACTGGACATAGCTACCAAGTTGGTGGTGGACCATGATAAATTCTTGTGTCACTTTTGTTCTGCAATTCTTGTTTTACTTCTACCTCTGATCACTTAAGTTGATTATTACTACTTCTATTCTAAGTCACCAAACCCAAACCAACTTAGTCAAACACAATTCAACCCATTTCTCATGTTTGCACCTTCAATCGGCCCTAAAGAGCCCGATTTCAAATATTCATACTTTACAATGTTTGAACAAAGATCCAAGGATTCAACAATGTTTGGATTTGGTGAAGAAGTTGATAGAGGAAAAATAAACATGCCACCTTTGTTTTATGGTGAAATATTTGAGTACTGAAAGAATATGTTAAGGAGTTTCTTCATCTCACAAGATCTTGAACTTTGGGATTTATTGAAAGATGGCTACACTGCTCCAACAAATTCTAATGGCATGAAATCTCAAGGAAAAAGATGTATCATAATTCTAGAACCTTCATGATCAATGCAACCATCTTCAATAAATTCAATAAGTGCAATGACAAAGAAACAATAAAAAGAATCAATGACAATTTGGTTCTGACTTATGAAGTAAGCAAAAAATCTCAAGAACCAAAAACCAACCTCCTATTTAGAAAGTATGAGCTAATCAAGATGGAAGAAGATGAAGACATTGAAACAATGTTTTTCAGATTCCAAACTTTGGTCTTAAGACTAAAGGTACTTGAGAAGTGTTATACTACTGTTGATCATGTGAAAAAAATTCTTAGGAGTCTGCCAAGTAAGTAGAGACTTAAGATTACAACTATTCAAGAAGCTAATGATCTCAATACTCTTAAATTGGAAGGATGATTAGTTCCTTGAGATAACATGAAATTGAGCTTGTAGAGGATGAGCCCATAAATAAGTAACCAACTATGGCCCTTAAATCCAAAAAGAAGAAGCTTTTGAAGGAAATAGCAGAATTAGTGGATAATGATTTAGATGATCCAAATTTGAACTCAAAGGATGGAGAGCTAGCTATAATAACCAGAAAATAGAAATAATAAATTTCCTCAGAGATTTCCAGGCAGTCCAGTAGAGGAAGAGATGAAAAATCTGACAAGAAAAACATCCTATGCTATGGATGCAATGAACTTGGACATGTCAATTTTGAATGTCCAAATCTGGAAAAGGGAAAAATCAGAGGAAAGATTTTAGACCCAAGAAGAAGGTTTTGATGGCTACATGTTATGATTATTATGGATCCTCTAATGATGAAGAGCAAGCTGGGTTGGCTTTGATGACTCATACTGACCTGCCTCTAGATCCAACACATACACTAATTCTGACTCTTGAAGTGATTCAGTTGATGAAGAAATTGAGGTATTTACTAAAAGCACTTAGTTATGCCAGAATCGAATCCAATACGTGGACACTTAACTAAAGAATTCAACTCCTTAAAATATGAAAGTGTTGAGGTTAAATATGAAAATAAATCCTTGAAAGATACTATTGTTTCAAAACCTTTACAAAATGTCACATGTAATTATGATACATATGAAGAAGCATTCTAAGAGTTTATAGCTAACAATATGGAAATAATCAAGAACTCTTCATTGATTTATGGAATTAGTAGAAATGGTAAAAGTCTTCTAGGATTTGAAGAAACAATAATTGAACCTAAATACATTCCCTCTAATGATATGTGCAATGTTTTCTCTAAGAAAGGTCACTCTAAATCATCTTGTCTCATGTTAAATACAAGAAAATATAAGAAACCTTTCAAGACTAAAAAATTAAGACCCAACAAAATTTGGGTACCTATGAACAAAATTAGCTATGTTGCAGATATCCTCAGCAGCCAAGTTAAAACACCAATCATGATACCTGGACAATGGATGCTCACGACGTAAGAAAGGAGAAAAGTCTATGCTCCAAGGCCTAACATTGATGATGGGGCAAGACACAATTGGAAATGACACCTCTCCTTCTATTAAAAATGTTTTGTTTGTCAAAGGTCTTAAACATAATTTATTAAGTATTAGTCAGTCAAGTGATAATAATTATGATATTATATTTAATCAAAAAGCATGCAAGATAATTAGTCAAAAGGATGGATCTGTACTCTTTACAGGTCATAAGAAAAATAATATATTTAGTCTAGAGAAACAAGATAAGTGTCTAATGTTAGTAAATGAAGAAGAACTAATTTGGCATAAAAGGTGAGGTCATGCAAACCTTAGATTAATCTCAAAATTTAATAAACTTCAACTAGTTAGAGATTTACCTAAGCTTACCTACAAAACTGAAATTATGTGAGAAGCTTGTCAAAAGGGGAAAGAAACAAAGAACTCCTTTACGGCTAAAAACATAGTCTCTACCTTAAAACCTTGAGCTCTTACATATAGATATTTTTGGGCTAGTGAAAATTTCCTCACTAAATGCAAATAAGTATGGTTTTGTGATAGTAGATGATTAAAATAGGTTGACTTGGGTAAAATTCTTAAGAAATAAAAGATGAATACCACAAAGTGTTTATTGCATTTTTCAAACAAGTAATGAATGAAAAGAGTCTTAAGATTGTAACAATTATAAGTGATTATGGAGGAGAATTTGAAAACAAGTTCTTTGAATTTTTTTGTGATGAGAATTGAATCTCTCATAATTTCTCCTTTCCTAGAACACCACAAAAAATTGGAGTTGTAGAAAGAAATCATAAATCCCTTCAAGAAATGGCTCGAACTATCCTCAATGAGAATGATATTGCAAAGCATTTTTGGGTAGAGGAAATTAACATTGTATGTTATGTTAAAAAATAAAATCTTAATTAGGTCAATATTGAATAAAACACCCTATGATTTATGGAAGGGTAGACAAACTAGAAGAACCTGAAAAATAAGAGGATACAAGTAAATCAGAAGAAAATGCCAGATCATTAAAGGATGAATTTGACCAAGTCAAAAGTAGTCAAGATAAGTCAGATGGAATATCTGGATGGAAGTACAAGTCATCCCATCCTGAAACTCTAATAACTGGAAATGCAAATGATCATTTCAAGACCGTATCATCAATGAAAGATATAACTTTTTTTGGACTACTATTATCCATTGAACCAACATTTGTTGATGAAGCAGTGATATATGATGGATGGATCCTTGCAATGCAAGAAGAATTAAATGAATTTAAAAGGAATTATGTTTGGATCTAGTACCTAGACCAGAGAAAAACATTATTGGAACCAAGTGGATTTTCAAATACAAGCTAAATATAAAAGGAGAAGTTGTCATAAACAAGGAAACACATGTTGTAGAAGGCTATAGTTAGCAAGAAAACATTGATTACACTTGAACATTTGCTCCATTGACCAGGTTAGAAGCCATTTGTATCATACTTTATTTTTCTACTTATAATAACATTACTTTATTTCAAATAGATGTTAAAAGTGGAGATTTAAATGGGTATATAAGTGAATATGTCTATGTTAAGAAACCTCCAAGTTTGGAAGGTTACGAATTTCTAAACCATGTATTTAAACATAGTAAATTAAGGTATGGTCTAAAACAAACACCTAAGGCATGGTATGATATACTAAGTGTAAGACCCTTAATTTTCTAAATTATAATTTATGCGATTTTAGGGTATTTTGTGTTAAATTGCTTAGGCATTTAGCACAATTGAATTTTATTTTGGGAATTAAATATCAAAATCATATTTTATTAGAGTTAAAAATATGTTTAATATTTATATATATTTTAATATATATATATATATATATATATATTGTTTTTTTGAGACCCAATTAAGATTATTTGTAGGAGATTAATTTGATTATGTCACGAAAAATTTAATATCGGACAGTTTTTTTAAAAAAATGTCACGTATTGCTGAGAAACTCATCTGTCAATTGAGTTGCGGCGATAGTAGATATTTAAAAAAAAAAAGTGATTTGACAAGTGATGTGTAATGATATTTTATTTTTAAAAATATCTATAAAGTTAGATATTTATTAGTTGGTTTTAATTATAATATATTATTATTATTTTAATATATTATATATATATATATATATATATATATATATATATATATATATATATATATATATATATATATATATGAAAGTAAGGAATCCAGAAAGCTGAAAACAAGTGCCACGTGAGATCTTCTTCCTCGTTCTCTGTTCTAAATTTTATTTGTTTTCAAATTTCTCAAACACAAAAATCTTCAATTTTCTCCTAGATCTAAGTTTTGTTTCGAGAAGTGACAGAAGAGATAGTTGCTCATTGCTACACTGCGTTGCTAGTGAGCTAGTTTTCGATGCAACGTCACGAACTTAAATTTTATCGGAATTAATTACGGTACCGTAATTAATTACAACTGTAATCGTGTGTTAGAGCTATCGTTAAGGTAATGGCTCCATTCAAAATTTTAGTTTACATTTAGGACATTATTTGTGATTTTGTGGAAAAGAAATTTGATGTATTTGAGGTGTATTTTGTGAAAAATTAATTTAATGCGATTATGTGTAATTCAGTGGAATTTAAATTTGAGGTGTGGTTTGTAGTGATTCAAGTTTGGTGTGATTTATATGTTCACAATTATTATCATGAATTTTTGAGATGTGATCTATTTGTGGATTTTGTCAAAAATGAACTGATGAAATTTGGTAGTTTATGTGTAAAAATGTGGAATTTTGAAATTGGGTGAGTTATGTTTGAATTGTTGAAATTTAATTGAGGTGCTATATGTGTGTTGTGGAATTGAATTGGTTGAATTTGGTGTGAATTGGAGGTAATTAAATTTGATTTGTTTGAGTTACGTAATGAGTTATTTTCAAATAAATGAGTTTGAACTGAAGTTGAAATTTTACGAAAAATTTTGAGTTGTTAAAGTTGTGAAAAAGTTCAAATTTTAACTCAGTTAAAGAGTTTGAGAAAAAAGACAAATTGAAATTAAAAGTTGTTAGAGTTTAAAATGTTACTCTTTTAATTACTCTTTGATTGAGTTTAAAAAGAAAAAAAGTTTATAGTATTTTATTAACTCAAATATTTCGGTGCTTTAATAGTCGAGTATGTGAATGTGAAATTTGGACAATATTTGTTTTAAGTAAATAATATATATTATTTGATTTTAAAAGTTTGGTGTGTGAGAAAGATTTAATTTTAAGAATTTTGTTGTGTGGGGATTAGTTTTATTGTGAACAAACTGTTATAAATATTCATGTTTATGTTGTTAGCTCCTTGAGTCTCAAAAAGGAATCGAGACCGTTGGCACCGAGTTAGCGGTGAGGAGAACTCTGATATATTAATATTGTTGTGGTGATTTATGGTTGAAAATTTTGGAGATCGAATAGGGGGGATTAATGTTTGAAAATTATAGTGACTCATGTTTGGTGAAATTGATGTGTTCATAATTAATATTATGAATTTTTGAATGGATTGGTGGAAAGAGAACTTAATTCAATTTATGTGTGGATTGGTGGAAAATGAATTTAATTTAATTTGTGTGGATTGAATTTGGAAATGTGATTTATGTGTGTTTGTGGAAATTGAAATTGGTGTGAATAAATATGTTTGAGTATACTTTGCGTTGTACATGAAAAATCATAAGTGTTAAATGAGTATTAAAAATAGATAATCTTTTAATAGCGGCATTTACTTAATGATTGTGGTGAAAAGAGTTAAAGTATGCTTATGCATTTCATAGTACATGGTGACCGCGATGGGGCCATGGTGATAGTGGAGACCGTGATGGGCCTCGGGATGATGCCATGTGAATTGTTGGTTCATCTTATCCTTGCGGGGATTGTCGCGTCGTGCTGATCTGTGAGAGATTGCACTCTAGAAAATCCTGCTGGTCTGTGAGTGATTGCACTCTTGTATGTTGTGTTGATCATTGAGAAATTGCACTCTAGAATATGCTGATCTGTGAGCGATTGCACTCTAGAAAATCGTGTTGATCTGTGAGCGACTGCACCCTTGTATGTTGTGCTGATCTGTGAAAGATTGCACTCTAGAATGTGCTGATCTATGAGCGATTGCACTCTAGAAAATCGTGCTGGGCTGTGAGTGACTGCACTCTTGTATGTTGTGCTGATCTGTGAGAGATTGCACTCTAGAATGTGCTGATCTGTGAGCAATTGCACTCTAGAAAATTGTGTTGGTCTGTGAGCGATTACACCCTTGTATGTTGTGCTGATATGTGAGAAATTGCACTCTAGAATATGTTGATCTGTGAGCGATTGCACTCTAGAAAATTGTGATGGTCTGTGAGCGACTGCACTCGTGTATGTCGTGATGGTCTGTGAGCGACTGCACGCTAGTAAATCATATTGATACGTGAGAGATTGCACCTCGGTAATTAGTACTGGTCTGTGAGAGACTGTACAATTATGATTTATGCCCTTCGAGGAGGGTTTTGGTTTGGAATTCCGGAATCATGCATTTTGGCATATACGCATTGCGTTAGAGTGTTTGGCATGCGAGTTATGTTTGTTATACTATGATGATTGTATATACATATTCGATTGTTGTGATTTTTCGTAATTGCTTTGAGATGTGAAGTTGTGTTGATTAAGTTTCAATGTAATTATGTGTTCATAATTGATAATATTAATGTTTGAAGTTGTAACACCACGAGTTTTAACAGCGAGAGTGTATTTTTTTTTTAAAACAAATTCATAATAACAAAGAAATAAATAAGGAAATACCTTTAGATAAATATTTAAGTCATAACACAACGACAAATAAGTCAACATATTTTACAAGCAGCGGAATAGTTTTTGAAATAGGAATCCAAAGTATTTACACATCAAAAAGTAGTACATGGAATCCATCGAAAATAAAATGTCAAGTTGACAATATTGGTATAGGTACAATCTTCCAAATTAAAATAAACACATCCCAAAAGAAAGACTTTTAGTCCCTATACGTCAACCTAATATGATCATTCCACAAAACTATACATTCCAAGTGATCTTCACGCGCCCCGCAAGACGCTCCTAACACAACTCTAGTCAAGTGTGTCCAACTACATTTCCATTCACATGGTACTAACTGGTGGGAATATCGTGATTCTCATATGAGGGCAAAGCCTAAATTTCCACAATAATTGTAAAGGGTCACCAACCGAAATTAACAATTAACACACAACATTTAAGTTTTTAACTGCAAAAAATAACCTTTCAACTTAGGATGTACCTTAAAAGGGTTTCCATATGCCAAACATGCATAAACAAAGTTAAAAAATGAAGTTTTTAACAAAATTGCACTGTTGTATTCGAATACAACATCTCTGTATTCGAATACAAGGCTGTTTCAGCAGTCAACAACAAAAATAGCATGTCTGTATTCAAATACAGCCTTCTGTATTCGACTATACAGTAAGTCAGTAGCAAAACAACATGTATGTATTCGACTACACAGTAAGTCAGTTGCAAAAATAGCATGTATGTATTCGAATACACATAAGACAGCAGCAGAAAAAATAGCAAAATTCAGCTTTTTAAAGGGTTTCGAAACTAATCAACACTTACACACAAATCCAAACAATCACACTTAACAATTATAGCGCAATCACCACAACATCTTGAGTTTCGAAATGGTTTTGCAATCAATCACACTTACAAACAATTCCAAAACATCCACACTTGGCAATTATAACACAATCACCACGACAACTTAAGTTTCAAAAAGGTTTTGCAATCAACCACACTTACACGCACTTCCAAAAGATCCACACTTGGCAATTATAACACAATCACCATGACGACTTGAGTTCAAACACTCAAATATAATCTTAAAAATCAAACATGACTCGCATGCCAAGCACCCTAATGCAATGCGTATATGCCAAAATGCATGGACTCGGAATTCCAAACCAAAACCCTCCTCGAAGGACCGTAAATCATAATTGTACCGCCTATCACAGGCTGAAGTACTAAATTACCGAGGTGCTACCTATCACGGGTCAGCATGATTTACTAAAAACGTAAATCATAAATGTACCGCCTATCACGGGTCAACACGATTTACCAAAAATGTGCAGCCTATCGCAGACCTTACACGACGCGACAATCCTCACAAGGATAAGATGAACCAACAAATCAAGTGGAATCATCTCGTGGCCCATCCGGTCACCACTATCACTATGGCCCATCCGGTCGCCATGTACTATGAAATGCATGAGCATACTCTGACTCTATCCACGACAATCGTTAAGTAAATGCAGATATTAAAAGATTCCCCATTTTTAATACTCATTTAACTCTAACAAGCCCATCCGGTCACCACTATCACCATGGCCCATCCGGTCGCCGTGTACTATAAAATGCATGAACATACTCTGACTCTATCCACGACAATCGTTAAGTAAATACAGATATTAAAAGATTCCCCATTTTTAATACTCATTTAACTCTAACAATTTTTACGACAATCATTAAGTAAACAGAGATATTAAAAGATTCCCCATTTTTAATACTCGGTTAACTCTAACATTTTTGACGACAATCATTAGGTAGATACATATATTAAGAGATTCCCCATTCTTAATATTCATTTAACTGACGACAATCATTAAGTAAATACAGATATTAAGAGATTCTCCATTCTTAATAGTCATTTAACTCTAACAATTTTCACTACAAACATTAAGTAAACAGAGATATTAAAAGATTCCCCATTTTTAATACTCGTATAACTCTAATGATTTTCAAATTCCACACATAACCTACTTAGACATATTCTCAAATTCAATCTACAATTCACACCAAATCACATCAATTCATTTTTCCACCAAATCCACACAAACACATCTCAAAATTAATAAATATTAATTATGAACACGTCAAACACGACAACCACAAAATTATCTCAACCCACCACTCAAACACCAAATTTAATTTCCTCAAAACCACACATAAATGAGTTAAATTCATTTTCCTTGAAACACTAATCAAAATCACCAAAACCCAACTCTAAAATTTCACCCATAAAAGAATTAAATTCATTTTCCCCAAATTAACATTTCAACCCTAAAAAAATTCTTTTCCACCCAACCACAAATAAGTCCCTAAATGCAAACTAAAAGTTTGGAAGGAGCCCTTACCTTAACGTTAGCTTTAACGAGCGATTAAGGTACCACGAGTAATTTTGGTAAAATCTCCGCTCGCGACGTTCCTTCCAAAGTTATTTCACTAGCACCGTAGCATGGAGGTGAGCAACTTTCCCTTCTATCTCTTCTCGAAACGAAACTTAGATCTAGAAGAAAAGTGGGGGTTTGTGTTTGACGGTTTTGAAATCACTAACACTATTTTCGAATCCGAGAAGAAGAAAGAGGACGGAGAGAAGAAGTCGAGTAGCAGGGGAATGTTTTTCTTTCACTCAAACTTGGTTTTCTGGAAGCCAAGAAAGAAAATGAAGGAGAAGAAGAAAGGGTTCGCGAGATGGAAGATGCAACATTTTCGTTTCCTCTATTTTGCCGTATTCTTTATGTGTTCCTTTCTTTTCTACTTCTTTCATATACATATATATAAATAAATACACACACACACACACACACACACACATATATATATATAATTTAACAAAACATCATTTCACCCATCACTTCCCAAACCACTTTTTGTTAAAAATATCTACTCTCGTCGCAACTCAATTAACATATACAATTTTCAATAACCCGAGATAGTTTTAACAAAACTACCTAGAATTAAATTCTTCATAACAAAAAATAAATTAATCTCTGACAAATAATTTTAATCCAATTTCGAAAAATATATTTTGGGCATTTAACTCACTAAATACAAAAAACTGGGCTAAAAGCCTAAGAAATTCTACACAAAATACCCTAAATTGCATAATTTAGGATTTAAAATTAAGGTCCTTACAGAAGTGTTGATTGATTCATAGTCATTTTGGAATTGAAAATTTGCATTTTCTTAGTTGTATTTAGCTACGACGGTGCAGTTTGATAAAACTTCATTTTTCAACATTGTTTATGCATTTTTGGACATATGAAAACCCTTTCGAGGAGTATGCTAAGAGGAAAGGTTCTTTTGAGCATTTGAGAATATAAGAATTTTTGCTATGTGATATTTGTTAATTTCGGTTGGTGACCCTTTACAATTATTGTGGAAATCTGGGCTTTGCCCTCAGATGAGAACCAGGATTGTCCTACCGGTTAGTACTATGGAGACGGGCATGTAGTTAGACATACCTGACCGAAGCTGTGTTAGAAGGATCTTGCGTGGCGCGTGGAGATCACCCGTGTTTTATAGTTTTGTAGCATGATCAAATTAGGTGGTTGTATAAGGACTAGATGTCTTTCTTTTATGATTGTATTTGTTCCATTTTGGAAGATTGTATCTATGTTTAAACTGTTTGATGCCTTTTCTTTTGATGAGTCCATGTTCCACTTTTTGATGTGACGTGGGGAAAGTTAAAATTCTTGGGGCCGTACTTTGTATAGGTCTGCCGAGACTACCTCATGGGTATGAGCCATGTCTGATAGGCCTCATAGCTCTGGTGTATTTCCATGTTTGAATACTTTGGATTTTTATTTCAAAAACTATTCCGCTGCTTGTAAATATTTGTTGACATTTTGTTGGACATAAGTCCCCCTGATTATGGTTTTGACATAATTAACAAACATACAATGTTCATACAATTCTTGATAAAACTAACAATTTGAACCAAGTTGCATTTCAGGAAGAAACAAGCAAACACTATACATTTGGACACAAGCTTGGAACACAAGGAATCAAGCATAAAGTGGGAATGTGCAGAACAAATGTGCAACTCTGCTTAAGTGTCATTAGTGGTTGTATTAATTAGTTATTAGACTTGTCAATATGATTTCACGCATAAGCATTTGCCAAGTTGAAATGAATTTTAAAATGAACTAAGTAATCAAATCGATTAGCTAATCAATTGATACATCCATTGGGCAATCGATTGATTGACTCAGAATTAAAGTTGTCACTAAGCCAATCGATTGATAAATCGATTCTTTAAAGGACCCTAGTGAAACCTAAACTCTGGGTGAAAATCAATCGATTGGACAATCGATTCATGCATCAATTGAGAAATCGATTTTGTGACTTACAAGGGCAAGCTAAAAACCTTTCAAATCGATTGGCAAATTGATTTCGAGTATTTCTTTTCATCAGACTAGACCTCTAATGAACCAATCGATTGAGACATCAATTGATGAATCGATTTAGTAAGTCACAGAGACAACCATTTATTAAGCCAAATCGATTGGTTAACAACTTTTTATAAGTCTGTACCTCTGTGATCAATCAAATCGATTGAGACATCAATTGAATTTTGTTTCTTGACTTGCAAGATATATACTAATCGATTGGAAAATCGATTGGAATATTGAAATGTTTAATCACATATCAGAAACCAAGTTCCTAGTCGATTGGCAAATCAATCTTTTCTAAATAGCTAAGTCACTGTAACAATTCGAATCGATTGGAATAAAACAGGTGAATCATTGTGACGAAGCAAATCGATTGACGAATCGATTAAAGCAAAAATATTGGAGTCATTTTGATTAGTCCAATCGATTGACAAATCGATTGGAGTAATTGTATAGTTACAGACCAATTGCCAAATCGATTATGGTTGAATATCAGTCGACTGCGTAATCGATTGTTTTGATCTCGTTGTTTGAACAAAACATCTCAAATCGATTACTCAATCGATGCTGATATGAACTTACTTCTGTTTTCTGATTTGTGCATTAAAACAATCGATTGGCAAATCGATTGGTTCATATATGTTCAAGATTCAAGAAAAACAAGAAACACGATAATCGATTGGGGTGTTTTAAACCTTTATAAAATCGATTGGTAAATCGATTTGACTGTTTTTTTTCTGAAACATATATTAGTTGACTCAAATCTGTTTTTCAGAGTACTTTTAACTTTTGACATACACATAACTTAGAACTTTGAGAAAACCTTTGATAACCTTTTGTACAACTTTGAATACACTTTTTCATAACCTAGAGATTCTGAAAAAGTACTTTGAGAAAAAGGCTTGAAATCACACTAAACACTATCTTGGCAAATCCTTATTGTGTGCATTTCATAGATTGATTGAGTCGCATTTACTGTTGATCGTTGATCTTGTGTAATCTCTATAAACAACGTTTTGTAAAGAAAGTCTTGTAAAAATCCAGTATTGAAACTGGTAACTATCTTCTTTGTTGAGAGGGCTCATCAAGAAGAAGTTTCACTGTGATCTTGGGAGAGTCTGCTGATTGACTTGAGGGATACAGTGGTGAGCAATAGAAGCAAGAGAGTTTAGTTCTTGGATAGATATGCCGTGAGAGCTGGACAATCTGTAAAAACACACTCTAGAAGATTCTATTGAAAGAAAGGCTGAAATCGAGTTGATTTTGGGACTGGATCTAGGTTGTCTTACAGACGACCGAACCAGTATAAATCTTTGTATATCATCCTCTTATCCTTCCTCTTTTATTTCTATACTGTTTGTTTGATTAATCTTGAATGCATGTGATAGCAATATTCTGTTCTGTTTGATATTGCTTGAATGATTGAATTGGCATGTTTGTATCTTGATTAATCTGTTGAACAATTACTGTATCTGTTGCATTAGTTATTAGATAATTGATGTAATTGTGAACCTTTTCTTAGAAACAATTCCTTGGGACCGTGATTGATCATTTGTTTAATCAAATTTGATTTTATTGAACTAATTAGCAATCTTGTGATTTTTTTTAAAGACTGTCATATACATATTTTACAATTAGAAGTCATATATTTCCAACACATTTGTCAAACCAAATATACAAAAGAGCTACTCAAGAAGCTTAAAATGAATGATTGTAAACCTATGGCTACACCAATGCACCCTACCTATGGCAATAGTCCTAATAGATTAATATTTTAGGTCATTTTGGTTTTTACTAGGTTTACTATAGTTAATTTTGGTTCTAAATCATTGTACTTTGTGAAATAAGTGCAAATGTCTTAATGGATTAATATTACATGTAATTTTGGTCTTTTGTAGATTTATTATAGTCTATTTTGGTTCTAAATCATTGTAGTTCGTCCAAGAAGTTCAAAAGTTATTAATGGATTAATAATTTAGGTCATTTGGTTCTTTACTAGGTTTTATCAAGTCCATTTTGGTTCTAAATTAGTGTAGTTCGTCCATTAAATGCAAAAGTACTAATAGATTAATATTTTGGTTCATGTTGGTATTATCCAAATTAAATCTAGTTCATTTTGGTTATCAATCTTTGTAGTTCGTCCCATAAGTGCAAAAATCTTAATGGATTCATATTTTAGGTCATTTTGTTCTTTACTAGGTTTAACCTAGTCCATTTTGGTTCTAAATCATTGTAGTTTGTCCAATAAGTGCAAAAGTCTTAATGGATTAATAATTTAGGTCATTTTGGTCTTTACTAGGTTTATTCTAATGCATTTTGGTTCTAAATCATTATAGTTCGTCCAATTACTGCAAAAGTCATAATGGATCAACAATTTAGGTCATTTTGGTATTAACTAGGTTTAATGTAGTCCATTTTGGTTCTAAAGCATTGCATTTCATCCTATAAGTGCAAAAGAGTTAGTGGATTAATAATTTTGGTCAATTTGGTCTTTACTATGTTTAATCAAGTCCATTTTGGTTCCAAATCATTGTATTTCGTCCACTAATTGCAAAAGATTTAGTGGATTAATATTTTAGGTCGTTTTGGACTTAACTAGGTTCATTCTAGTCCATTTTGGTTCTAACTCATAATAGTTCGTCCAATAAGTACAAAAGTCTTAATGGATTAACATTGGAGGTCATTATGGTCATTACTAGGTTTATTCTAGTCTATTTTGGTACTAAATCAATTTAGTTCGTCCAATAAGTGCAAAACTCCTAATGGATTATAATTTTAAGTCATTTTGGTCTTTACTAGGTTTAATCTAGTCCACTTTTGTTCATTGTAGTCCGTCCAATAAGTGCAAAAGTCTTAATGAATTAATATTTTAGGTCATTTTGGTCTATACTAGGTTAATTCTATTCCATTTTTGTTATAAATCATTGTAGTTCGTCCAATAAGTGCAAAAGTCTTAATGGATTAACATTTTAGGTCATTTTGGTATTACTTAGATATAATCTAGTCCATTTTGGTTCTAAAACATTGTAGTTCGTCTAATAACTCCTAAAGTCATAATGGATTAACATTGTCTTTTTTCTTTTAACTAGGTTTATTCTATTACATTTTTGTTCTAAATAAATATAGTTCGTGTGATTAGTGCAAAAGTTCTAATGGATTAATATTTTAGGTAATTATGGTCTTTACTAAGTTTATTCTAGTGAATTTTTGTTCTAAATCATTGTAGTTTGTGCAATGAGTGCAAAAGTTTTAATGGAATATTACTTTATGTCTTTTTTGTATTTACTAGATTTAATCTAGTCCATTTTGGTTCTTAATCATTGTAGTTCATCCAATAAATGCAAAAGTCTGAATCGAATCTTATTTTAGGTCATATTGGATTTTATTTGGTTTAACCTACTATACTTTGGTTCTTAATCAATGTAGTTCGTCCAATATATGCAAAAGTCTTTGTGGATTAAAATTTTATGTCATTTTGATTGTGACTCGGTTTATTCTAGTTCATTTTGGTTCTAAATAAATGTAGTTCGTCCATAAAGTGCAAAAGTCTTAATGGATTAATCTTTTTTGTCATTGTGGTATTAATTAGGTTTAATCAAGTCTATTTTGGTTCAAAATCATTGTAGTTCATTTTATAAGTGCATAAGTCTTAAAGGATTAACATTGTAGGTCATTTTGGTCTTTAATAGGTTTATTCTAGTCCATTTTGATCCTAAATCATTGTAGTTTGTTTGATAAGTTCAAAACTCTTAATGGATTAATATTTTAAGTCATTTTGTTCTATACTAGGTTTATTCAAGTCCATTTTTGGTTCTAAATCAGTGTAGTTTTTCCAATAAGTGCAAAAGTAATAATGGAGTAAGATTTTATGTCATTTTGGTATTAACTAGGTTTAATCTAGTCCATTTTGGTTCTAAATCATTGTTTTTCCTCTAATAAATACAAAAGTCTTAATGGATTCATATTTTAGGTCATATTAGATTTTACTAGGTTTAACCTAGTCTACTTTGGTTCTAAATCAATGTAGATCATCCAATAAGTGCAAAAGTCTTAATGAATTAATATTCTAGATCATTTTGGTCTTTAATAAATTTTTCTCGTACATTTTGGTTGTAAATCATTGTAGTTCGTCAAATAAGTGCAAAGTCTTAATGGATTAATATTTTATGTCATTTTGGTCATTACTAGGTTTATTCTAGTCTATTTCGGTTCTTAATCATTGTATTTCGTTCAATAAGTGCAAAAAGTCTTAATGGATTAATAATTTTTGTCATTTTGGAACTAACTAGGTTTAATCTTGTCCATTTTTGTCTTTACATGGTTTATTCTATTCCATTTTTTCCTAAATCATTTTAGTTCGTCCAATTAGTTCAAAAGTCTTAATGAATTAATATTTTAGGTCATTTTGGTTTTACTAGGTTTATTCTAGTCCATTTTTGTTATAAATCCTTGTAGTTCATACAATAAGTGAAAAAGTCTTAAGGAATTAACATTTTAGGTTATTTTGGTATTAAATAGGTTTAATCTAGTCAATTTTGGTTGTAAATTATTGTAGTTCGTCCAACAAAATGCAAAAGTCATAATGAATAATATTTTAGGGTCATTTTCTTTAACTAGGTTTATTCTTGTACATTTTTATTTTAAATCATTGTTGTTTATCGAATTAGTGCAAAAGTCCAAATGTATTAATATTTTTGATCATTTTTTTCTTTACTAGGTTTATTCTACTCAATTTCTTAATTGGTTATTATTATACATCATTTTGGGGTTTAGTAGGTTTATTCTAGTCCATTGTGGTTCTATGTCATTGTAGTTCGTCCAATAAGTGCAAATGTTTTAATGGATTAAAATTTTAGGTCACTTTGTTATTTAGTTGGTTTATTCAAATCCATTTTGGTTCTAAATCTGTTAAGTTCGTCCAATAAACGCAAAAGTCTTAATGGATTAAAATTGTAGATCATTTTGGTGTTTACTAGGTTTAATCGAGTCCATTTTGGTTATAAAACATTGTAGTTCACTAATAAGTGCAAAAGTTCAAATGAATTAATATTTTAGGTCAATTTGGTCTTCACTAGGTTTATTCTAGTTATTTTTGGTTCTAAATCGTTGTAGTTTGAGCAATAAGTGCAAATGTCTTAATGGTTTCATATTTTAGGTCATTTTGGTCTTTAAAAGGTTTAATCAATTTCATTTTAGTTCTAAATCATCGTAGTTCTTTCAATAAATGCAAAATTCTTAATGGATTCATAATTTTGGTCATATTGGTTTTTACTATATTTAACCTAGTCCATTTTGGTTCTAAATAAATATAGTTCGGACAATAAGTGTAAAAATTTTAATGGATTAATAGTTTAGGTCATTTTGGTCTTTACTAGGTTTTTTCTAGTCCATTTCAATTCTTAATCATTGTAGTTCGTTCAATAAGTGCAAAAGTCTTAATGGATTAAGATTTGTTGTCATTTTAGACTTAACTAGGTTTAATCTTGTCCATTTTGCTTGTAAATCATTGTAGTTCATCCAATAAGTGAAAAAGTCTTAATGTATTAATATTTTAGGTCATTTTGGTCTTTACTTAGTTTATTCTAGTTCATTTTGGTTTTAAATCATTGTAGTTCATCCAATAAGTGCAAAAGTCTTAATGAATTAATATTTTAGGTCATTTTGGTTTTACTAGGTTTATTCTTGTTCATTTTTGTTATCAATCACTGAAGTTCGTCCAATAAGTTCAAAAGTCTTAATGGATTAACATTTTAGGTATTTTTGGTTTTAACTAGGTTTAATCTAGTCAATTTTGGTTCTAAATCACTGTAGTTCGTCCAAAAAATGCAAAAGTCTTAATGAATTAATATTTTAGGTCATTTTTGTTTTAACTAGGTTTATTCTAGTCAATTTTTGTTCTAAATCAATGTAGTTCTTCCAATTAGTGCAAAAGTCCTAATGGATTTATATTTTTGGTCATTTTGGTCTTTACTCGGTTTATTGTAGTCAATTTTGGTTCTAAATCATTGTAGTTTGTGAAATAAGTGCAAATGTCTTAATGGATTAATATTATATGTCATTTTGGTCTTTAGTAGGTTTATTCTAGTCCATTTTGGTTCTAAATCATTGTAGTTCGTCCAATTGGTGCAAAAGTTTTAATGGATCAATATTTTAGGTCACTTTGTTCTTTACTAGGTTTATCCAATTCCATTTTGGTTCTAAATATGTGGAGTTCGTCCAATAAGTACAAAAGTTTTAATGGATTAAGATTTTTGGTTTTTTTAGTATTAACTAGGTTTAATCTAGTCCATTTTGGTTCTTAATCATTGTAGTGCGTCCAATAAGTGCAAAAGTCTTAATGGATTAACCATTTTAGGTCATTTTGGTATTAACTAGGTTTAATATAGTCCATTTTGGTTCTAAATCATTGTAGTTCGTCCAACAACTACAAAAGACTTAATGAATTAATATTTAAGGTCATTTTTGTTTGAACTAGGTCTTATGAATGTAAAGTGGTAAGAAATAACTCATCAAAACATCATTGACTTTTATTTTCACACTCTATTTGCTCACAACACCATTTTTCCTCACATTTTTGTTTCTTTTTTTTTCTCTTTTTTTTCATAACCCTAAAATTTAAACAAACAAGTTGAGCCCCCTACACTTATTTAAGGAAAGAATCCTTTATCCCTCAAAGTTGAGTCAATTTATGGTTTTTCACTTTTAGGCTTGTAATGAGCTATATAACAAAGAATGGGATAATTAGGCTCAAAGTGGCTTAAACAAATGGATAATTATAGGGTAGACTTATTTGGTTAGTAGCTTAATTAGAAACAAATGCCTAGATCATTTAAATATATGCATGAGAACTAGAGTCAAGTCAAGTTCTGGCGTAACTAGCAATAATGAATGAGATAACACACACACAAAAAAAGATGGAAAAATGTATTCCAGTCATAATAAGGCTAAAAAATCTCACAAAGGTTAATGACTTATCACAAATGATACAATTTAGCATTTTAATCCAATTTATTTTACCAAGAATGCAAAAATACTATCCAACCATGCCAGTATAAACGAATTCTGAACATTTACAACCATAAAATCTAATGAAAAAGCATGCAGTGCAATGTCCATTTTTATTTTTTTATTTTTCATTTTTTATTTTTTTTTGAAATATAACAAATAATATCCTACAACAAATAAAACCCTAAATAACACCCCCACACTTAAATTACACATTGTCCTCGATAAAAGTAACAAGTATAAAATAAGAGTAAGGAAAATAAGCTCCTTGTTTAAACTTCAGTGTAGGTGGGCTTTTCCAAGGAGAGGTCTTCTATGGTAGCATCTTCAAGCATATAGATTTCATGGAATAGCTTGAGGCGTTGCCCATATACTTTGAAAATTTTCTCAGTGTTTTCAGTTTTTATTTCCACTACACCATGAGAAAAAATGTTAGTAACCAACAAAAGGGCCAAGCCAATCCACTACGATCGAAGTTTCCCAACCATTATTTTCAAACGGGAGTTGAACAATAAAACTTTTTAGCCAATGGAAAATTTCTACCAATAAATCATCTTATCATGAAAGTAGTTAGTTTTCTTCTTATAGATGCGAGAGTTCTCATAAGCTTCAAGTATAAGCTCTTCAAGTTGTTGCAATTGAAGCTTGCTCTCGAAACCTGCTTTCTCCATCTCAAGATTACAACTCTTGATCGCCCAATAAGCAAGGGGACATCCCTATCAGTGTTTTATAGGCTGTTCTATGAGCTCAAATAGCTTCTCCAAGTTGGTGGCTCCAATCTTTTTTAAGATCTGTTTGATTTTCCTATTTGAGACTTCAGTTTTCCCATTAGTATGGCGATGATAAGGTGTAGAAACTCTGTGCACAACCTTATAATTTCAAAGCAAAACGTCCATGATGCAGTTGCAAAAATGAGTGCCTTGATCACTTATGATGGCATGGGGTATTCCAAACTTGCAAAAAAAATTTGATCATATAAAACCTACAACAAATTTAGAATGATTAGTCCTAGTGGGCATTGCTTCCACCCACTTCGAAACATAATCAACATCTAGTAAAATATAGACATAACCAAAAGATACAGGAAAAAGGCCCATAAAGTGAATGCCCCCACACATCAAATACTTCACAGAAAATCATAGGTTGTTGAGGCATCTCACTCCTACGAGTGATTATTGTTCCTTCTATTTGGCACTCTTCACAAGCGTTGTAACTCTCAAAAGCATCTTTAAACAAAGTGGCCGAAAAGAAACCCGATTCTAAGATTTTACTTGTTGTCCGTTGAGGACCAAAATGTCCTCGAGTTATAAAGGCATGACAAAAATGAAGAATGGATTGAGCCTCATGGTGGGAAACACAATGCCTAATCACTTGGTCACTATAGAATTTCCTCATATATGGATCATCCCACACATAGTATTTGGAATCATTTTTTAAGTTTGTGTATTTGTGTTCGGAATGCATGTGCAGGAAAGACTCCAGTAACTAGATAATTCACTAAATCAACAAACCAAGGAGTTACCTCAGACAACTGTAGCAATTACTCATCAAGGAAGTCATCTTGATTGGGGATGGGGTCCTCATCAATTTCTATACTGCTCAAATGATCTATCACCAAATTTTGAGCTCCACTTTTATTTTTAATCTCTAAATCAAATTCTTGGAGTAACAACATCCACTGAATCAATCTCAATTTTGCTTCTGGTTTGTTCAACAAAAATTTCAAAGTTGCATGGTCAGTAAAAACAACTACTTTCGAACTTAGCAAATATGATCTAAACTTACCAAGTGCAAAAACAATAGCTAAAAGTTCCTTTTCAGTGGTAGTATAATTAGCCTGTGTAGAATCTAAAGTTCTAGAAGCATAATAAATAACATGGGCAGGCTTACCAACCCTTTGTGGAAGGACTGCTTCCATTACATAGTTAGATGTATCACACATAATTTCAAAAGGGATGGTCCAATTGGGTTGTTGAGTTATAGGAGTAGAGGTTAGCGTTGCCTTTAAGAACGCCTTGTTGCATTTGTCATCGAAGGTGAAATTGACATCTTTTTGCAACAAATTTGACAGCGAAAGAACTATCTTGCTGAAATCGTTGATAAAGTGCTTGGAAAAACCTGCATGGCCAAGAAAAGAACGAATCTCGCAGATGCAAGATGGGTAAGGAAAATTTAAAATCACATCAATCTTGGCAGGATCCACTTCTATCGCATTTTTAGAGATCATATGTCCCAAAACTATGCCTTGTTTAACCATAAAATTACGTTTTTCATTATTCAGTACAAGGTTTGTTTCAATACATCTATGTAAAATTCTATCTAAATTTTTCAAGCATACATCAAATGAGGAACCATACACAGGAAAATCATCCACGAAAACTTCAACATAATTTTTAATAAGTCAGAGATAATACTAATCATGCAGCGTTGGAAAGTTCCAGGAGTATTGCATAGGCCAAAGGGCATCCTCTTGTAGGCAAATGTGTCAAAAGGACAAGTGAAAGTGGTATTTTCTTGGTCCTCTGGCGCAATATGGATTTGAAAATAACTAGAAAAACCATCAAGAAAACAACAATGTGACTTACTAGCCAACCGTTCAAGCATTTGATCAATGAATAGTAAAGAAAAATGATCCTTTCTATTTTCCTGGTTTAGTCTCCTGTAATCGATGCATACCCTCCATCTGTTATGCACTCATATGGGGATAAGTTCATTATTTTTATTTTCAACCACTATGAGTTCAGTTTTCTTAGTGACTACTTGCACTGGACTCACCCATTGACTATTAGAGATGGGGTATATAATGCCTGCTTGTAAGAGCTTTGTCACTTCCTTTTTTACAACATCTAGAATTAATGGGTTAAGTCTCCTTTGGGGCTGCCTAACTGATTTTACCCCGTCCTCCAATAGTATCCCATCTAATTGCTTTCTTGTGTTTTCTCAAAATCTGCAACAACTTATCTTCCAGTTCATCTTCAAGTTTGGTTGAAATAATCACAGGTAACTTGCCACTCCCTCCTAAATATGCATATTTCAAATTTTCAGGAAGTGGTTTAAGCTTTATAGTTGGTGGTTGTCCAATGGAAGGTATAATACTAGTGGCCGAAGCTATGTCTGCAAAATCATTTTTGTTAGTAGAAATATCAATATTAGCAAAATGATCAACCTAAAAGGCAGCTTCGATCTCAGCACACACAGAGCACAATTGAGTATCTGTACAAAATTCACAAGTGTATGTATCATCAAAACCAGAAAACGAAGGTAAATCAGTAGCAAACATATCGGGTAAGTGTCATTTACCAAATCAACAAACAATTCAATTTGAAAAACAGAATGCTCTTCCACGGGGTGTTTCATAACATCAAAAATGTTAAATTTTACAATGCTATCACCACATTTTACAATGCACATCAAGTTTTGTTCTAGAAGTTTCCAAGAATGGTCCGCCGAAGATGATAGGCGCCCTGTTGGACTTATTATCTCCTTCCATATCCAAAATGTAAAAATCTATAGGGAATATCAATTGATTAAATCGAACAAGTACATCCTCGACAAGTCCAACGGGACGAGCATTACTCCTGTTCACCAAATGAATGGTAACACCTCTACTTTGTAAAGGTCCAAGAGTAAGAGAGTTAAAAATATATGTAGGCATAGTATTTTGGAAGCTGCTAAATCTAACATAGCATTTTCATATCGACTACTTCCTATGGTACATGGAATGGAAAAACTTCCTAGATCTATGCATTTCTGAGGCATGGATTCGTCCCATGTTTAATATTTCATTACCTTTTAACCTTCTCTAGTGTGTGCACAAATCTTTTAGAAATTTTGCATATCTTGGAATTTGTTTAATTTCTTTAAGGAGGGGAATGTTCACTTCCACCTTTCTAAATATCTAGGATCTCATTGTCCCTATCTTCCTGGTCCATTTTATTAGTCTTCACTACCCTTTGAGGAAAAGAAAGTGGTATATCTTGCTCAACATCAACAGGTTTAGGTATCAAAGTATCCTTAGCAACCTTTTTATTTTTCACTACAGTTTCAGGTACCTTTGGTATTTCAACAGCTTTCCGAAACTTCAATGTAATTGCACTGACGCTGGGAGCATTTAGATTTACTACTGACTGTGCAGGCAATTGGTTTGACCCTTGAATCTGCAATTGATTGATTGAAGTGGCTAGCTGACCAATATTTGTTTCAAAATTTTGAATGGTGGAATCTGTTCTTATTTGAAATTGGAGATTCTGGACAGCCATCCACTTAACGAGGTCGTATAATGAAGGTGCATTGTTTTGCTGTTGAGGAATATTTTGCTAATGTTGTTGCCTAGGTTGCTGTTTTGCAGATGAATTCCCCCATCTCTGATTGGGATGGTTTCTCCAAGAAGGATTGTGCATGTTAGATGACATATCATAGTTGGCTAGAGGATTGTATATATTTGCTGCATATGCTTGAGGAGCAACAGTAATTGGATCTTCTTGCAATGTAGGACATGAATCTGAAGGATGCTATGGAGAAGTACAAATACCATAGACCACTGCTTGGGTTTTACCTATTGCCAATTTTTTTTACTAAAGATGTAAGCTCATCAAGTTTTCCTTCTAAATTCTTGTGGGAATAAGCTTGTATTTCATTCACACCCTTGTCAACACTGTTGAATTGCTTCTAGTTGTAAAATGCTAAGAATTAATGGACATGTTCTCAACCAAAGCCCTTACCGCTTATGGGGTCTTATCAAGAAGTGCTCCCCCATTAGCAGCATCCAAAATGCTTTTATCCATAGGTAACGAGCGTTCATAAAAATATTTGATGAGCAATTGTTCAGATTCTTTGTCAATCTACCTGATGCCATATATTTCTTTTTTGATTGAAGCAGCTCTTGAGGCAGGGAATTTTTTTTCTAAAAAACAATATCTTGAGTTCATTCCAACTTGTAACATAACCTGGTTAAAGGTAGTATAACCAGTCCTTGGCAGCATCTTGGAGTGAAAATGGGAAGCCTCTCAACTTAATGTGGTCTTCTATGACTCCTTGAGGCTTCATGGTATAACACACAATGTAATTCCTTCAAGTGTTCGTGGGGATCCTCACCTACAAGACCATTAAACTTTGGAAGCAAGTGTATTAAACCAAATTTAAGTTCAAATGATAACGTAACTTCAGAATATGTTATACATAATGCATTATAATTGACATTAGGTGCAGCAAGTTGTCTTAAGGTTCTATTATTCGCATCAGCCATATTTTGCAGCAAGTTGTCAATTTCAGTATCTGACTCTAACTCGTTAACACTAGCAGCTCTATATAGTCTACGACGTAAATAGAATGAAGGTTTACAAAACTAGCCCTAGTCATGCATCATCATAACAATGCAATGCAAAATCTCAATTCTAAAAATTCCAAAAATGTCCCTATTGCTAAAATTAAAGTGAAAAATAAAAAACCCTATAAAATAAAATCCAAAATATATAAAAATGTCACAAAAATTTCTAAAAGTCAAATAAAGGTAACACAAATTTTTTTGGAATTTTTGTAGAATATGAAAAATGGGTCTAAACGACATAATTTGGGATTTTGACTGTCAGTCCCGTATAAGTTCCTTATACGAGACTTCTATTTCTTGATTTTTTTCTGGAGAAATTTCAGAGCAATCCGAAACAGTCACCTGGAAACCGGGTTAATATCGGTTAACATTGTTATCAACTTATCCCCGACAACGACGTCAATTTGATCTGTTGTCGCACACGGGTCAAACACAATTGATAAAATGTATAATAATAACCGATTTGAAAATTGAAATAAAAAAGGGTTCTTTTAGATTTTGATTTAATAGATGAGCAAAACGATTAATCCACTTATTTGAGTTTCAGACCTATCACAGATTCTATCAATGAGTTTAATTTCTAATTTGTGATTCTATTCTTATTTGACTATAGAATTGATCAAACAAGCGTAATCAATCATATCTGAATTTGGTTTCTTTGATTGGATTAAGCATCACAATCATCAAAATATTACAATTAACGATCAAGTGTTGCAAATATATAATTCAATTAAATTAGAAACCGAAACCAAATTCTGTCAAATAAATTTAATCAATCCTATCGAAATTCAATTTAAGCAATCAACATATCAATATAATCAAATAAACAGCAAATGAATCATGACTCGAAATTGATAGGGTAACCTGAATCTCAAGGAGTTGATGTAACTCTGAACTCGTGGATTAATCTTATAAAATTAGCCTTCCATGAAATTAAAATAAAAACTTTTTATTTCTTGTAGCAATTTGAGTCCTAGTTTGTCTGTCAATATAAAAGAAATAAAACTGCCAATATATAGTACTTGATATTGGGCTTTAGGGTTTAGAGTTTAAAAACAAGTGACCCACTAATTAAAATTATTACAAAAGTCCAGATTACGAAATCTACAATTTAGGTCCAGTAAAATTTGGAATTGTTCTTTTCTTCAAGCACAAAAGTTGTAGCTTTCCAACGTCTACTCGTATATGCCAATCTGATGTCCAGAGATTACATTATGGCTTAAAGACAAGAGAGAGTCAAAATACAAATAATGAAATTAAAATGCATAAAATAAAATTATAATTCAAATTCGACCCAAAGTTTAGAAACAAGCTAAAATTATTAATCTAAGCGATAAAGAACTCTTAAAATACCAAACTGAAAATCTAGAAACATGTGCCCAAATGTTATGATCAGTCATTTTGGTCTTTAGTAGGTTTATTCTAGTCCATTTTGGTTCTAAATCATTATAGTTCATTCAATAACTATAAAATTCTTAATTAATATTTTTTTGTCATTTTGGAATTAACTAGGTTAAATCATGTCCATTTTGGTTCTTAATCATTGCAATTCGTCCAATAATTGAAAAAGTCCTAATGTATTAATCTTTTAAGTCATTTTGGTCTTTAATGTAACACCCCGAATTTTCAAAGCGAGTGTGTATTTTTTTTTTCAAAACAAATTCATAAAACAAATAAGTAAATAAGGAAAAGTTCCTCGAAATATGAATCCAAAATATTTACATATCAAAAAGTGGTACATGTAATCCCAATGAAAATAACATGTCATGCTGACAATATTAGTATAGGTACAGTCTTCCAGTTTAAAATAAACACAATACAAAAGAAAGACATTTGCTCCCTCTATGTCAACCTAATTTGATCATTCTACAAAACAAACTAAACACCCTGAGTGATCTCCACGCGCCATGTAAGATCCTCCTACCATAGCTCCAATCAAGCGTTCCCATCTACATTCCCATCCGTAGGGTACGAACCGGTAGGATTGTCTTGGCTCTCATCTGAGGGCAAAGCCCAGATTTCCACAATAGTTGTAAAAGGTCACCAACCGAAATTAACAGTTAACACATAACATTTACGTTTTTAAATGAACAAAATATCCTTTCAACTTAGCATGCACCTTAAAGGGGTTTTCCATATGCTAAAAGTTCATATAATACATGCCAAATAAAATGATATCAAAATAAAATTCTCAATTCATCAAGTAATACATAACTAACCAAAACATTGATAAATCAATTGAGCAATCAATTATCTAACTCAAATTAAGAATTTCTACTAAGCCAATCGATTTCCTAAAGGTTTTTAGTGAAATTTGAACTCTAGGCTTAATTCAATCGATTGGGAAATCGATTGAATGAATATCTGAGCCCCTATATTAAAGCCAATCGATTTCCAAATCGCTTTTATCAGTTTTGCTGAGTTCTTGTATGGCAATCGATTTTGTCAAATTGGCTGAGCTCCTATAACTCATCAAATCGATTGGCAAATCGATTTTATGAATGGCTTTTCACCAAATCGATTGCCAAATCGATTTTGTCAAATTGGCTGAGCTCTTGTAACTCATCAAACCGATTGGCAAATCGATTTTAGGAATGGCTTTTCACCAAATCGATTTGGGAATCGAGTTCCCTGAATGTTTTTCTAAAACTTCATAAACTAACTCAATCACATTCACACACAACTTCAAAACATAACACTTAGCATTTTCAACACAATGACCACAACATCAAGAGCTTCGAAATAATTTTGCAATCAAACATGCTATCACATAATTCCCAAAACATAACTCTTAGTAAAATCAACACAATCACAATGACATATCAAGTTCAAACATTCAATCGTAAACTTGAATCAAACACACTTACACACAATTTCAAAACATAACGCTTAACAGTTACAACGCAATACCCACACGAACAAGATGAACCAACAAATCACATGGAATCATCTCGACGCGACAATCCCTACACGGACAAGATGAACCAACAAATCAATTGGAATCACCTTGACGCGACAATCCCTACACGGACAAGATGAACCAACAAATCACATGGAATCACCTTGAAGCGACAGTCCCTACACGGACAAGATGAACCAACAAATCACATGGAATCACCTTGACGCGACAATCCCCACAAGGATAAGATGAACCAACAAATCACATGGAATCATCTCGTGGCCCACGGACAAGATGAACCAACAAATCACATGGAATCATCTCGTGGCCCATGGATGAGATGAACCAACAAATCACATAGCATCATCTCAGTTGCCACTATCACTATGAAATGCCTCAGTTAACTCTAATGGTTTTCAAATTCCACACAAAACAACTCAAACATATTATCATATCCTATCCACAATTCACACCAAAACACATCAATTCATTTTTCCACAAGATCCATACAAACACATCTCAAATTTCATAAGTATCAATGATGAACACATTGAATATGACGACACAAAGCAACACAACCCACCACTCAAATAACAACAAATTTTATTTACTCAAAATCATACATAAATGAGCTAAATTCATTTTCCGCGAAACATTCATCAATATCATCAAAATCCAACTATGAGATTTTACCCATAAAAGCATTAGATTCATTTTCCCCAAATCAACACTTTAACCCTAACAAAATTCTTTTCCACACATCCACAAATAAGTCCCTAAATGCAAAATAAAAGTTTGGAAGGAGCCCTTACCTCTCCACGTTAGCTTTAACGTGCGATTATGGTACCGTGAGTAAATCCGGTAAAATCTCCGCTCGCAATGTTGCTTCCAAAGTTGGTTCCCTAGCACCGTAGCGTGGTAGTGAACAACTTTCCCTTCTATCTCTTTGCGAAACGAAGCTTAGATCTAGATGAAACGGGGAGGTTTGTGTGTTTGACGGTTTTGAAATTCCTAACTCCGTTTTCGAATCCGAGAGGAAGGAAGAAGTTGGGAACTAGATCTTTCTCACCCACTAGCCTTGGGTTTCAATTCTCGAACTTAAAGGAAGAAAAACGAAGCAAAACCAACGAATGAAGAAAAAGGGAGAAGGAGGATGCGCGAGGCAGAGGAAGAAGGAGAAGTTTTCTTTCTTTTGCCTTTCTTTCCTTTCCTTTTCTTTTCTTTCTTTTTCCTTCTTTTCTATTTTCTCTTCTTTCTATTTCCTCCTCTTTTCCCTCCACACAACCATATATATATGTTTATATATATTAATTATAATTAACAAATATCTATAAATATCTAGATATTTATTAAAATTACCATCTCACCCATAACGTAATAAATTCTTCGTAAAAGATTCACCGCAGTTAATTTAATTTATTTATCGACGAACAAATTTAATCGAGGTATCAAAATATATTTTTGGGCATTTAAGCTCACAAAATATTAATAACTTGGCTAAAAGCCTCCGAGTTCAACACCCAAAATACACTAAAATACATAAAGTGAAATTTAAAATTATGGGTCTTACATTTAACATGTTTATTCTAGTCCATTTCAGTTCCAAATCATTGTAGTTCGTCCAATAAATACCAAGGTCTTGATGAATTAATATTTTAGGTCATTTTGGTCTATAGTAGGTTTATTCTATTCCATTTTTGTTATAAATCATTGTCGTCTATACTAGGTTTATTCTAGTCATTTTTTGTTCTAAATCATTGTAGTTTGTGCCATAAGTGCAAATGTCTTAATGGATTAATATTGTAAATCATTTTGGTCTTTAGTAGGTTTATTCTAGTCCATTTTGGTTCTAAATCATTGTAGTTCATCCAATAAGTTCAAAAGTTTTAAAGGATTAATATTTTTGATCACTTTGTTCTTTACTATATTTACTCAACTACATTTTAGTTCTAAACTAGTGTAGTTCATCAAATGAATGAAAAAGTCTTAATTGATTAAGATTTAGGTCATTTTGGTATTAACTACTTTTAATCTAGTCGATTTTTGTTCTAAATCATTGTAGTTCGCCAATTAGTGAAAAAGTCCGAATGGATATACATTTTAGGTCATTTTGGTAATAACTCGGTTTAATCTAGTCCATTTTGGTTTTAAATCATTGTAGTTCATTCAATAAGTGCAAAAGTCTTAATGGATTAACATTTTTGGTTAATTTGGAATTAACTAGGTTTAATCTTGTCCATTTTGCTTCTTAATCATTGTAGTTCGTTCAGTAAGTGCAAAACTCTTAACGGATTAATATTATAGGATATTTTTTGTCATTAGTAGGTTAACTCAAGTCCATTTTAGTTCTAAATCATTGTAGTTCGTCGAGTAAGTTCAAAAGTCTTAATGGATTAATATTTTAAGTAATTTTTTTCTTTATAATGTTTATCAAGTCCATTTTGGTTCTAAATTAGTGTAGTTCGTCCTACAAATGCAAAAGTATTAATCTATTAAGATTTAAGGACATTTTAGTATTAACTAGGTTTAACCTAGTCCATTTTGGTTCTAAATCGTTGAAGTTCATCGACTAAATGCAAAAGTCTTAATGGATTAATATTATAGGTCATATTGGTTTTTACTAGGTTTGTTCTAGTCAGATTTGGTTTCTAAATCATTGTAGTTTGGGGAATAGGTGCAAACATTTTAAAGGATTAAAATTTTAGGCTACTTTGTTCTTTACTAAGTTTATTCAAGTCCATTTTTGTTCTAAATTTGTGTAGTTCATCTAATAAGTACAATAGTCTTAATGGATTAAGATTTTAGGTCATTTAGGTATTAACAAGGTTTAATCTAGTACATTTTGGTAATGAATCATTGTAGTTCGTACAGTAAGTCCAAAAGTCTTAATGGATTAACATTTTAGTTCGTCTGAAAACTGTAAAAGTCTTAATGGATTAATATTTTTGGTCATTTTGGAAATAACTAGGTTTATTCTTGTCTATTTTTGTTTTTAAATAAATGTTGTTACTCCAATTAGTGCAAAAGTGCTAATGAATTAATATTCTAGATTATTTTGGTGTTTCCTAGGTTTATTGAAGTCAATTTTGGTTCTAAATCATTGTAGTTTTTGCAATAAGTGCCAATGTCTTAATGGATTAATATTATACGTGATTTTGGTCTTTAGTAAGTTTATTCTAGTCCATTTTTGATTGAAATCATTGTAGTTCATCCAATAAGTGCAACAGTTTTAATGGATTAATATTTTTTGGGCATTTTGGAAATAGGTTTAATCTTGTCTATTTTGGTTCTTACTCATTGCAGTTCGTGCAGTAAGTGCAAAAGTCTTAATGGATTAACATTTTAGGTCATTTTGGTAATAACTAGGTTTTATCAAGCCCACTTTGGTTCTAGATTAAACCTAGTTAATACGAAAATGACCTAAATTATTAATCCATTATTGCTAAACCCTAAACCCTAAACCTAAAATCCTAATCCTAAACCTAAAACCCAAAAGTCAAAACCCTTACCCCTAAACCTTAAACCCTAATCCCTAAATGCAAAACAAAAAACCCAAATCCCTGAACCCTAAACCCTAAACCCTAAACCCTAAACCCTAATAATTGTATAGACCAAAATGATCTAATATATTAATCCATTAAGACTTTTTCACTAATTGTACGAAATACAATGAGTGAGAACCAAAATGGACTAGATCAAACCTTGTTCATACCAAAGTGACCTAAAACATTAATCTATTATGAATTTTGCACCTATTGAGTGAAATACAACGATTTAGAACCTAAATGGACTACAATAAACCTAGTAAGGACAAAAGAGATATAAAATAATAATCCATTTATACCTTAGCTCTTATTGGACTAACTACATTTATTTAGAATAAAAATGAACTAGAATAAACCTAGTTAAAACCAAAATGACCTAAAATATTAATTCAAATATAATTTTTAACTTATTGTACGAAGTGTATTTATTTAGAACCAAAATAGACTAGAATAAAATAGTATTGATCAAAAAGACCAAAAATATTAATTCATTAAAACTTTTTCACTTATTTGACGAACTACAATGATTTATAACCAAGTTGGACTAGAATATACTTCGTAAAGACCAAAATGACCTTAAATATTAATCCATTCAAATGTTTGCCCTTATTGGACGAACTACAATGATTTAGAACCAAAATGGACTCGAACAAACCTAGTAAACACAAAAATTACCTAATATATTATTCCATTAAGTCTTTATATTTATTGAACGAACTACATTTATTTAGAACCAAAATAAACTAGAACCAACCTAATAATGAGCAAAATGACCTAAAATATTAATACATTAAGACGTTTGCAGTGATTGGATGAACTACATTGAATTAAAACCAAGTTGGACTACAATATACTTAGTAAAGACCAAAAACACCTTAAATATTAATCCATTAAAACATTTTCCTTTATTGGATGAACCATATTGATTTAGAACCAAAATTGAGTAGATTTAACCTACCTAAAACCAAAATGACCTAAAATATGACTCCATTAAGACCTAATATATTAATCCATTAAGACTTTTTCCTTATTCGATGAAATAAAATGATTTAGTACAACAATGGAAAAGATTAAACCTATTAAAGACCGAAATGACCTAAAATACTAATCCATTAAGACTTTTGAATTTAATTATTGAAATACAAGAATTTAGAACCAAAATGGACTAGGTTAAACCAAGTTAATACCAAAATAATCTAAAATGTTTATCCAATAAGACTTATGCCCTTATTGGACAAACTACAATGAGTTAGAACCAAAATGGACTAGAATAAACCTAGTAAAGACCAATATGACCTAAAATTTAAATCCATTAGGACTTTCGCACTTATTGCACAAACTACATTGATTTAGAATCAAAATGGACAAGAATAAACCTACTAAACACCAAAATGACCTAAAAGATTAATTTGTTAAGACTTTTGCAGTTATTGGACGAACTACATTGATTTAGAAAAAAATGTACTAGAATAAACCTAGTAAAGACCAAAATAACCTAAAATGTTAATCCAATAAGACTTTGACACTTATTGACAAAATACAATGATTAAGAATTGAAATGGACTAGAACAACCTAACTAATGACCAAAATGACCTAAAATATTAATCCATTAAAACTTTTGCACTAAATTGACAACCTAAAATGATTTAGAATCATAATGGACTTGAGTAAATATTATAGAGACCAAAAAGATCTAAAATATTAATCTATAAAGACTTTTGAACTTGTTGGATGAAGTACAATGATTCAGTACTAAAATAGACAAGAATAAATCTATGTAAGTCCAAAATATCCTAAATTATTAATCCATTAAGACTTTTTCACTTATTGGAAGAAGTAGAAAGATTTTGAAACAAAATGGACTAGATTAAACCAAGTTCAAACCAAAATGACCTAAAATATTAATCGATTATGAACCAAAATAGACTAGAATAAACCTAGTAACGACAAAATTGACCTAAATGTTAATCCACTAAGACTTTTGCACTTATTAGACAAACTACAATGATTTAGAGACAAATTGGACTACAATAAACCTAGTAAAGAACCAAACCTACTAAAGTCCAAAGTAAGCTAAAATATTAATCCACTAAGAATTTTGCACTTATTGGATGAACTATACTAATTTAGAACCAAATTGAACTAGATTAAACTAGATTAAACCTAGTTAATACAAAAATGACCTACAATCTTAATCCATTAATACTTTTACACTTATTGGAAAAACTACGCTGATTTAGAACCAAATTGAGTTGAAGAAACCTAGTAAAGACCAAATGACCTCAAATATTAATCGGTTAAGACTTTTTCACTTATTGGACGAACTACAATGATTTAGAACCAAAATAGACTAGAATAAACCTAGTAAAGACTAAAATGATCTAAAAGATTTATCCATTAAGACTTTTGCACTTATTGGATGAACAACAATAAATTAGAACAAAAATTGACTAAATTAAATCTAGTTAATACCAAATTGACTGAAAATGTTAATCCATTAAGACTTTTGCATTTATTGAAAGAATTACAAGAATTAGAACAAAAATTGACTAGATTAAACCTAGTTAATACGAAAAACGTTATCTAAAATATTAATCTATTAAGACTTTTGCACTTATGGGACGAACTACAATGATGTAGCACCAAATCGAACTATAATATACTTTGTAAAGACCAAAATGACCTAAAATATTAATCCATTAACACTTTTGTACTTATTGGGAAAACATCATTTATTTAGAACCAAATTAGACTAGAATAAACATAGAAATTAAAAATAAAAAAAAGGCCTAAAATATTAATCCATTAAGAATTTTTCTCTTATTGGTCGAACAACAATGATTTAGAACTAAATTTGACTACATTAAACCTAGTTAATAACAAAATGACCTAACATCTTAGTCCATTAATACTTTTGCACTTAATGGACAAACTACATTGATTTAGAACAAAACTGGACTTGAATAGTTCTAAACCAAAATGACCTAAAATATTACTCTATTAAGACTTGTGCAACTAATGGACAAAATACATTGATTTATAACCAAAATAGAAGAGGGTAAATTTAATAAAGACCAAAATGATCTAAAATATTATTTTATTAAGACTATTGCACTTGTTGGATGAACTACAATGATTTAGAATAAGAAATGACGATAATAAACCTAGTAAAGACCGAAATGATCTGAAATATATATCCATTAAGAAATATTCAGTTTTTAGACAAACTACAATGATATAGAATCAAAATGAACTAGAATAAACCTTGTAAGGACCAAAATTACCAAAAATATTAATTCATTAAGACTTTTGCACTTATTGGACAATCTACATTGATTTATAAATAAAAAAGAAACTTATTAAAGTTAACCTAGTAAATGCCAAAATTACCTAAAATATTAATCCATTAAGACTTTTGCACTAATTGGCGAAATACAATGTTATAGAATCAAAATAGACTAGAATAAACCTACTAAGACCAAACTGACTTAAAATGTTAATCCATTAATGCTTTTGCACTTATTGGAGAAACTACATTTATTTAGACGCAAAGTGGACTAGAATAAACCTTGGTGAAACCAAAATGACCTAAAATATCATTCCTTTAAGACTTTTGCACTTATTAGAGCCAAAATGGACTAGCTTAAACCTAGTAAAGACCAAAATTACCTAAAACATTAATCTATTAATACTTTGTAGTTATTGATGAAATACAATGATTAAGAACAAAAATGCCCTAGAATGAACCTACTAAAGACCAAAAAGATATGAAATATTAATTCATTAAGGCTTTTGCACTATTTGGATTAAGTACATTTATTTAGAAACAAAATGACCTAGAATAAAACTAATTACAACCAAAATGATTTAAAATATTAATCGATTAAGACTTTTGCACTTATTAAAGACCAAATAGACCTAAAATGTTAATCCATTAATGGACTAGATTAAACCAAAATGGACTAGTAATGACAAAATTGTCATAAAATTTTAATCCATTAAGACTTTTGCACTTTTTGGATGAACTACAATCATTTAAAACAAAAATGGATTAGAATAAACTTAAAAACCAAAACAACCTAAAATATTAATCCATTAAGAATTTTGCACTTATTAGACAAAGTACAATAATTTAGAACCAAAATGACCAAGAGTAAACCTATTTATGACCAAAATGACTTGTAAATATTTGTTGATTTTGTCGTTGTGTTATGACTTAAATATTTATCCAACATTATTTATTTCTTCTTTCATCCTAATTTTTGAAATTGGATTTTTGGTTTAAAAACAAAACGGACAGTTACAAAATACAATGATTTAGAATAAAAATGGACTAGAATAAACTTACTAATAACCAAAATGACTTGAAATATTAATCCATTAAAACTTTTGCACTTATTGGACGAAATACATTTACTTAGAAACAAAATGGACTACAATAAACCTAGTTAAAACAAAAATGACCTAAAATACTAATCCATTAAGACTTTTGCAGTTATTTGGGCAAACTACAATGATTTAGAATGAAAATGAATTAGAATAAATCAAGTAATGACCAAAATTACCTAAAATATTAACCCATTAAGACTTTTGCACGTATTGGACAACCTACATTGATTTAAAGAAAAAAAAACTTACTACAATAAACATAGTAAAGACCAAAATAACCTAATATATTTATCCATTAATAATTTCGCACTTATTGACGATATACAATGATTTAGAATCAAAATGGACTAAATAAACCAAATAATGACCAAAATGACTTGAAATATTAATCCATTAAGACTTTTGCAGTTTTTGGAAGAACTACATTTATTTAGAAGAAAAATGGACTAGAATAAACCTATTTAAAACAAAAGTGACCTAAAATATCAATCTATTAAGACTTTTTCACTAATTGGACCAGATACAATGATTTAAAACCAAAATGGACTAGATTAAACCTAGTAAAGACCAAAATTATCTAAACAATTAATCCATTAAGAAAAAAAATGCCCTATAATAAACATAATAATGACCAAAATGACTTGAAATATTACTTCATTAAGACTTTTGCACTTAATGGATGAACAACATTTATTTAGAACCAAAATAGACTAGAATAAAACTAGTGAAAGCAAAAATGAAATACAAAGATTTAGAACCAAAATGGACTAAAAAAATGACCTAATATATTAATCTATTAAGACTTTTGCACTTCTTGGAGGAACTACATTTATATAAAACAAAAATATACTAGAATAATTCTAGTTAAAATTAAAGTGATCTAAAATATTACTCCATTAAGATTTTTGCACTTAATGGACGAAATACAATAATTTAGAAGCAAAATAGACTATTAAACCTAGTTAAGTCCAAAATTAGTTAAACGATTAACCCATTAAGACTTTTGCACTTATTGAAAAAACTACATTGATTTAGAACCAAAATGGAGTAGATTAAACCTAGTTAATACCATAATGTCCGAAAATCTTAATTCATTTAGAATTTTGGACTAATTGGACTAGCTACAATTATTTATGTAAGACCCATAGTTTTAAATTGTAATTTATGTATTTTAGTGTATTTTGGTATTGAACTCTAAGGCTTTTTACGTAAGACCCAAGTTATTGATATTTTGTAAGTTTAATGCTCAAAAAATATATTTTGATGTCTTGATTAAAATTATTCGTCGATAAATAAATAAAATTAAGTACGGTGAATCTATTTCCGAAGAATAATTTATTTATGTTACGAAGAATTTAATTTTGGTTTGTTTTGATTAAAAATATCTCGGGGTGAAATGGTAATTTTATGAAATATTTAGATATTTTTAGATATTTGTTATATATATATATATATATATAGAAAGAAAAGAAAATGAAGGAAAAGAATGAAAAAGAAAGAAAGGAAAACTGAAAGAAAATAGAAAAACATTTCATCTCCCTCTTGCTCGCGAACTCCATCTTTCTTCCTTCTCCATTCTTCTTCTTTTGCTTTTCTTTTTCTTCAAGAAAAGGTACCCAAGGCTTGGTAGGTGAGAAAACAAGGATTTCTTAGCTTCATTCTTCTCCTTTGATTCAAAAACAAAGAAAAACGGTGTTGGTGTTTTCAAAACCGTCAAACACAAACCTTCACTTTTCTCCTAGATCTAAGCTTCATTTCAAGAAGTGCTAGAAGGAAAAGTTGCTCACCTTCACGCTACAGTGATAGTCAACAAACTTTGGAAGCGACATCACGAGTGGAGATTTTATGGGAATTAATCGCGGTGGCGTAACCGCTCGTTAAAGCTACCGTTAAGGTAAGGGCTCCTTCAAAACATTTAGTTGCATTTAGAGTCTTATTTATGGTTGTGTGGAAAATAAATTTGTTGGGTTTGAAGTGTAGATTTGGGGAAAATGAATTTAATGCTTTTATGGGTGAAAGTTTGGAGTTGGGTTTTTGGTGAAATTGATGAGTGTTTTCATGGAAAAGAAATTTAATTCATCTATGTCTGTTGTTGAGGAAAAGAAATTTGATGTGTTTGAGTAGTGTTTTGTGAAAATTAGTTTGGCATGTGTTATGTTTGAGTTTTGTGGAAATTGTGGTGATTGATGATTGAACTTGGTGTAGATTTTGTGGTTTTTGAATGGATCAAATTTAATGTAAATTAAGGATTATATTTGATGTGTGTCGTGGAAAATAAATGTCTAAGTATTCTATATGTGGAATTTGAAAATCGTTAGAGTTATATGAGTATTAAAAATGGGGAATATTTTAATATCTGCATTTACTTAACGATTGTCGTGGATAGAGTCAAAGTATGCTCATGCATTTCATTATACATGGCGATCGGATGGGCCACGAGATGATTCCATGTGATTTGTTGGTTCATCTTATCCTTGCGGGGATTTTTGCATCGTGTAAGGTTTGCAATAGACAACACATTTTTGGTAAATCGTGTTAACCCGTGATAGGTGGCACCTCCTTAAATAGTACTTCATCCTGTCATAGGCGGTACATTCACGATTTACGTTTTTAACAAATCATGCTGACCCATGATAGGTGGCACCTTGGTAATTTAGTTCCTCGACCTGTGATAGGAGGTACAATTATGATTTACGACCTTTTGAGTAGGGTTTTTGGTTTGGAATTCCGAGTCCATGCATTTTGGCTTATACGCATTGCATTAGGGTGCTTGGCACGCGAGTCGTGTTTGATTCAAGATTATGATTGAGTGTTTGAACTCAAGTGGTTGTTGTGATTGTGCCATAATTGCCAAGTGTGAATGTTTTGGATTTGTGTGTAAGTGCGATTGATTGCAAAATCTTTTCGAAATTCAAGTTTTCATTGTGATTGTGCTATAATTACTAAGTATGATTGTTTGGATTTGTGTGTAAGTGTTGATTGATTTCGAAATCCTTTTAAAAGCTGAATTTTGTTGTTTTCTACTATTTTTTTATGTGTATTTGTATATAGAAGGTTGTATTCGAATAAAAAAATCCTATTTTAGCTATTGACTTATGTGTAGTGGAATACAGAAGGTTGTATTTGAATATTGACATGCTGTTTTTGCTATTGACTTATGAAACAGCCTTGTATTCGGATATAAAGATGTTGTATTCGAATACAACAATGCAATTTTGTTTAAAACTCAATTTTTCAACTTTGATTATGCATGTTTAACATATGGAAACCCTTTCAAGGTACATGCTAGGTTGAAAGGCCATTTTATGCATTTGAAATTTAAATGTTATGTGTCAATTATTAATTGTTAATATTAATTAGTAATTACTAATTTTGCCCTCAGATGGGAAGGTAGTTGGACACACCTAACTGGAGGTGTGACATGAGGATCTTGTGGGGTGCGTGGAGATCACTCGGGTTGTACAGTTTTTATAGTCTGATCAGATTAGGTGGACGTATAGGGACTAGATGTCTTTCTTTTTGGTTGTATCTATTTTAATTTGGAAGACTGTACCTATACCAATACTGTCACCTTGACATTTTATTTGATGGGTCCATGTACCAATTTTTGATGTCACATGGGGGAGTTAAAATTATTGGGGTAGAGCTTTGTACAGGTGTATACCGAGAATACCCCAAGGGTATGAGCTATGTCTGATAGGCCTTATAGCCCTAGCTAGACTTTTATTTTGATGTGTAAATACTTTGGATTTGTATTTCAAAAACTATTCCGCTGCTTGTAAATACTGTTGATTTTTGTCGTTGTTTTACGACCTAAATATTTCCAAAAGTATTTCCTTCTTTGACTTTTATTTTGATGTGTAAATACTTTGGATTTGTATTTCAAAAACTATTCCGCTGCTTGTAAATATTGTTGACTTTTGTCGTTGTGTTACGACCTAAATATTGCCAAAAGTATTTCCTTCTTTATTTCTTTGTTTTTATGAATTTGTTTTGGAAAAAAAATACACTCGCGCTATTAAAAATCGGGGAGTTACAATTTACAGTCAAAATGGACTAGAGTAAACCTAATAAAGACCAAAATAATCTAAAATATTAATCTATAAAGACTTTGGCACTTGTTGGACGAACTACAATGAATTAGAACCATAATGTCTGAAAATGTTAATTCATTTAGTGTTTTGCACTTATTGGACTAACTGCAATGATTTACAATCAAAATGGACTAGAGTAAACCTAATAATTACCAAAATGATATAAAATATTAATCTATAAAGACTGTCGCACTTGTTCGACGAACTACAATGATTTAGAACCAAATGATCTAGATTAAAATTACTAAACATCAAAATGACCTAAAATATTATTCCAGTACGAATTTTGTACTTATTGGACGAACTACATTTTTTTAGAACCAAAATAAACAAAAGCAAACCTAAGAACGACCAAAATGACCTAAACTATTAATCCATTAAGACTTTTACACTTTTGGACCAACTACAATATACTTAGTAAAGACCAAAATGAGCTTAAATATTAATCCATTAAAACTTTTGCCCTTATTGGACGGAGTAAGTTAATTTAGAACCAAACTTGATTAGATTTTACTTACTAAAAACAAAAATGACCTCAATATAAACTTATTAAAATTTTATCCATTATTCTACAAACTATAATGATTTAGAACCAAAATGGACTAGAATTAACCTACTCAAAATGATCGAAAATATTAATCTATTAAGATTTTTGCACTGGTTGGATGAAATACAATGATTTAAATCCATAAAGATCAAAAAGACCTAAAATATAAATTCATTAAGACTTTTGCACTTATTGGACGAACTATAATGATTAAGAACCAAAGCAGACTAGAATAAACCTACTATTGACCAAAATGACTTGATATATTAATCAATTCAGACTTTTGCACTTATTTGATGAACTATATTTATTTAGAAGCAAAATGGACTAGAATAAACCTAGTTAAAACAAAAATGCCCTGAAAAATAAATCCATTAAGGCTTTTGCACTTGCTGGATGAAATACAAAGATTTAGAACAAAAATGGACTAGATTAAACTTAGTAAAGACCAAAGTGACCTATAATGTTGATCTATTAAGACTTTTGCACTTATTAGACGAACTAGAATGATTTAGAACAAAGTTGGACTAGAATAAACCTAGTAAAGACCAAAATGACCTTAAATACTAATCCGTTAAAACTTTTTTTGTTATTGACAATATAGAATGATATTGAATCAAAATGTACCACAATCAACCTAGTACAAACTAAAGAGACCCAAAATATTAAACCATTAATACTTAAGCTCTTATTGGACGAACTTTATTTTATTTAGAAAAAAAAATGGACTATAATAAACCTAGTAAAGACCAAAATGACCTAAAATATTTATGCATTCCGAGTTTTTCACTTATTGGATGAACAACACTTATTTGGAACCAAAATGTACATGAATCAACCTAGTAATGACAAAATTGTCTTAAAACATTAATCCATTAAGACGTTTGCACTTATTGGATGAACTACAATGATTTAAAACCAAAATAGATTATAATAAACTTAGTAAAGGTCAAAACGACCTAAAATATTAATCCATTAAGAATTTTGCACTTATTAGACGAACTACAATAATTTAGACTTTTGCACTTGTTGGATGAATTACATTTATTTTGAAAAAAAATAGATGAGAATAATTTTAGTTAAAATTAAAGTGATCTAAAATATTACTCCATTAAGATTTTTTAACTTAATCGACGAAATACAATGATTTAGAACCAAAATAAACTATATTAAACCTAATAAAGACCAAAATGACTTAAAAGATTAATCCATTAAGACTTTTGCACTTATTGGATAAATTACATTCATTTAGAACCAAAATGAACTAGATTAAAACTAGTTAATACCATAATGTCCGAAAACTTAATTCATTTAGAGTTTTGCACTTTTTGGACTAACTACAAACAAACTGGACTAGAGAAAACCTAATAAAGACCAAAATGATCTAAAATATTAATCTATAAAGACTTGTGCACTTGTTGGACGAACTACAATGATATAGAACCATAATGTCCAAAAATAAAATGTCAACCTGACAATATTGGTATAGGTACAATCTTCCAAATTAAAATAAACACAACCCAAAAAGAAAGACATTTAGTTCCTATACGTCAACCTAATCTGATCATTCTACAAAAAACTATACATCTTGGATGATCTTCACGTGCCCCACAAGATCCCCTTGACACAGATCCACTCAGGTGTGTCCAACTACATTCCCATCCGCAGGGTAGTAACCGGTGGGATGATCCTGGTTCTCATCTAACGGCAAAGGCAAAATTTCCACAATAGTCGTATAGAGTCACCAACCGAAATTAACAATTAACACATAACATTTAAGTTTTTAAATGCGCAAAATAACCTTTCAACTTAGCATGCACCTAGAAAGGGTTTCCATATGCCAAACAACATCTCCATATTCGAATACAAGGCTCTTTCATAACTCAGCTGCAAAAACAGCCTGTTTGTATTCGAATACATCCTTCTGTATTCGACTAAACATAAGTCAGCTACAAAAACAACATGTTTGTATTCGAATACAACCTTATGTATTCGAATAGACATCATACAACACCTGAAAAACTACAAAATTCAGCTTTTAAAAGGGTTTCGATATCAATCAATACTTACACACAAATCAAAACAATCACACTTAGCAATTATAGCAGAATCACCATGACGACTTGAGTTTCGAAAAGGTTTTGCAACCAATCACACTTACACAAAATTCCAAAACATTCACAAATAGCAATTATAGCACAATCACCACGACAACTTAGGTTCAAACACTCAATCATAATCTGGAATCAAACATGACTCACGTGCCAAGCACCCTAATGCAATGCGTATATGCCAAAATGCATGGGCTCGGAATTCCAAACCAAAACCCTCCGTGAAGGGCTGTAAATCATAATTGTATCGTATATCACAGGCCGTAGTACTAAATTACCGAGGTGCTACCTATCACGGGTCAACACGATTTACTAAAAATGTAAATCGTAAATGTACCGCCTATCACAGGCTAAAGTACTATTTATTGAGGTGATATCTATGATGGGTCTGCACGATTTACCAAAAATGTGCAGTCTATCCCAGACCTTACACGACGCGACAATCCCCGCAAGGATAAGATGAACCAATAAATCACATGGAATCATCTTGTGGCCCATTTGTTCGCCATGTACTATGAAATACATGAGCATGCTCTGACTCTATCCACGGCAATCATTAAGTAAATGCAGATATTAAAAGATTCCCCATTTTTAGTACTCATTTAACTCTAACGATTTTCACGACAATCATTAAGTAAAAACAAATATTAAAAGATTCCCCATTTTTAATCCTCATTTAACTCTAATGATTTTCAAATTCCACACAGAGCATACTCAGACATATTCTCAAATTCAATCCACAATTAACACCAAATCACATCAATTCATTTTTCTACAAAATCCACACAAACACATCTCTAAATTTACAATATTAATTATGGACACGACAAACACAAATCATCACAACCCACCACTCAAACACATCAAATTTCATTTCCTCAAAACCACACATAAATGAGTTAAATTCATTTTCCACAAAACACTCATCAATATCACCAAAAACCCAACTCCAAAATTTCATCCATAAAAGCATTCAATTCATTTTCCCCAAATCTACACTTCAACCCTAGAAAATTTCTATTCCACCCAACCACAGATAAATCCCCAAATGGAAACTAAAAGTTTGGAAGGAGCCATTACTTTAACGTTAGCTTTAATGAGCGACTACGGTACCGCGAGTAATTCCGATAAAATATCCGCTCGCGACGTCGCTTCCAAAGTTAGTTCACTAGCACCGTAGCATGGAGGTGAGTAACTTTCCCTTCTATGTCTTTGCAAAACGAAGCTTAGATCTAGAAGAAACCTGGAGGTTTGTGATTGAGGGTTTTCAAAACCTCTAACACTGTTTTTCTTCATTTTCGAATCAAAGAAGAAGAAGGAAGTTGGGAGCTCTTTTCTTTCTCACCCACTAAGTCTTGGGTTTCTTTTCTTGAAGCCAAGGAAAGAAGAAGGAATAGGAAGGAAGAAGGATGGAGGAAATGAGGTCGCGAGGCATGGAGGAAGAGTTTTCATTTTCTCTTTATCCTTCCTCTATTTGTCGTTTTCTTTCTCTATTCCTTCCTTTTCTAACTTCTTTCTAACACACACACACACACACACATATACATACATACATATATATATATATATTATACTTAAATCCAAACCAACAAATATCTAACAATTCTCACACCCATCACTTCCCTCACATCTCAATCTAATTTAATAAAAATATCTACTCTTGTCGCAACTCAATTGACAGATAAAATTTTCGACAACCCGAGTGATAGTTTTAACAAAACTGTCCGATATTAAATTCTTCGCAACGTAAATAAATTAATTTAAATCCAATTTCCAAAAATATATTTTAGGCATTTAACTCACTAAATACCAAAAACTGGGCTAAAAGCCTAAGAAATTCAACACAAAATACCCTACAATTGGATAATTTAGGATGTAAAATTAAGGGTTTTACATTTCTACCCTCGAAAAAGAAGTTTCATCCTCGAAACTTAAAGTACGAGTAATAATCCACTCTAGGTTTGTACTCAAAGTCGACATACAAGTCTAAACTTATTTCACCCGGCCTACTCGAAGAAAGTGTTGCCTACCCCTTTTCATAGGGTGCTTAGTAACTCTACACACTACCATAGCCGGTAAGGCTGGCACGTTCCATTCAACATGATTTTGTCTATTATCAACAAGAGATTAAAGATGATTAATCCCTTAATTTGTCAATAAATAGCCAACAACTATGACGGTGGCTTAGACTATCTTAATTGAATTATCATAGAGTTCCTTGCGACTTATACTTGAGGTTATCCTAATGCACAAGCGGTCAAACAATCTTCTCAAGGTCCACAGAGTTTCCTGTATTTCCCTATTACTTTAATCTTATCGACAAAGTACAATCGCTCATAGCTATGTCATATAGCCCTATACACGTCCACCTGGTACGAATCATCCATTTGGTACCAAATCGAAACACTAAGTATGTCACCAACACACTGAGCACAAAACCATCGCTACTATCGAGAACTCTTAAATTTCTCTGTTGTCCAAAAATCCTTGATTTCTTACGCGCACAACTACATCAAACCGTAGTTGATGATTATATTTTCATTACGACATGTCAAACACATTGTATTCACTCTATCACTTTTCCATTTATACAAACCTTAAATTTCTACCTTGAACCTTGATACATCTTCATTATAGTGATTTCAATAAATCAAGCCTTACTAGTTCCCACCAAACTTTTCCATTTCATGCTCAATTCTTCCCTACCAAACAAACATATAACTTTGTTGACTGACGAACACAATAGCAACCTCCATGACATGCACTCAAGTAGTGCCTTTGTATCATTGGCATATCCTTATAATAACAATGTCTGAATTATAGGTGAGATAGTTCCTTTCTTGAATCTTTAATTGTCATAAGCTACATCTCTATGTGCAGCTCCAACCAGTTTTCTTGGCACATTTTTCCAAAATTTGGTTCACTCACTAGATTATTATTCCTTCTCAACATTCACCGAGGTACAAATTGAAAGAATCCTAACAACAAAACATCCTAAAGAACGATTTCTCAATTGTTCCCAATATGCATTTCCTAAGAAATAATTATCTATATACTTCATCCTCATAACTTTGCAAAAAAATATCTCAAAGATCCACATACCTTTCATCATCCATCTAGTCACTTAAACACTCATTTGAAATCTTAACGTTTGACTTCCCAAGACCAACAGCTAAACTATTAATCATTTGTTACATTTCTTCTTTTTCACTTTCTATCATTGAATAATATTCTAAAATTTGATCCTCGAAATCTTCAAATACTCATCACATCGTCTAATTTCATCCATTTCATATTAAGATACAACACAAGGTCTTATTCATCATTGACTCTAATCGTCTTAGTAATATCACTAATTAACAACTGTTCTAATCATAACACAATATTTTTAGTAGATCTTCAAACACTCTCATCCATAACCTAAATTATTTATCCCTTGCCTACCTCAACTACATCAATTATACAAGTTTAAGGCGTCTCTTGGTCTTCCATCCAACCTTGTGGATTTTACATCATCAACTTAAAGATCAACCATCATAGGGTCCCAAATCAAATCTCGAATAATCCATCTGACTTATCAAAACATTCACACTCTCCTAGTAATTACCATCCTTTCATAGACACTCAAAGTTTACATTGCTACAATCTCTAAGTATTCTCGTACTCTATACTTCCAATTCCACTTAATGGTAACATATGGTTCAATACGTCAAGGCTTTACTCATTATGTTTATCCAGACATCGCCCAAAATTCACACTCACGCGTCAATTGTTTCATCTAAAATCACTATCCATACTTACCATCTCCTAAACCACACATATATTTATCACTTATCAAAGAAATATATATTCCCACTCTTATAATCGTCATGAGATTCATACTTAACAATCTAAGTCACAAATCTAGTTTAACTTGAATGCTCCACTTTACCCCTCAAGGTATCGACTATTCCTCAAAGTGTACTTTATCTAACCAATGTGGTATTCACCCCTAACGTGCAGTGCCCCTTAACTTCAATACAAGCCTCTTCATGAACACCTAAGCACCAAATGCTATTCCAAAAGCAAGCCTCGTCTTCTCAACAATTCCATGATGTTCACATCTCTTTGACAGTTATCAGACTTCATCTAGTTTCATAAATTCCATGTAGTCACGCTTTGCTTCAACTCTGCCTGACAATCCGTCATCTCGAAGATCTTTTCCATCTCTTGAATCCACTGATAAGCTTTTTCTGAGTTCTCATCACCCTTGAACTTTGGAGGATGGTAACAACGAAAATCATTCAATCCTCTTGACTCATTAGCACAGATCTCTCTTTCCCTCTTCTCCAGATCCAATAGAGTCTTTGCAGTTGTCTGTGCAACAACGAAAACATCCATATTATTCGTAGCTTCAACCATTAGAACATCTTTACTAACGTTCATTCTTGCAACGTCGTTCCTTCTTAGAGGTAGTGTTTCCTCGAAACCAACAATAGAAGAAACCTTAACACCACTTAGGAGAATTTCGAAAATAACTTTCGACTACATCCACACATAATAACTACCCTTGATCTGACAACTCATACAATTTACCCCGACGCATGATCAGATAACGACTCGCAACCTATAACCAAAAGCTCCACAACCCCAAGGAAATCCAAACCAAGAGCTCTGATATGACAATTGTAACACCCAATTTTTAAACAACATGAGTGTATTTTTTTTTTTCAAAACAAATTCATTAAAACAAAGAAATAAAGAAGGAAATACTTTTGGATAAATATTTAAGTCGTAACATAATGAGAGAGTCAACAAATATTTCCAAGTAGGAGAATAGTTTTTGAAATTAAAATCCAAAGTATTCAAACATCAAAATACACTGGGGCTATAAGGCCTATTAGACATAGCTCATACCCCTGCGATTTTCTCGGCACACACCAGTACAAAAGCACTGCCCCAAGAATTTTAACTCCCCACATCAAATCAAAAAGTAGTACATGGAACCCATCAAAATAAAATGTCCAGCTAACAATATTGGTATAGGCACAGTCTTCCAAATTAAAATAAACACAACCTAAAAAGAAAGACATCTAGTCCCTATACGTCAACCTAATATGATCATTCTACAAAAAACTATACATCCTGGATGATCTTCACGCGCCCCGCAAGATCCTCCTGACATAGATCCAGTCAGGTTTGTCCAACTACATTCCCATCCGTAGAGTACTAACTGGTGGGAAGATCCAGGTTCTCATATGAGGACAAAGCCCAAATTTTCACAATAGCTTAAAGGGTGACCAACCGTAATTAACAATAAACACATAACATTTAAGTTTTTAAATACACAAAATAACCTTTCAACATAGCATGCACCTTGAAAGGGTTTCCATATGCCAAACATGCATAAACAAAGTTGTAAAATGAAGTTTTTAACAAAAATGCACCGTTGTATTCAAATACAACATCTCTGTATTAGAATACAAGGTTTTTTCATAAGTCAACAACAAAAACAGCATGCATGTATTCGAATATAGCCTTTTGTATTGAACTACACATAAGTCAGCAGCAAAAACATCATGTATGTATTCGTATACGCATTAGACAGCAGCAGAAAAACAGCAAAATTCAGCATTTAAAATGGTTTCGAAATCAATCAACACTTACACATAAATCAAAACAACCACTCTTAGCAATTATAGCACAATCACCATGACGACTTGAGTTTCGAAAAGGTTTTGCAATCAATCACACCTACACACAATTCTAAAACATTCACACTTAGCAATTATAGCACAATCACCACGACAACTTGAGTTCAAACACTCAATCATAATCTTGAATCAAACACGACTCGTGTGCCAAGCACTCTAATGCAATGCATATATGCCAAAATGCGTGGACTCGGAATTCCAATCAAAAACCCTCCTCGAAGGGCCGTAAATTATAATTTTACCGCCTATTACAGGCCGAAGTACTAAATTACTGAGTTGCTACCTATCACGAGTCAGCACAATTTACTAAAAACATAAATCGTAAATGTACCGCCTATCACAGGCTAAAGTACTATTTACCAGGGTACCACCAATCACGGGTCATCACGATTTACCAAAAATGTGCAGTCTATCGCAGACCTTACACGACGCGACAATAAGGATAAGATGAACCAACAAATCACATGGAATTATCTCATTGCCCATCCAGTCACCACTATCACCATGGCCCATCCGATTGCGATGTACTATGAAATGCATGAGCATACTCTAACTCTATCCATGACAATCATTAAGTAAATGCAGATATTAAAAGATTCGCCATTTTTAATACTCATTTAACTCTAACGATTATCATGACAATCATTAAGTAAACGCATATATTAAAAGATTCCCCATTTTTAATACTCATTTAACTCTAATGATTTTCAAATTCCACACAGAGCATACTCAAACATATTCTCAAATTCAATCTGCAATTCACACCGATTCATATCAATTCATTTTTCTACAAAATCCACACAAACACATCTCAAAATTTACAATATTAACTATGGACATGTCAAACACGACAAACACAAATCATCATAACCCACCACTCAAACACATCAAATTTCATTTTCTCAAAACCACACATAAATGAGTTAAATTCATTTTCCACAAAACTCTCATCAATATCACCAAAAACACAACTCTAAAATTTCACCCATAAAAGCATTCAATTCATTTTCCCCAAATCTACACTTCAACCCTAACAAATTTCTTTTCCACCCAACCATAGATAAGTCCCTAAATGCAAACTAAAAATTTGGAATGAACTCTGGCCTTAACGTTAGCTTTAACGACCGATTACGGTACTGCGAGTAATTCTGACAAAATCTCCGCTCGCGACGTCGCTCCCAATGTTAGTTCACTAGCATTGTAGCATGGAGGTGAGCAACTTTCCCTTATATCTCTTCACAAAACGAAGCTTAGATCTAGAAGAAACATGGAGGTTTGTGAATGACGGTTTTTTAAACCCCTAACACTGTTTTTCTTCGTTTACGAATCAAAGAAGAAGAAGGGAACTGGGAGCTCTTCTCTTTCTCACCCATTAACTCTTGGGTTTCTTTTCTTGAAGCCAAAGAATGAAAAAGGAAGTGGAAGAAAAAAGGATGGAGGAAATGAGTTCGCGAGGCATGGAGGAAGAGTTATCATTTTCACTTTTTCCTTCCTCTGTCACTTATAATTATATATATATATATATATATATATATATATTATACTCAAACCAAACCAGCAAATATCTAACAATTCTCACACCCATCACTTCACTCAAATCTCAATCTAATTTAATAAAAATATCTACTCTCGTCGCAACTCAATTGACAGATAAAATTTTCGACAACCCGAGTGATAGTTTTAACAAAACTGTCCGGTATTAAATTCTTCTTAACGTAAATCAATTAATTTTAATCCAATATCCAAAAATATATTTTAGGCATTCAACACAAAATACCCTACAATTGGATAATTTAGGATGTAAATTTAAGGGTCTTACAAACACCAAAATAAACTTAAATATTAATCCATTAAAACTTTTGCCCTTATTGGACGAAGTATGTTGATTTAGAACCAAAATTGACTAGATTTTACTTGCTAAAAAAAATTACTTAAATATGAACTTATTAAGACTTTAGCCTTTATTCAACGAACTATAATGATTTAGAACCAAATGGACTAGAATTAACCTAGTCAAAATGACCTAAAATATTAATCCATTAGGAATTTTTCATTTGTTGGATGAATTACAATGATTTAGATCCAGTATGGACTAGATTAAACATATTGAAGACCAACATGTCCTAAAATATTAATCCATTAAGAATTTTGCACTTATTGGACGAACTATAATGATTAAGAACCAAAGCAGACTCGAATAAACATATTATTGACCAAAATGACTTGAAATATTAATCAATTAAGACTTTTGCACATATTCGACGAACTATATTTATTTAGAAGTAAAATTGAATAGAATAAGCCTAGTTTAAACAAAAATGCCCTATAAAATTAATCCATTAATACTTTTGCACTTATTGGACGAAATACAACGATTTCGAACCTAATTGGACAAGATTAATCCTAGTAAAGATTAAAATAACCTAAAATATTAATCCATTAAGACTTTTGCACTTATTGATGATATGCAATGATTTAGAATAAAAATGGACTAGAATAAACTTACTAATAACCAAAATGACTTGAAATATTAATCCATTAAGACTTTTGCACTTATTGGACGAACAAAATTTATTTAGAAACAAAATGGACTACAATAAACCAATTTAAAACAAAAGTGACCTAAAATACTAATTCATTAACAATTTTTCACTAATTGGACGAAATGCAATTATTTAAAATCAAAATGAATTAGAATAAACCAAGTAATGACCAAAATTACCTAAAATATTAATCCATTAAAACTTTTGCATGTATTGGACCAACTACATTGATTTATAAAAAAAAACAACTTACTACAATAAACCTAGTAAAGACCAAAATAACCTAAAATATTAATCCATTAAGAATTTTGCACTTACTAACAATATACGATGATTTATAATCAAAATGGACTAGAATAAACCTACTAATGACCAAAATGACTTGAAATATTAATCCATTAATACTTTTGCAGTTAATGAACCAACTACATTTATTTAGAAGCAAAATGGACTAAAATAAACCTATTTAAAACAAAAGTGACCTAAAAAATCAATCTATTAAGACTTTTTCACTAATTGGACGAAATGCAATGATTTAGAACCAAAATGGACTAGATTAAACCTAGTAAAGACCAAAATTGTCTAAAACATTAATCCATTTATAGTTTTGCAGTTATTGACGAAATACAATGATTAAGAATAAAAATACCCTAGAATAAACCTACTAATGACCAAAATGACTTGAAATATTACTTCATTAAGACTTTTGCACTTAATGGATGAACTACATTTATTTAGAACTAAAATGGACAAGAATAAAACTAGTGAAAACAAAAATGACCTAAAATTTTAATCCATTAAAACTTTAGCACTTGTTGGATGAAATACAAAGATTTAGAACCAAAATAGACTAGATTAAACTTAGTAAAGACCAAAGTGACTTAAAATGTTAATCTATTAAGACTTTTGCACTTATTGGATGAACTAGAATGATTAAGAACAAAGTTGGACTCGAATAAACCTAGTAAAGACCAAAATGACCGTAAATACTAATTTGGTAAAGTTTTTCTCTTATTGACAATATAGAATGATTTTGAACCAAAATGGATTGCAATCAACTAAGTACGGACTACAGAGACCTAAAATATTATACCATTAATACTTAAGCTCTTATTAGACGAACTACATTTGTTTAGAAAAAAATGGACTAGAATAAACCTAGTAAAGACCAAAATGACCTAAAATCTTTATGCATTCCGAGTTTTTCACTTATTGGATGAACAACATTTGTTTGGAACCAAAATGTACTAGAATCAACCTAGTAGTGACAAAATTGACCTAAAATATTAATCCATAAAGACTTTTGCCCTTGTTGGACGAACTACAATGATTTAGAACAATAATGTCCGAAAATCTTAATTCATTTAGAGTTTTGCACTTCTTGGACTACCTACAATGATTTACAATCAAAGTGGCCTAGGGTAAACATAATAAAGACCAACATGACCTAAAATATTATTCCAGTACGACTTTTGTACTTATTGGACGAACTACATTCTTTTAGAACCAAAACAAACAAGAGCAAACCTAGTAACGACCAAAATGACCTAAACTAATAATCCATTAAGACTTTTCCACTTCTTAACCAAGTGGACGTTTATGAGTCTATGTGACATAGCTTTGGGCGATTGTACTTCGTTGATAAGATTAAAGTAATAGGGAAATACAGGAAACACTATGGACCTTGAGAAGATTGTTTGACCGCTTGTGCATTAGGATAACCTAAGTGTAAGTCGCAAGGAGCGCTATGAGAATTCGGTTAAGATAGTCCAAGCCACCATCATGGTTGTTGGCTATTTACTAACAAATTGTGGGACAGATCATTCTTAAAGTCTTGTTGGTATTAGACAAAACCATGTTGAATGGAACGGGCGAGCCTTACCGGCTATGATAGCGTGTAGAGTTATTAAGCAACCTATGAAAAGGGGTAGGTAACGCTTTCTTCGAGTAGGCCGGGTAAAACAAGTTGTGACTTGTATGTTGAATTTGAGTACAAACCTAGTGCAGATTGTTACTCATACTTTAAGTTTCGAGGAAGAAACTAATTTTAGAGGGGTAGTAATGTAAGACCCATAGTTTTAAATTCTAATTTATGTATTTTAGTGTATTTTGGTATTGAACTCTAAGGCTTTTTAGCCAAGTTATTGATATTTTGTGAGTTTAAGGTAAGGTAAGGGCTCCTTCCGAACTTTTGGTTTGCATTTATGGACTTATTTGTGGTTATATGGAAAATAAATTGGTTAGGTTTGAAGTGTAGATTTGGGGAAAATGAATTTAATGCTTTTATGGGTGAAAGTTTGGAGTTGGGTTTTTGGTGAAATTGATAAGTGTTTTCATGGAAAATGAATTTGATTCATCTATGCGTGTTATTGAGGTAAAGAGATTTGATGTGTTTGAGTTGTGGTTTGTGAAAATTAGTTTGGCATGTGTTATGTTTGAGTTTTGTGGAAATTTATGGTGATTAATGATTGAACTTGGTATGAATTTTGTGGTTTTTGAATTGAACGAATTTAATGTAAATTGTGGACTAAATTTGATGTGTGTGGTGGAAAATAAATGTTTGAGTATGCTCTGTATGGAATTTGAAAATCATTAGAGTTAAATGAGTATTAAAAATGGGGAATCTTTTAATATTTGCATTTACTTAATGATTGTCATGAAAATCGTTAGAGTTAAATGAGTATTAAAAATAGGGCATCTTTTAATATATGCTTTTACTTAACGATTGTCGTGGATAAAGTTAGAGTATGCTCATGCATTTCATTGTACATGGCGATTGAATGGGCCATGGTGATAGTGGTGACCGGATGGGCCACGAGATGATGCCATGTGATTTGTTGGTTCATCTTATCCTTGCGGGGATTGTCGCATCGTGTATGGTCAGCAATAAATAGTACTTTGGACTGTGATAGGCGGTACATTTACGATTTACGTTTTTAGTAAATCATGCCGACCCGTGATAGGTGGCACCTCGATAATTTAGTACTTCGACCTTTGATATGAGGTAAAATTATGATTTACAGCCCTTCGAGGAGGATTTTGATTGGAATTTCGAGTCCATGCATTTTGGCATATACGCATTGCATGAGCGTGTTTGGCACGTGAGTCATGTTTGATTTAATGTTATGATTACATATGTAAACTCAAGTCGTTGTTGTGTTTGTGTCATAATTGCTAAGTGTGATTGTTTTGGATTTGTGTGTAAGTGTTGATTGATTGTGAAACCTTTTCGAAAGTCAAGTTGTCGTTGTGATTGCGCCATAATTGCTAAGTGTGATTGTTTGGATTTGTGTTGAAGTGTTGATGGATTGGGAAACCTCTTTAAAAGCTGATTTTTGCAGTTTTGTGTTGTTGTTTGATGTGTATTCGAATACAAGAGGCTTGTAGTCGAATACAGATGTTCTAATTTGGCTATTGACTTATGAAACAATTGTGTAGTCGAATACACTAAGCTTGCATTCGAATAAAAGCATCTTGTTTTTGCTACTGACTTCTGAAACAGCCTTGTATTCGAATACAGAGATGTTGTATTTAAATACAACAATGCAGTTTTGTTTAAAACTACATTTTTAACTTTGATTATGCATGTTTAACATATGTAAACCCTTTCCAAGTGCATGCTAAGTTGAAAGGCCATTTTATGCATTTGAAATTTAAATGTTATGTGTTATTTGTTAATTTCGGTAGGGGACCCTTTACAACTATTATGGAAATCTGGATTTTTCCCTCATATGAGAACCATGATCTTCCCACCGGTTAGTACCCTGTACATGGGAAGATAGTTGAACACACCTAAATGGAGCTGTTTTAGGAAGATCTAGCGGGGCACATGGAGATCACCCAGGTCGTATAGTTTTTTGGTAATATGATCAAATTAGATGGTTGTATAATGACTAGAGGTCTTTCTTTTGTGGATGTATTTACTGTATGTTGGAAGATTGTACCTATTCCAATATTGTCAGCATGACTCTTACATTTGATGGGTTCATGTACCACTTTTTGATGTGACGTGGGGGGAGTTAAAATTCTTGGGGCAATGCTTTTGTACAAGTCTGCCGAGAATATCCCAGGGGTATGAGCTATGTCTGACACGCCTCACAGTCCCGATCTTGATGTTTGAATACTTTGGATTTTAATTTCAAAAACTATTACGCTGCTTGTAAATATTTGTTGATTTTGTCGTTGTGCTACGACTTAAATATTAATCCAAGAGTATTTATTGCTTCGTTCTTCCTAATTTTTGAAATTGGATTTTTGGTGTTAAAAAAACGCTCATTTACAAAATACAATGATTTAGAATAAAAATGGACTAGAATAAACTTATTAATAACCAAAATGACTTGAAATATTAATCCATTAAGACTTTTGCATTAATTGGACGAACTACATTTATTTAGAAAGAAAATGGATGACAATAAACCTAGTTAAAACAAAAATGACCTAAAATACTAATCCATTAAGACTTTAGCAGTTATTGGGCAAACTACAATGATTTAGAATCAAAATGAATTAGAATAAACCAAGTAATGACAAAAATTACCTAAAATATTAATCCATTAAGACTTTTGCACGTATTGGACCAACTACATTGATATATATAAAAAAAAACAACTTACTTCAATAAACCTAGTAAAGACCAAAATAACCTAAAATATTAATCCGTTAAGAATTTTGCACTTATGACGATATACAGTGATTTTGAATCAAAATGGACTAGAATAAACCTACTAATGACCAAAATGACTTGAAATATTAATTCATTAAGACTTTTGCATTTATTGGACGAACTACATTTATTTAGAAGCAAAATAGACTAGAATAAACCTATTTAAAACAAAAGTGACCTAAAATATCAATCTATTAGGACTTTTTGTCTTATTGGACGAAATACAATGATTTAAAACCAAAATTGACTAGATTAAACCTAGTAAAGACAAAAATTATCTAAAACATTAATCCATTAATACTTTTGCTGTTATTGATGAAATACAGTGATTAAGAATAAAAATGCCCTAGAATAAACATACTAATGACCAAAATGATTTGAAATTTTACTTCATTAAGACTTTTGCACTAAATGGATGAACTACATTTGTTTAGAACCAAGATGGACTAGAATAAAACTAGTGAAAACAAAAATGACCTAAAATTTTAATCCATTAAAACTTTAGCAGTTGTTGGATGAAATACAAAGATTTAGAACCAAAATGGACAAGATTAAACTTAGTAAAGACCAAAGTGACCTAAAATGTTAATCTATTAAGACTTTTGCACTTATGGGATGAACTAGAATGATTTAGAACAAATTTGGACTCGAATAAACCTAGTAAAGACCAAAATGACCGTAAATACTAATCTGTTAAAACTTTTTCTCTTATTGACAATATACAATGATTTTGAACCAAAATGAGCTGCAATCAACCTATTATGGACTAAAGAGGCCAAAAATATTAAATTGTTAATACTAAAGCTCTTATTGGACGAACTACATTTATTTAGAAAAAAGAAATGGACTAGAATAAACCTAGTAAAGACCAAAATGACCTAAAATACTTAAGCATTCCGAGTTTTTCACTAATTGGATGAACAACGTTTATTTGGAACCAAAATTGATCAACATTTATCTTTAAGAAGATATGAATTATTTAAAAGAAGAGATGATCATAATCTAGAAGTAGATATGAATTATTTACAAGAAGATTTGATCAATAATATTTTACAAGAAAAAACACTCACAACAATATACATTTATAATTATTTGACGAGATATGATTCAGATTTCCCAAGGAAAAAGCAGAAACCCTAACCTATTTTATAAATAGATACTCAATGTTGAACAAGAAAATAAGAGAACTCACAAAAGTTAAGGTGTTTGTCTTCTTCAAAAAGTTTATAGGTATCAGGTTTTTTGAAAAATCTGGCTTATAAGGTCAAGTGCTATGCAATTCAAGCTTTTAATTAGTGGATTAAATCCTTATGAGTAAAAGGGGCTGGACGTAACTACCAAGTTGGTGGTAAACCAGGACAAATTGTTATGCACTTTATTTACGAAATTCTTGTTTTTCTACTACCTCTTATCATTTAACCCAATTGCTACTACTTTTATTCTAAGTTAGTCATCAATCCCAAACCAATTTTAAATAAATTAGCAAGAAGAATCACCCTTACTCAAACACAATTCAACCTTTTTCTTGTGTTTGCACCTTCAACTGGCGTCAAGAGCCCGATTTCAAAAATTAGTACTTTATAGTGTTTGAACAAACATCTAAGGATTCAACAATGTATATATTTTCTGATGAAGTTGCTAGAGGAAACATCAACAAACCACCTTTGTTTAATGATGAACGATTTGAGTACTGGAAGGACAGGCTAATGAGTTTATATATCTCACGAGATCTGGAACTTTGGAACTTAAAGGAAGATGGCTACAAAATATTATGACAGTACTAAAATTTCAAGGAAAAGTATGGATGCTGAACAAAAGAAAATGTACAAGATGCATCACAAGTCCATAACATTCGTGATCGATGCAATCATCATCAAGGAGTTTGATAAGTGCACCGACAAAGAAACAGCAAAAAACATCAATAACATTTTGGTTATGACTTATGATTGACGGAAACAAGTTCAAGAAGGAAAGTCCAACCTCCTAGTCAGAAAGTATGAGTTGTTCCAAATGGAAGAACATGAAGACATTGAAACAATGTTTTCTAGATTCCAAACTATGGTCTTATCATGTGAAGAAAATTCTTAGGAGTCTGCCAAGCAAGAGGAGACCTAAGATTACAACTATTCAAAAAGCTAAGGATCTTAATACTCTTAAATTAGAAGAATTGATTAGCTCATTGAGATCATCTAACATTGAGCTTCCACAGAATGAGCCCAAGAAGATGTAGCCAACTTTTGTCTTGAAATCCAAGCAGAAGAAGGTTCTGAAGTAAACAACAAACTCAGAGGATAATGATTCAGATGATCAAAATTTGAACTCAAAGGATGAAAAAATGGCTTTCATATCCAGAAGAATTCAGAAGATGTGGCACAACAGAAAGAAGTAATTTCCTCAAAGATATTCTAGGCAGTCTAGTAGTGGAAAGGATGAAAAATATGATAAGAAATACATTATATGTTATAGATGCAATAAACCTGTACATGTCAGGTCTGAATGTCCAAATCTGTAAAGAAAAAAAAAAGGGAAAATTAGAGGAAAGATTCAAGACCCAACAAGAAGGGTCTAATGGCTACATGGGATGATTCTAATGAATCCTCTGATGATGAAGATCAAGCAGATTTGGCTCTAATGGCTTATACCAATTCTGTCTCTGGATCCAACAAGACATTGATTCTGACTTTGGAAGTGAATCTGTTGACGAAGAAATTGAGGCATTTTCTGACTTAACTTGATCTAATTTAATTAATATCATTAATGATTTTTTAAATAAAAACCACATGTTGTCTCTAAAACTGAAAGCACTTAGGAAAGTAAATGCAAATTTAACTACAGAAATCAATGCCTTAAAAACTGAAAGTATGAAGTTAATTATGAAAATAAAACCTTGAAAGATACTCTTGTTTCAAAACCTTTAGAAAATGCCACATGTAATGTTGATAAATATGAGGAAGCATTCCAAAACTTTCTAGCTAAGAGTATAGAAGGAAGTAAGTATGCTTCTAGGATTTATAGAGTTAGCAGATCGAAATGGTAAAATAGGTCTAGAGTTTGAAGAAATAGTAACTGAACCTAAACTTGTTCGCTCTGATATTTTGTGTATTGTTTTATTTAAGAAAGGTCATTCTTAATTATCTTGTCCAGTGTTAGATGCAAGGATAGACAAGAAACCTTTCAAGACTAACAAACCAAGACCCAACCAAATTTGAGTACCTAAGAACAAAGTTATGTATATTGCAGATGTCTGCAGCAACGAAGTTAAAACACCAATCATGGTACTCGAAGAGTGTATGTTCGCGAAATATGACAGGAGAAAAGTCTATGTTTCAAGACCTAACATTGATCAAAGGAGGAAAAATAACATTTGAATGATAGCAGAAAGGTCAGATCATGGAGCAAGGTATAATTGGTAATGGCACATCTCCTTCTTTTAACGATGTTTTGTTTGTTAAAGGACATAAAGATAATTTATTAAGTAATAGTCAGTTAAGTAATAATAATTATGATATTATATTTAATAAAAAACATGCTTACTACAAAATAGCCTTTATTTATGTTGAAAACCCCCTATAAAAATTTGATTTGAATAAAATATTTAACATTAACCTTTAAGGAAAAAAAATGGAATGAATTGTTAAATAAAACATTTAAATTTGCAATATAAAGTGTTATATAAGACATTCAAAAATATGTCTATTCAATGCTGAAGAAAAGGGTCCAGAATAATACCTACATTGGAGTGATGCTTAAGAAAAATATTGAAGTTAAGAGAATCGCTAGCGACCTCAATCTACAGAACAAAATAGCAAAATATGTAAATTAGTTGTAGTTTAGCATGGTATGCAAAATCAAAGGCACAGTGCAATGTAAGCAAATATGTCACATTCAAAAAGTTAGAAATCAACTACTAGCAAACAAACTTTCATTGATTTCTTGAAAAACTTTATGTTTTCATTTTCTAAACTATTGCACAGGCAAAGGTTCACTATCTAAACATGTAAAATACACAACAAGTCAAAAACAAAAATGAAATTCATATGGTTTGAAGTGATCCCAAGCAACCTTGATCCTTCTATACTCATCCAATTCACTATATCTACATCAATTGAAACAAAATAAAAAAATGTTCACATGACTATTTCTACAAACTCGGAAAAATAAATAGTTGCTTTAAGATTGAACATGGGATGAGAGGCATATGTGAAGAGGTGTAATCTTGTACTTAGTTTCATAATAATGCCTACTATTTTCAACTAAAGTAAATCCAATCAATGAAATTAGTTGGGCTATTCGTTACGAAGAGAAAAAAAATATGAAATACAAGAATACTTATGTGTTTGATTTTTAATGGTTGGAAATTTGACGTACATGTGGTTGTGGTCAAAACACTATGCCTTCGTATTTATTCTTCAAAATCTCGTTCCTAACAATTATTATATCCCAAATGAAAATTATAAAAAAAATGTCCTCATCCCCGGTCTTCTATCTCAAAATTACAAAGAAAGTTTCAAACAGTTATAACTACAACAAAATGGAAAAATTGACGCTACATGCTATTTAGTATTGGATTTGCGTCCACATCGTGGCAGACATTGGGGACCTCGAAGCAAAGCAGTTGCATCTATGGGATGTTAGGTTGCGTCCGCTCAGCTAGATCGAAGCAATGGTTCAACATTTGGATATGAAGCTATTTAGCTTCAAAAAGGACAACACTTAATTTAAATATTTTGGTCCTTTTTTTCGCTCTTATTTGCTTGCATCCATAAAACGAGCGCTAATCTTTGTGTTTGTCATTGATGAACGCTAACTAAAAATCTTGTGTCTATTGTAGTCAAAATTGTCGGTCCGACGAATCTCTTAATTATTGACTACAGCCCACATGGAGGGGTCAAAAAAAATTAATAATTTAAAAGACTCTAAAAAATAAGGTCTCCAAACTAAAAGTGCCTAAAAAATAGGCTTATAGGCCCACTTTTTTAAAAAAAATAATCGATTTTGTTTAAAAAAAAAAGTTTTTCAATTTTATCATGGATAAAATATTTTCGATTTTTTTCTATAAATTTTTTTCGATTTTTTATCATAAAAAATTTTCGATAAAAAATGTCCGATTAATTTTTGATAAAAAATTTCCGTTTTTTTTATAGAAAATTTCTGATTTTGTTTCGATAAAAAATGTCCAATTTTTTACGATAAAAAATTTCCAATTTTTTTCCATAAAATTTTTTTCTTTTGTTTTAGAAAAAAATCTCAAAATTAATGAAATATTAAGAGCCTATAAGTCCCTCCCTTAATCCCTATGAATCAATGGGCCGAAATTTAAAAAAATAATTTATTTTATAGGTGGCCAAATAATAAAAATTTAATAAATAAAGCATTAAAAACCTTGTAGTTAGAATTTTTTTTTTTGACAGCTTTAATTATAGTGTCAAAGAGGCCGGTACTACTTTTTTTATAATTAAAATAAATTCAACCTCTCAAACTGCTTCTATATTCACCCATTACATTCTCAAACATAAAGTGCCCAGATATAAATCCATAATTTTCTTTTACTATAAACTTTCAACCAAAAATTTCATCAATACAAAGATGAAGATATTTGTTGTTAACATTAAGAGAAAGTCAAACGTGTCACAAAAGTCACAAGCAAATAAAACCAAAATCCAAGTGTATGTTGTTTCACAAGTCCAAAGAATTAAAGTCTTCACCAAAAATTTCACCAAAACATAATGTCTACAATCATAACACCATAAAAACATCAATGGAATGATGCATCTCCCATCGATAAATCCTTAACGTCATCATAATGAGGATTTTGAGGATAACAACTATGACGATAATGACCAGCACTAAAATAAGCACCAACTAACTCCAAAGTTGTCATTGTCATTGAAACTATTCCATTCTAGTCACCACATGTTGTGCATGCTTCTCAACTCTAACAATTCTTTAATTTGCTGCAGTGACCTCTGCATGTGATGTGTTATAAAATTTTGAAAATAAAATTAAGGATACCATGAACTCCCAATAATTGTTTCTATATTTTATTTAATTTTCAAAGCAAGAGAACTAATATTATTAGATAAATTGTTTTTAGCTTTCATATTTAGTGTCGGCTATCGATACTAACACTAATTAGTGTCTTTTTAACGTCGGTGCAGTGCACGCTAGTGCATTAAACATATTTTGTATTTTCATTAAACATTAACGCTGGTTAGCCAACACTAAGTAAAATATGATAGACGCTTCGATATTTTTTATTTATTTTATTCACCTTTTTAGCATTGGTCGATTCGACCTTCCATATTCTGATATGTAAAGTTAAATATTTTACTGTTTTTTTTAATAAAATTTCTTTATCTTTATTTTTCCCTACCCCTTATCCATCTTTTTTTCCTTTGCGCATTTTTCCTCTCAATTCGCAGAGCCCTTTTTCTTTTCCCCTCAAACGTGAAATCCTATTCTTTTTCCCCCAAATTGCAAAATCCTCTAAATCGGGTTTATTCTTGTTCAATCTCAACCTGTTCACTCTTGTTCTCTCAAAATTGCAAAACTTAATTTTGGTCGTTCTTGCCTTTTCCTTCTCCTTGTTTGTTTGTTTTGTTGCTACTCATTGTGGTATTGTTATCTTCTCCTTGTTATCTCTTTCGTAGAGTTTTGTTTTTGTTGCATATTTTGATGATTTGTTACCTCTACTCTATACTTTCATAGTAATAGCACAATTTCATGATTTTTGTTGTTAAATTTTTTTTTTATTTCTTCTAGAAAATTTTTTATCACTTAGAATTCATAAATATGGTAAAATATTAAAATTGAAGTTGATATGCTTAGTGAAGTTAAAGAATAATGATGTGGCTTCTCCATGTAGTAAGATTTCTGATTGCACAGTTAGGAGAACATATGGTCTACGTTGTGCATGTGAAATAGCCATTATGTTAGACATTATTCATATATGGTGAACTAAATAAAGTTTCATAATGATGGATCGGATAAACCTTCAGAATCATCTGTGAAACATAAAATAGAAGTGATAGTAAATTTTTTGATGAAAAAGTAAAAACAAAGGGTTAAAACAAATGGTGCACCTAAAAAAGGAAAAAGTAAGGTATCAAAAAGAGATAAATCAACCAAGTGTGATCCATCTTGGTGGGAGTATGTGGCTGCAAGTGTTTGACACAGTGTCACAAATGCATGTAGTACTGTAACATCTAATAAAGTACAACAACCTTGATTATAAGTTAAAAAGCTCACACCTCCACCATTAGTCAGCAAGGTTCAACAACCGAGAGTTCTTATCTTCAAGGATTGTTTTCCAGTTGAAATTCACAAATTTATAGATGATATTATTGCATGGGCGAGGATGGTAATTATGGATATCGTGCAGTTGCAACTTTACTTGGAATAGGTGAGAACTCTTGGGTATTCGTTCATCAAGAGTGTGTGGTAGAGCTTCAAGAGTTCATGTCTCATTACGAGATAATATATGGTAGACAAATTTTTGTTCAAAAAATTATACACGATGTGTATATTGAACAAGTTGCAAATTTGGATAGTTGGACGTCACTTCCAGAAATGGAATATATGATTGCTTCAAAATTTATCTTGGTTTTTATCGAATTATCACTTAACCAATCGCAAATATTTTTTCCACTTAGAAGTCCACCACCAACAACTATTTCAGATCATCGTATGATAGTTATTGCATTTGTTAATAATTGTCATTTTGTGCATGTATTTAATTTTTCCACTTAGAATTGTCATTTTAACTATTAATGTCATATTTAATAAATTATAAATTATTGATTTTAATAGGTTTACTAAAAGGCAAGTTCTCCTATACCACCCGCAAGTAATTTGTGGAGAAAATATTGCACTTAATGTCCAATTCATCTGGTGCGGTCATCTAACCCACTACCTCTAACGGTGAGTCAATAATGGTTTGAACATGATCGTATTGCTGCAATACTCTGTCTAGCATACGAGCATACATCTTCAGACCCCAGTGTATCCACTGTCGAAATAAAGAAACCTTTTCAAAAGGTCACTTTAGCCGATGCTCCTCATAATGTGTCAAAGAGACCTCATCAACGTCAATTTCATCAAGAGCTTTCCTAAATGGAAGAACCAAACCCTTATCCTTTTTAGGCTTCCATTTAAGTGCTCTAGGCCATAGTCTTCAACATAACTAGAAGAAAGTCTACAACACTCTCTACATAATGTAGGAAAATGCTCATAGACCCACGCCTACACATATATAATAACATATAATTAGTTTAGAACAATTAATAAAAGAAATTAAAAACACAATAAACAACCAATACAATTTACCTGTAAAAGTGTCAAATACCATAAAACAGTTTTGATTTGATGCATGTTGGCTTCTCGAAGATTGTCATATAGATAAGCAAGAGCAATTGCACCTCATGCATATCCCCCGCAAGAATCGAGGTCTCGGAAGCACTCAAGATAGGCAACGCTAACTACGTAGGCACTTTTATTGCTAAATATTGTGCAACAAACCAAAAACAAAAGAAATGCTATCGCAACCATCTGGCAATGTTGGCCATGACAACGCTGATGATATACCTCAAGTAACCAACTATATCGAATTGTGGTTGTCCGCGTGACATTAAATTCAGCATAAGCAACAGTGTGACTAACTCCAAGAAGCTCTGTCAATATCTCTACACCGTCATTCTTGTTAAATATATTAACATTGAATAATGCACCAATGATGGAGACATGCAGCAGAGATGGCATATTGTCCAAAGTAAGTGTCATCTCTCCAATTGGAAGATGAAAGCTATTGGTATCACGATACCACCTCTCTACCAATGCAGAAATGATACATTTGTCGATCATTTTGTAGCTTCATTTTAGCATAGAATACAATCTAGAGCTTTTAACTAGTTGCTCAACCTCTTCGTCTTCAATAACAGCTTCTAATTTTTTTTCATTGCTAAACACTCTTAATTCTCCGCGATCTTGAAATTAATTAACTGAAAAAAATAAAAGTTAAATAAAATATAAGTTAACTTAATTTGATTGAAAAAAATTACTAAGTCATCCCAGAGTTGAGTCGCCACATGATCGCCGAATGTCCTAAGGACATAACTATCAACTAGACCACTAAGATATCCATCATCCTGTAGAGGTTCATCTATATCAGCTGGTTGGGCTTTAGGTTGCGCTTCAAATTGGGATTCTTCCTGTTGTTGTCGTACTCGTCGTCGTTGTGCCCGTGCAGAAGCAGTTGGCCTAACACGATGACCCTCCGCATTAGAAGTGTCCTCGTTAAGTATAACACAACTTTCTCTATCAATAAACATAATGCACACCATATCTACAAAACAAAAATCATAATAAAAATCAAAACAATAAGCCTACGTGAACGCTATTCACGTACGTAAACTCATATTTCATCTTTAAGTTATACGTGAACTGAGTTCACGAAACATGTATATGAAATGAGTTCACGAACTATGTACGTGAACTCAATTTACATACGTGATATCGTTATTTATTATGTGAACTCATATCACGTACACACTACGTGAACTCATTTCACGAACATGGTGCGTGAACTGAGTTCGTGTACGTTATTGGATTTTGAAAATTGATTTACGTACGTGAACTCAGTTCATGTAAGTTACTGAGTTTCTAGAAATGAGTTTGCGTACATGAACTGAACTCACGTACGTTTTTGGGTTTAGGGTTGCAAAGGTTTTCATTCATCCTTAAACATGGAAACTTTTTTTTTCTTCAGTTTTAGGCATTGCATTCATAAACCCAGAAACAACAAAACACAAACAAAAAAAAATAATAATAAAGGTTGATACTTACTTACTTAATTCTCAATAGTGGTGGTAACTTGATGAAGTTGGTTGATAATGATTGATGAAAATGATTGATAAAGATGTTGAAGATGGTCAATGATGATTGAAGAAAATGAAGAAAGAAGATGAAGAAGATTGAAATAAAAGGAAAGGTAATTTGAGAATTTTAATATTTTTAAATATTTGAAGGGGTGGGTAGTAATTTAAAAATATTTGAAGGAGTGGATAGTAATTTAAAAATATTTGAAGGGTTTGGTAACAAAACTGTTATTTGAATTGAGATAAACTTTTTGCAAAAACATTTGCAAGGTAGAAAGTCCTCGCAAAGTAACTCGTTGAATGTATCTAGCTTTGAATTGACTTTGACTTTTTTTGCATAAACATTTGCAAGGAATAATGTCCTTACAAAACTTTTGTATTAAAAATAAAAAATAAAAAAATTGTGACATCCTTCTCATAAAAAAAAAATTAAAAAAAAATTAATATATTTGCAAGGATATGCAGTCCTTTGTCATTAATATATTAAAAAAAACTTTAAAATAATTAAATAAATTACTTCAGAAATATTAAAAAAAATGATTTAAATAAAATTAATTTTAATTTATAATTAAATAGTTATTGCACAAAATAAAAATAAAAAATAAAAAACAAAAAAAAATCATATAAAATAATGTTAACAATTAGATAATAAAATGAAATTAAAATAAAAAATAAATTTTGTAGAAGAAGGAAAAAAGAATGAGTGATCAAAAAGAATGAAGAGGATAGAGTCTTTTATTGAGAAATTGTTTTGATCATTTGGGAGGAAATATGTTTCGAGACTATCAGTCGATGCTATTGTCCAATCATTGTTTGCAAGGATCAAATGGTATCGGAAAGCACACATCCTGATCACTTTTTGATATGTTTGCGAGGACTTCGTTCTTCAAAAAAAAATTAAAACAATCAATTTCCTTAAAAACATTATCTTTGTTGCAAAGACGATTGTTTCCTCGGAAATTTTTGTAGAAAAATACAGATTTTCTTGCCGTGTATTCATCTATGTCCAAATAAATAAAAACCAAAAACAACAAAACCCATCAAAATTTGCACAAACAAAAAATATTGCAAGGTTTGAGCAAGAGAGATTTGTGAAAGGAAATCGATTTTCATTTCTAACTTCAAATGTGGTTAATCGATTAACGAATTTAGAAATGAAAAACAAAGTAAACATTTGATTCAGAATGGCCATATTTATAGCAACTAAAACTTTTATTTTGTTTTCTTTTGACAAAACTTGTCGCTTGAAGCCATAATCCTAATTATTATATAATTATATTAAAATAAGACCAGATATGTATAAGGATATACTAGGGAACATTATGAATAAACATGACCAGGCACATCAATACTTAAATGTACAAATCCTTACTTTCAACGACAATATCAATTACAATAGGAAAAAGAGGCATGTGTTTCTCAATAAAAGAAATAGCATACCTGAATGAGAACCTCGGTTATTCGAATAACAAATCCATTTGAAAATGGCAATCTGTGAACAACACAAAATTAAAAATAATATTTGAATCAGCAAAAATAAATAAATAAAATAGGAACACAATAAACCATAATTAATTATAGTAAATAAAATTAAAATTAATCTAACCAAGAATAAAGAAATTGAGTTTTACTCCTGAACTTGGTTACACACAAAAAGAAAAATTGTGATTTTGTACCACTTGCACTAAATTAGAAAATGCACAAAAGTTACAATATGTCTTCTTTCTTTATTTTTCTTCTTTGTGTTTGTCTGATTCTCATCCATTTTGCTTTCTGATGATTTCTTCTTCATAGATCCAACGTTAAATAAAAGCAAAAACTCAACATAAAACAATAAAGGGGCCACGTTTATGAATCCATTATATTAGAGGCAAGATTTTCAGATTCACTCCTCTTGCAACTAAACAATCCTAGCGATTATTCATGATCGAATGAAACCGCCACTAATTATTATTATTTTTTTTTAAATTTAGTCTTTTGAATTAAATTTAAATTTAAGAGTTTATTATAAATAAGGAAGATATTAGTACCCTACGATTTTCTTTAAAAATAATGTTACTTTTAGATAATTGTGCAAAACTATATTAATTTCTAAAATATACTAGTATAATTTCCGGGCCTTTGAGCTCATTTAATTCCAATCGCGACATTCGATACAGTGCAATTAAAATTGGTCCGATTCTTGGGTGCAAATCAATGAAAAATTCCACTTCTTTTACCGGTGGCAATCGTGAAATTTCTGTTGGAAATATGTATTTGGGTACTCATTGACAAGCATCACATCCTCTATATTCACATTTATCTTTGCCTCCACAATAGCCAAAGACAAAAAGTCATGAGTTCCTTCCCTCAGTGACACTCCGAGTTTGTTAGCAACTAGATACTTAACAACTCTTGGTTCGGAGAAAAGAACCAGTTTGCGAGCACAATCCAGGATCACATAATAATACGACACCCAATTCATACCTAGAATGACCTCGAGTGATTGTAGAGGTGAACACATCAAATTAATCAAGAAATCCCTATTCTGGATAGTTATTTGACAATATAAACATGCATAATTTATTGTCAAAGTCTTAGTGTAAGACCCTTAATTATACAATTTTAGGGTATTTTGTGTTAAATTTCTTAGGCTTTTAGCCCAATTTTTGGTATTCAGTGAGTTAAATGCCAAAAATATATTTTTGGAAATTGGATTAAAATTATTTGTCGGAGAATAATTTATTTACGTTGCGAAGAATTTAATACTGAACAGTTTTGTTAAAAATATCACTTGTTGCTGAAAATTTATTTGTCAATTGAGTTGCGACGAGAGTAGATATTTTTATCAAAATAGATTGAGATGAGAGTGAAGTGATGGGTGTGAGAGTTGTTAGATATTTGTTGATTTAGTTTTAATTATAATATATATATATATATATATGTTGAAAAGGAAATAGAAGAAAGAAAAACGCATAACCTTTCTTCCTCTCTCTGTCTCGCGAAATTCATTCTACCTTCATCTTCTTTTGCTTCAAGAAAAGAAACCCAGGGCTTAGTGGGTGAGAAAACAAAAATTTCCAACTTCTTTCTTCTTCTCTGATTCGAAAACAAAGGGAAACGATGTTGGTGATTTCAAAACCATCAAACACAAACCTCTACACATTTTCTAGATCTAAGCTTTATTTCGTGAAGAGATAGAAGGGAAAGTAGCTCAACTCCATGCTACGGTGCTAGTGAACTAACTTTGGAAGCGACGTCGCGAGCGGAGATTTTATCAAAATTAATCGCGATATTGTAATCGCTCGTTAAAGATAATGTTAAGGTAAGAGCTTCTTCCAAATTTTTAGCTTGCATATAGGATGATATATGTGTATTTGTGGAGTTGGAATTTCGTGAATTTGATGTATGATTTTGTGAAAAAAAAATTTAATTCATTTGTGTGTGTTTTGAGGAAATTAAATTTGATGTGTTTTATGTGTGGATTTGAGAAAAATGAATTTAATGTAAAGTGTGGATTGAATTTGATGTGTTGAGGAGTGGTTTGGGAAAATTAATTTGGCTTGATGTATGTTTGAGGAATGCGGAAATTCATGGGTGATTGATGATTAGATTTGGTGTTGATTTGTGAAAAATGAATTTAATGTAAAGTGTGGATTGAATTTGATGTGTTGAGGAGTGGTGTGTGAAAATTAATTTGGATTAATTTATGTTTGATGAATGTAGAAATTCATGGGTGATTGATGATTGGATTTGGTGTGGATTTTGTGGAATTTGAATTGATCGAATTTAATGTGAATTGCAGATTAAATTTGATGTGTGGTGGTGGAAAATATATGTTTGAGTATGCTCTGTGTTGAATTTGAAAAAATCATTAGTGTTAAATGAGTATCAAATATATAAAATATTTGAAAATATATGTTGAATTTGAGTATGCTCTTTAATATCTGCATTTACTTAATGATTGTTGTGGAAAGATTCAGAGTATGCTCATGCATTTCATAGTACATGGTGACCGCGATGGTGCCATTGTGATAGTGGTGACCGTGATGAACCACAGGATGATGCCATGTAATCTGTTGGTTCATCTTATCGTTGCGGGAATTTTTGCGTCGTGTAGGTCTGTGATAGACTACACATTTTTAGTAAATCATGCTGATCCGTGATAGGTGGCCCCTCTGTAAACAGTATTGGTCTGTGATAGGCGGTACGTTTACGATTTATGTTTTTAGTAAATCGTGCTGACCCGTGATATGTGGCACCTCAGTAAACAATACTAGTCTATGATAAGCAGTACGTTTACGATTTACGCTTTTTAGTAAATCGTGTTGACAAGTGATAAGTGGAACATCGGTAAACAATAATGGTTTGTGATAGGTGGTACGTTTATGATTTACGCTTTTTAGTAAATCGTGCTGACCCATGATAGGTGGCACATTGGTTATTAGTACTGGTCTATTATAGGCGGTCCAATTATGATTTACGGCCCTTTGAGGAGGGCTTTAGTTGGAATTCCGGAAATTCATGCATTTTCGTCATATACGCATTGCATTAGGGTGCTTGGCACACGACTCATGTTTGACATACTGTGATGATTGTATATGTATGCTTAGTTGTGGTTGTGATTGTGCCCAAATTGGTAAGTGAGATTGTTTGGATTTGTGTGTAAGTGTTGATTAATTGCGAAACCTTTTTAAAAGTTGATTTATGTTGTTTTTTGCTATTTTCTATTGTTTTCTGCTGTTGTATTCGAATACAGATGTCCTGATTTTGCTACTTTCTTCTAAAACAGCAGTGTATTCGATTACAAGAATGATGTATTCGAATACAGATGTCCTGATTTTGCTACTGACTTATGAAACAACACTGTATTTAAATACAAGGATGTTGTATTCGAATACAACAGTGCAGTTTTGTTAACAACTTCATTTTTCAACTTTGGTTATGCATGTTTGGCATATGAAAACCCTTTCAAAGAGTATGCTAAGTTGAAAGGTTATTTTGTGCATTTAAAATATAAATTGTATGTGATATTTGTTAATTTCGGCTGATGACCTTTACAATTATTTTGGAAATTTGGGGTTTTCCCTCAGATGAGAATCAAAATCATCAGACTGGTTAGTACCCTGGAGATGGGAAGGTAGTTAGGCATACTTGTTTGATGCTATGTTAGATAAAATCTTATGGGGCGCGTGGAGATCACCCGTGATGTATAGCTTTTTGTAGCATGATCAGCTTAGAGAGTTGTATAGAGTTTAGTTGTCTTTGTTTTGTAGATGTGTTTTGTTATCAGTTTGACTTTTATTTCCGCTGCTTGTAAATATTTGTTGACTTTTGTCGTTATGTTACGACTTAAATATTTTATCCAAAAGTAGTTTCTTTATCTCTTTATTTCTTTTCCTTTTGTAATTTCTTTGTCTTATGAATTTGTTTTTGAAAGAAAAAAAACTTGTTGTTACACTTATCAGGTGTGGAAACAACCAAATCAAAAGGCAAAGTAGACACAAATAACTTCAAACAATTCACGTTATCCATAGCAATGAAGGAATGGGTTGCCCCTGAATCAAAAAGTGCAGTTAGAGTGTTACCTGCAATCTCAGAGTCACGTTGAATTAGATTTCTAGATGGATTTCCAACTTCAGCACTCATGCAATAAACGCGTCCTCTAGCAGTAGGACAAGTAGTCCTAGTTACACTCACAACTGGTTCTACCTTCGGAGCCGTGCAATCCCTTGCAATGTGCCCTGACTTCTGGCAGTTGTAGCAAGTAAGTCCCTTAAAGGTACAAACATTAGCATAATGTCCCTCTTCCTCACATCAGAAACATTGAATCCCTTGTTCCAATTGCCTTCTGAAGTTCAGGTTCTCCGGGAAATTCGGCCCCCTGTTGTTATTTTGTGGTCGATTATAAGGTTTAGCAACTTATTTTCCCTTGTTGATCTGATAATTCACCCGACTAGGCCCTCCTGAATTAAAATTCCTTCCTCGGCTAGCCCTCTTATTTATCATATCCTCAACTTCTCTACACTTTTTCCACAAGAACATGGAAACGTTGAATTCCCAAGGGTAAGACAGAGTCTTGGATCTCATACTTTAGTCCGTCTTGGAAACGATGACACATGAATTGTTCATCAATCTCTTCACGGAAAAACCTGAAATGCCTTTACGAAGATTCAAACTTAGCGCCGTATCCATCCACTGTCATGTTCCCTTGATGATGTTTTAGAAAATCATCACCCACTTTAGTCCTGGTACTCATCGGGAAGTATTTGTCTAAAAACTTCCTTTTGAATGATTCCCAGTTCACCTCCTTGTGAGCTGGTTGCATCAACAACCTTTTACTTCTTCACCAATACTCAACATCACCTAATAGCAGATAAGTGGCATAGTTGACCTTCACTCTTGCCTGACAATTAATCATCTCAAAGATCTTTTCTACTTCTTGGATCCACTGATTCGCTTTCTCTGAATTCTCATCACCCTTAAACTTGGCAGGATTGTAACAGTGAAAATCTTCTAATCCTTTTAACTCAGTAGTACATATATCTCTTTCAAATACAACTGCAGAATAATGTAGATTTCATTTGGGCACATGTTTTTAGGTTTTTAGTTTGGTATTTTAAAAGCTCTTTATAGCTTAGATTAATATTTTTATCTTGTTTCTCAACTTTGGGTCGAATTTGAACTATAATTTTATTATTTGTATTTTAATTTTATTATTTATATTTTGACTCTTTCTCGTTGTGTAGATCATAACTTGTGCTATGGATATCGGATTGGCACATATGAGTAGGCGTTGGAAAGACAAAAATTTGGCTACAACCTTTGTGTTGGAAGGAAAGACCAATTCTGAACTTTACTAGGCCGAAATTGCAAATTTCATAATATAAATTTTTGTAATAATTTTAATTACCGAGCCACTTGTTTTTAAACCCTAAGCCCTAAAGTCCAATATCAAGTACTATATTATTACAGTTTTGTTTCTTTTCTAAGAATGGAAAAATTAGGATTCAAATTGCTACAATAAATAAATAGTGTTATTTTAATTTCATGGAAGACTAATTTTATAAGATTAATCCACGAGTTCAGAGTTTCATCAACACCTTGAGATTCAGGTTACACTGTCAATTTCTATTCATTATTCCATTCTTGTTTATTTGATTATATTGATATTTGGATTGCTTAAATTGAATTTCAATATGATTGATTAAATTTATTTGATATAATTTGATTTCGGTTTTTAATTTAATTGAATTATTATTTTGCGACGCTTGATCGTCAATTGTAATATTTTGATGATTGTGATGCTTAATCCAATCAAAGAAACCAAATTCACATAGGATTGATTACGCTTGTTTGGTCAATTCTATAATCAAATAAGAACAGAATCATAAATTAGAAATTAAACTCATTGATAGAATCTGTGATAGGTCTGAAACTCGAATAAGTGGATTAATCGTTTTGCTCATCTATTAAATAAAAAATCTAAAAAACCCCTTTTTAATTTCAATTTTTGATTTGGTTATTGTGAAACGATTCGTATTATTACCTATATTTACATTTTATCAATTGTATTTGACCCGTGTGCGACAGCGGGTCAAATTGGCGCTGTTGTCGGGGACTCTCTAATAATAATATTAACCCTGTTTTTAGGCGACTGTCTCATATTGCTCCGAAATTTCGCGTGAAAATAAGAAAATTCAAGGAACAGGACTCTGTATAAGTTACTTATACAGAAACGACGGTCAAAATCCCAAATTCTTTTGTTTAGACCCTTTTTTGAATTTTTTGAATTTTTCATATTCTACAAAAATTTCAAAAAAAATTGCGTTGCCTTTATTTGATTTTTAGAAATTTATGGTGGTATTTTTATATTTTTTGGATTTTATTTGATACGGTTTTGATTTTTCACTTCAATTTTAGCATTCGGGACATTGTTGGAATTTTCATAATTGTTATTTTGTATTGCATTGTTAGATGATACATGACTAGGGCTAGTTATGTGAATCTTCATTCTCTTAAACCTGAAATAGATAGGACATTTCATTTACGTCGTAGACTTAATAGAGCTGCTAGTGTTAACGAGTTAGAGTCAGATACTGAAATTGATAACTTGTTGCAAAATATGGCTGATGCGAATAATAGAACCTTAAGACAACTTGCTGCACCTAATGTCAATTATAATTCACTATGTATCACATATCCAGAAGTTAATGTACCATTTGAACTTAAATCTGGTGTAATACACTTGCTTCCAAAGTTTAATGGTCTTGTAGGTGAGGATCCCCACAAACACTTGAAGGAATTCCATATTGTGTTTTCTACCATGAAACCTCAAGGAGTCACAAAAGACCATATTAAGCTGAGAGCCTTCCCATTTTCACTCCAAGATGCTGCCAAGGACTGGTTATACTACCTTCAACCAGGTTCTGTTACAAGTTGGAATGATTTCAAGATATTGTTTCTAGAAAAATTCTTCTCTGCCTCAAGAGCTGCTTCAATCAGAAAAAATTCTTCCTTGCATAAAGGGTTGCTTTGAAGTTCTTGTTGAAGAAAGCGGAAGCAAAACCAAGATTGATCTGGTGGATGTTGTTACTCCAAGAATTTGATTTAGAGATTAAAGATAAGAGTGGAGCTGAAAATTTGGTGGCAGATCATTTGAGCATAATAGAAATGGATGAGGACCCCATCCCCATTCAAGATGACTTCCCTGATGAGCAACTGCTACAATTGCGTGAGGTAACTCCTTGGTTTGCTGATTTAGTTAATTATCTAGTTGTTGGAGTGTTTCTTGTAGATGCATCCCGAACACAAATACACAAACTTAAAAGTGATTCCAAATACTATGTGTGGGATGATCTATATCTGTGGAAATTCTGTAGTGAGCAGGTGAATAGGCGATGTGTTTCCACCACGAGGCTCAATCCATTCTTCATTTTTGTCATGCCTCTCCAACTAGAGGACATTTTGGTCCTCAACGGACAACAAGAAAAGTCTTAGACTCGGGTTTCGTTTGGCCTACTTTGTTTAAAGATGCTTTTGAGACTTACAAAACTTGTGAACAATGCCAAATAGCAGGAACAACAATCACTCGTAGGAGTGAGATGCCTCAACAACCTATGCTTTTCTATGAAGTATTTGATGTGTGGGGCATGGACTTTACGGGCCCTTTCCCTGTATCTTTTGGTTATGTCTATATTTTACTAGTTGTTGATTATGTTTCAAAGTGGGTACAAGCAATACCCACTAGGACTAATGATTCTAAAGTTGTTGCAGCTTTTATCAGATCAAATATTTTTTGCAGGTTTGGAATACCCCAAGCAATCATAAGTGATCAAGGCACTCATTTTTGCAACAGCACCAAGGATGCTTTGTTTCGGAAGTATGGGGTTGTGCATAGAGTTTCTACACCTTATCATCCCCAGACTAATGGGCAAGATGAAGTCTCAAATAGGGAAATCAAACAGATCTTAGAAAAGATGGTGCAGCCAAACAGGAAAGATTGGAGCCACCGACTTGAAGAAGCTCTTTGGGTTCATAGAACAACCTACAAAACACCAATAGGAATGTCCCCTTATCGACTTGTGTTTGGTAAGGCATGCCACCTCCTAGTAGAAATAGAGCAACATGCTTATTGGGCGGTCAAGAGTTGTAACCTTGAGATGGAGAAAGCAGGTTCGGAGAGAAAGCTTCAATTACAACAACTTGAAGAGCTTAGACTTGAAGCTTATGAGATCTCTCGCATCTATAAGGAGAAAACTAAGTACTTTTATGATAAGATGATTTCTAGGAAGAAATTTCCCATTGGCCAAAAAGTTTTATTATTCAACTCCCGTTTGAAAATTATGGTTGGGAAACTTCGATCGAAGTGGATTGGCCCTTTTGTTGTTACTAACATTTTTCCTCATGGTGCAGTGAAAATAAAAAGTGAAAACACCGAAAAAATGATCAAAGTAAATGGACAACACCTCAAGCTATTCCATGAGAGCTTTGTGCTTGAAGATTCTACCATAGAAGAACTTTCATTAGAAAAGTCCACCTACACTAAAGTTTAAATAGGGAGCTCCCTTTTCTTACTCTTATTTTATACTTGTTACTTTCATTGAGGACAATGTGTAATTTAAGTGTGGGGTTATTATTTAGGATTCTATTTGTTATAATTTTAATTATTATAATTCCAAAAAATAATAATAAAATAAAAAAATAAAAAAATAGACATTGCATTGCATGCTTTTCATCAAATTTTATGGTTGTAAATGTTGAGAGTTTGTTTGGATTGGCATGATTAGATAGTATTTTTGCATTCTTGGTAAAATAAATTGGATCAAAATGCTAAGTTATGTATCATTTGTGATAAGTCATTAACCTTTGTGAGATTTTTGAGCCTTATTATGAATGAAATACATTTTTCCATCCTTTTTTTCTTGTGTGTTATCTCACTCATGATTGCTAGTTACGCCAGAATTTGACTTGACTCTTGTCCGCATGCATATATTGAAATGATCTAGGCATTTGTTTCTAACTAAGCTACCAGTCAAATAAGCCTACCCTACAATTATCTATTTGTTTAAGCCCCTTTGAGCCTAATTACCCCATTTTTTGTTATATAGCTCATTACAAGCCTAAAAGTAAAAAACAATGAATTGTCGCAATCTTGGGGGATAAAAGAGTCTTTCCTTACATAAATTTAGGGGTGCTCAACTTGTTTGAGAGTGATGAAAAAAAATGAAAGAAAAAAAATTATATATACATAGATATATATGAGGAAAAATGGTTGTGTTATAAACAAAGAGTGTATGAAAATAAAAGTTAATTATGTTTTGTTGAGTTACTTAATGTTGTTTTTCTCTCTTTATTAGTACTCCTTTATCCTCTTTGATTTTCAGCCCTAGTCTCCTTAGGATTATCTCACCCTTACCTTGGCCACATTACAACCTAAATAAAGACCTTTTGATCATCATCTACATGTGTTTCAAATATAGATTATAGAGGCTTGTCAAGCCTATGGTAGTGCTAGCTTTCATGATGTGTTTTGAGAGTAAACAGTTGCCCAAAGCCTTTGAGTGTAAACACTTTGAGAGTATTTTATATCCCGGGAGGACTCTATCACTTATGATCCATATTTTAGTTAACTTGTCATCTTGTTTGGTATTCAAATACAACCGCAGAATAATGCAAATTTCATTTTCGAAAAGGTTTCACAATCAATCAACACTTACACATGGCATCATGTACTATGAAATGCATGAGCATACTCTGACTTTTTTCACCACAACCATTAAGTAAATGCAGCTATTAAAATATTCCTCATTTTTAATACTCATTTAATACTAATTATTTTTCATATACAACACAGAGCAAGCTCAGATATATTTTTTCACCACCACACATCAAATTTATTCCACAATTTACATAAAATTCGACCAATTCAAATTCCACAAAATCCACACCAAGTTCAATCATCAAACACCCATAAATTTCCAAATTTTCAAACATGAATCACGCCAAATTAATTATCACAAACAACACCTCAAACATCTCAAATTTTATTTCCTCAAAAGACACATAAATGAATTAAATTCCTTTTCCAAAAAATCACATATCAATTTCACCAAATTTCAACTCCACATATAGCATCCTATATACAAGCTAAAAATTTGGAAGGAGTTCTTACCTTAAAGGTAGCTTTAACAAGCGATTACGGCACTACGATTAATTCCGGTAAAATTTTAGTTTATGTCGTCACTTCGAAAACTAGCTCACTAGCACCGCAACGTGGCAATGAGCAATTTTCTCTTTTGTCACTTCTCAAAAGGGAGCTTAGATCTAGAAGAAAAATAATGATTTGTATTTGTTGGATTTTGAAATCACCAATAAGCTTGAAATAGAGAAAGAAAGAAGTTCTACGTGGCCAGGAGGAAAATGTTTTCGCTTGTTTTGATTCTTCTTGCTTGGCTTTTTTTTATATATATAACTTACCACTAACAATATATATATATATATATATATTATAATTAAAACTAAATCAATAAATATTTAACAACTCTTACACACAATACTTTTTCGATTACTTTTTAAAAAGTTAAAATATTTATTCTCGTCGCAACTTAATTGACAGATAAATTTTCAGTAACAAGTGATATTTTTAACAAAACAGTCAGGTATTAAATTTTTCGTAACATAAACAAATTATTCTCCAAAAAATAATTTTAAACGGGTCTCTATATATATAAATAAATATATGCATATATTAAACATATTACAAACTCTAACAAAATATATTTTTGGTACTTAATTCTCAAAAATAAAGTAAAATTGAGTTAAACGTCACAACAATTAAACACAAAAATATACTAAAATTGCATAAATTATTATTTAAAACTAAGGGTCTTACATGGTGCGTCGATTATATATTTTTAATTAAGTAAGTACTTTTTATAATAAATAGAACAAAAGAAATGAAGTTAATTGTTGTAGTCGATAATTACCAAACTAATATATTAGTTGTACTTAAAGTTATTAACATCACAACAAAATAATTTATGATATGGTTGTGGTTGTGAGAGTTAAAAATTCATGAAGATTTATCGGTAATAGTTTTGTGGTTGCTATGAGGTATCCCAAATTATATTAATTTGTAGAAAACAATTTTTCAAGACAATGGGCATGCAAGTTACAATGAAACCATCGTAATAATAGATTTTGAATGATATTGATTAAGACATATAATAATAAATCCTAGTTTACCAAAATATGTTATACATATAAAGAAATTGACAGTAGAAATATCATCCATACATTATCAATGGTTGTAGATTGAATATTGATCTTAAATTAGAAATGTATCATCAATAACTTTTGTAATATCGAAAGACAACTTCATTTCTTGTATTTTTCGCATCAAGGGTCATAATTTGCACCAAAGCCATGTAACATAATCTACATCAAGGGTCATAATTTGCCCCAAAGCCTTGTAACATAATTTGCATGTTAGTTAATATGATCTTATGATATAATTTCAATTGTATTTTGATTGTTTGATAAAATAACTGAATGTGAGAAATAAAGTTAACAACAAACTTTAACTTTTAATGGTTGGATTACATTCTCTATAATATATTATTTCTATAACATGTTCAATGTTAGTTGATGATCCATCTCACCAAGATAATAATGATTGAAAATTGCTAATTGTATTCTTTACTATAAAACTAAGCATATTTGTTCAATTAGATTTATGTATAATATGGTAAAGCATTAATGTGACATATCCATGATGGAATACTCAATAAATTAGTCTAAAGTACAATATTGAACTACAAAATAATTGAGCAAGAATTAGTCTAAAGTACAATATTGAATTAGTCTAAAGTACTTTATAGGTGATGTTGATCATTTAGATGCTTTCAATGTATATAGTTGTATTGTTTTTTAAGTTTGCATATGGAATAATTAAAAATAATAATATACTTACATATCAAAGAGATTGAAAAAACTCTTTGTATACAACATTGTTTGTTGTATTTGATGTTTGCTTACATTTGTCATGTATTAAGATCTTTAACCCATCCTTGTTTTTAACTCTTGAAATAGCTACATATAATTGACCATGACTAAAGACAGGCTTTGACATGTATATCCCAATGTAGTCCAATGATTGTCCTTGTGATTTGTTGATTGTCATACCATAGGAAATAACTATGGGAAATTGTCTCCTAATTATCTTGAAAGGCCAAGGTGATTGAGAATGTCACATAGACATTTGTGGGATATATATCTAGTTCCCAATATTTTTTCCTGAAATTATCTTTGCTTCGAGCACATGATTTGCAAGCCTTGTAACGATAAGTCTTGTTCCATTACACAAACCTTTAGATTGATCAAGATTTTGAAAAAGCATGATTGGAGTTCCAACTTTTAGTTTTATTTTGTGGTTTGGAAGGCCTAAGGTAGTTAATGTGCTCAAAAATTCGGGAGTAAGGAAATCAAAAGATTCATTTCCATGACTTTCTAAATGATCAACATGATCTGAACTTAAATACTCATTTTCTTCTTCTATAATTAGTGCAATAAAGCAATGATATTAATTGGATATACATATAATTCAATAACTATAATTATATAAATAAATGGTTAATTAATAATAATAATAATAATACTAATAATAATAATAATAATAATAATGATAATACTTGGTATTAAGCTCATCACATAATCATTTATTGAATCAACAATCTCTATTTTTGATGCCAAAATTGCTTTACATTGCAAAAAATCTTCATTCTTATAATTTTGGATACAAACCTTTAAATTGATCAAGATTTTGCAAAAGCATGATTGGAGTTCCAACTTTTAGTTTTATTTTATGGTTTGGAAGGCCTAAGGTAGTTAATGTACTAAAAAATTCAGGAGAAAGGAAATCAAAAGATTCATTTCCATGACTTTCTAAATGATCAACATGATCTAAACTTAAATACTCATTTTCTTCTTCTATAATTAGTGCAATAAAGCAATGATATTAATTGGATATACATATAATTCAATAACTATAATTATATAAATAAATGGTTGATTAATAATAATAATAATAATAATAATAATAATAATAATAACGATAATACTTGGTATTAAGCTCATCACATAATCATTTATTGAATCAACAATCTCTATTTTTGATGCCAAAATTGCTCTACATTGCAAAAAATCTTCATTCTTATAATTTTGGATTAATTTGGATATGTACTCTGAACAATTGCTTGAAGTGGATCATTGAAGTTAGTGATTGTCAACTCTGGTGATATTTGGATCTCTACATGACCGTCATTAGGCTCTAAAAGCTTTCCATCTCCTAATTTTAAGATCCATTCTGAAAATTGTTTAAGTTCATCCATATTTTATCTTTGCATTGTTGGCAATAAACGCATGTTTTTTGTGAGTCTTAACACTTGACAATGATCCCAAATATAGGAAGATTTATTTGTTGCATTAACAATATCTGGTCAGCTTCCTCTTGGGATAACCGGTAAAATTTTCCTAAAATCTTCACCAAATACTACAACCTTACCTCCAAAGATAGTATTTTTGAACTTAGTTTCACTCATGATATCTTTCAATGTCTTATCAAGTGTCTCAAAACAAAACTTATGAGCCATAGACGCTTTATCCCATAAGATTAATTGGGATGTCTTCAGTAATTCTGCATGATCAATACATGTATCTATATTACATGTAGATGACTCTAGTGTATGAGCAAGAATTTTAAACTTTAAATGTGTTGTTCTCCAACTTGGTAGTAATAGTGATATTATTCAACTTGAGGCCACTGTGTATGAGCAAGAATTTTAAACTTTAAATGTGTTGTTCTCCAACTTGGTAGAAATAGTGATATTATTCCACTTGAGGCCACTGTTAACACAATTTTCTTTCGTGAACGTATGTTGAAGCCAACGTTCGCCACATAAATGTTTTTCCTATGACACCGTAGCCGTAAAGAAAAAATACTCCCCCTTTTGCTCCTCCAAAACTTTCATGATTTTAAGGATGATCACAATTTGCTCATCTATTTTTAACCAATATAATTAAAATTAAAACTATTTAATAAAAATCATATTCAAATTTATTTGAAAACAATTGTCATCTAATCTGTAAGCGTTGTGTACAAAGTTTGAAACTCTTGAAATTGTTCTGCTACATTGTAGTTATGTTCTTCATAAATGCATATATTCCCCAATTGTGTCATCACTTATCCTTTTAGATATGTCATTGGCTTGTATTTCTTTAAGCTTTTTCTGTTATCTTGCAAATGTTTCTCAATTTGCACGAGGGTTAAATTTTGAATATCCTCGTCATTTAGCCTCAAATCTAATAACGCAAAAGCTATTTTTACCTTCACTTTTCTTAAGATTCCCAATTTGATTTATCACTAAAACCAGTGGTATTATTCTCACATATTCACTCAAAAATCATGTTTTCAAAGCCACATGCAAGATGCAAAATTTATTAAAAGTAAAAAGAGAAGTTACAAAAACCTAAGCCTCCAAAATTGTAATCCACGATTTTGGTGTTTAAACATGATAAATCTCTAACCCTAATTTGTCCACTACTAACCTTGGATTGATACCTAAATAGATGGTGATGAAGGAAGATAAATGTTAAGGAGGTCTTATAGTGTTGGTGGTGTTTTGGGTTAAAGAATTAAGGAAAAAGAGGTACAACTCTTGTTGGAACCAAAATGATTTTGAAGAATAATTTCTAACTTGCTTTGTTGATAACAAAAGGTATTTTCTTGGGACAATTCAATGTACTAATGTTCTAATTATGTGTGTAGAAAAATAGAAAAAACAAGTACATCTATATTTAGAATCTGATGAGAAGAATCAATAAAATAAGAGGAAACGAACCTTGTGTAATGATCAAAGGAAGCAACACAATTAGAGGAAATGCACCCTGTGCAATGATCGAAGGAAGCAACGCCATCAGAGGAAAACTCACTTAGCTAGACGCGCACTTTGCTGCCTCTAATGCACTCACTCTAAAGTTAACTCTGAGTGCTCAATCTGATAAACTCACTCTTACTCTCATATGCAACATGTTCTGATAAGTTGTCTCTGCCTTTGAAAGTATATCAACACAAGCATATATTTTGACTCAGCCTCTGGTATTTGCATCTTATCAACTAAATCTTAAAAAAGTCAATGACTTTGAGAAAAGTTCACTCCTATGAAAAAATGACAATGCCTATAACAAAAAGTCAACACATCTGAAAAAATCAAAAACTCTAATGAAGGTCAATGATTCTGGAAGTTGCCTGTGTTTGGAAGATGTTACTCTAATAAAATTTGGAGGCTTACAGATCATAACCTGATAAAGAAAAGGTTTACAGACTTCACTAATAACAACGGTAATCATTTTTGAATTGGCAAAAATAGTCAAAATTCAAACACCACTTCATCGCAATGGTTCAAGGCATCGATTAATATATGAACAAAATTGAAACAATTCAAAGTTTCAATTTAATGTTGAAGCAAGAAAAATGTTTTAGAATTGATTCTATAAAAGGAACCTTTTATGTATCAGGGAACACACAAAATTACAATCGAACAATCTTACAATAATTCTCACCGAACTACTTTGCACAAAAAATTGAAAACCTTGATACATTGAATCCACAAGAATTGAACATAAACTATGAACAATTATGGACTTAGAACTTTGAATCAAATGAAAGAACTTTGACTCAAACAACCAAATTGATCCAAACATTGAACATCAAAACAGATTGATCAGCAATACTTACAACAAAATTCAAACATTTGTTGTTTGAATATTAAGCCCTCGAACAAATACAAATACAAATTCATCTTAAATGTTGAATAATGTTAGACACATACATTCCCTTTTATGGAGAGATAAACACATACCAAAGAAACTCTTGTAATTTGGTCAATTAATGGTTGTTGTTTATGCCACAATGTGTTAAAGGAGCAACCAAAAGGTAGGGTACACTTAGATTGGTAAAGTTAAGTGGTTTTTGTAATTCAGGTAGAATTACTAGAAGAAATCCTTCAAGTGAAGGTATTGAACGTAGCCAGCTAGGTTGGTGGTGAACCAGTTTTAAATTCCTTGTGTGTTCTTATTCCTCCCTTTTCCTTTATTTTCTGAATTGTTTTGATCACCAAGTCACGATTAAATTTCAAAATAATTTTAACAAACCATAACACAATTAAAACTCCATCTTTCTTGTGTTATTGAAACTTCAACTCTTACTTTATATTTTAAGTGGAAATGAGAAGGTGGAATTGAAATGAAAAGTGTGAGTGTGTTTTATAAGTGAAGAAAGAGAGAAATTTTCATTTCTCATCTAACTTTTCCCCTTTATTAACACTACTAGTCCCTTATTTTCGCACTAAATAGGATAATTTTTTGTCCTAAGACTCATTTGTTATCTAACTCTGACCAACACAAAGGTTTTTTACATTTGCAATAAAGGTGTTTTACATTTGGGACAATAAAGTTCTTCATATGGAGAAATCCCTATACTATTTTGATATTTGTTATTGTACAATCTCTTGTTAGAATCGTTCTCTCGAGTTTCCCATTGGTCTAAGAGAAGTAAGTAGTGCTAAGGTTCAGAAGGGTCTCGAAGGCTTTCCAAATCATGAATGTGAACTTAGGATCCTTATTTGACACTATGCTAGATGGTACACTAATACCATGAAGTATCACAATTTCTTTTACAAACAATTTATATAGTTAAAGAGTATTGAAGGTAGTTTTGACTGGTAGGAAATGAGCTGACATGGTTAGTCTATCCACAATTACCCTAATGGAATCAAATCGAGAATGAGTACATGGTAGACTTACTAAGAAATCCATGGCTATGGAATCCTATTTCCACTCAAATATCTCTAACGGTTGTAGGATGTTAAGTGGTCTTTGGTGTACTATTTTTACCTTTTGGAATGTTAAACATTTAGCTACCAAAGTTGTTATGTCTGTTTTGATCCCTAGTAATTCCTCAGAAGTTTTTGTACATCTTTGTGAATCCAGGGTGCACATTCAATTCAATTTTATGGGCTTGTACGAATATCATTCTCTTCAAATCATAAATGTTTGGTCCTAGGAAAGAATAATCCCATTTGTTGTCACAGAGAAATCTGGCTTACACCTTCTTGCTTGTAATTCTACATCTAGCTCTTGGAAACTCTTAATCTAGGTTCTTAGATTACTAGAGATTTCTAATATACCTAAGATAACTTCATCTTCTGTATGAATCATTTTACAGTTGAGATTTCTAAACTCTTCAATCAAGTTCGTTTCTCGAATCATCAAGTGAGGGAGGTGAAGTGATTTTATAGTTAAGGCGTAGGCCACTACATTAGCCTTCTTGGTAGAGTTTCAACACGTGTACTTAATCGTTGCATGTAATAATTAAAACTGTAGTACTGAGTGTCAAACTTAAGGATTGAGTTTTCATATCGAATTGTATTTAATTAGTAAAATTGAACAAGAAGTTTTTGAATTGATTGAAATTATATTTGAAAATAACAAGAGTAATAATACTAAACTTTGATAAAACAGAAAATATTAAGAATGAGTTTCACGTTGAATCGAACCTTAGTTTCTAATTGAATTCTTGTTACTATATTCCTTTATTGAACTATTACTGAATTCTCTTTACTATTCTTGCCATAATTCCTTAACGACATAACCTTTAATCCCAAAGTAACTTTTAATTCCTTAGTGGATTTAAAATTAGAATTAAGTTTCACAATACAAGAATTCTCTAATTAAACTATTGCCTCTGCAAGTAGTTCAATTGAGTTCATGATCTGTATGTATTCGTAGACTACAAAATCAAGAATTTCCCATCTCAAGCACTCATAAAATTTACATTTGTTTCAAAGTACAAATTGTAAAACATTTTAATGTTGATCAAGCAATAAAAAACATTAAGCAATTGATATGAGAAAAATAATTCAATATACTCATTCATATAACTAGAAATCGAATCAGACAAATAAGAGTTTCATATTGTTTCATTCATCTCTAACAATTAGGGTTTAGTTACTCATGACAAATATACAAAAGATAGAGATTAAAGAAGAATTACAAGAAATATTCATGACATAACTCCTTCAATTGTGTTATAACTAGTCTCCTCTAAGTTTCCCTGATAGGGCACAAGTCTCAACACTTCAAAATAGCCACACACAAAAATATCAATAGTGAGAAAAACGCAGTTTTATGCCTTCTTCGCTCTTGGGCAGAAGCAGGATGTCAAAATACAATAGAAATGTGTCTCAGATGCAAGCATTTGCGCTCTAGAGTACACCATATGTTATTTGATGTTTACTAGACGTGTCTCCTCTTTACTAGATCTTTCTTGGATCATCATAAAAGTTGTAACTATGAATATTAGCTTTCATTTGCAGTTTGTTTGACTCGAGATATGGCTGAATTACTCCACATATGTCATGTTGTTTTCTCACTAATATTCAGCACTACACTAAAACAACGAAACAACATACAATTACGAAAAATCTCCACTTAGTCAAGGAAATAAGAACATAAACATTTCATTAAATCCAAGAATTAAAATCAACAAACTATATCAAATAAATTCTTAAATTAACTAATGATTAAAGATAAATAAGACTAAAAATAATGAAAAAATGCATTTGGTGTAGAGTTGTCACTTGCCTAGATGGTATCTCAAGTAAAAGTCAAAGTATTAAACGATTTCCATCCATTTGTATTGCCTCTTGTTGAGTTCTTTTTGATCAAAGAGATACTGTAAACTCTTATGATCACTGAAAACGTCAAAATGGGCATCATGAAGATGATGCCTCTAAACCTAAAATGCAAAAACTATAGCTCCAAGTTCAAGGTCATAAGTGGGGTAATTTTCTTCATGTGTTTTCAATTGGCAAGAAGCATAGGCTACTACTCGCTTACTATGCATCGCATACAACTTAGGACTTTCTATATATGCAACCTAAGCTACTACTTGCTTACTTTGAATCAACATACAAACTAGGATTTTACTAACAATACATGTGCCTAAAACAATGCCCATATTGTAACAACCTGTTTTTTTTTAAAAGGACATAAATCTAAAAATCGAATTTTAGAAATTAAGAAAGAAATATTTTTGGATAAAATATTTAAATCGTAGCAAAACGACAAAAGTCGACAAATATTTACATGCAACGGAAATAGTTTTTGAAATACAAAGCCAAAATATTTACACAACTAACTACACTAGGGCTATAAGACCTATCAGACATAGCTTATACCCCTGGGTATTCTCGGCAAACACTTGTACAAAAGCAATGTCCCAAAATTTTTAGCTTCCCTATGTCGCATCAAAAAGTGGTACAAGGACCCATCAAAATAAAAGTCAAACTGACAATATGAGATATAGGTACAGTCTTCCAAATTGAAATAAATATATCCACAAAAGATAGACAACCAAACCCTATACAACCCTCTAATCTGATCATGCTACAAAAGAAAACTATACAACTCGGGTGATCTCCACGCGCCCCGCAAGATCCTTCTAGCACCGCATCGGTCAGGTATGTCTAACTACCTTCCCATCTCAGGGTACTAACCGGTCAGATGATCCTGATTCTCATTTGAGGGCAAAGCCCATATTTCCACAATAATTGTAAAGGTCACCAACCGATGTTTACAAATATCACATAACATTTAAATTTCAAATGCACCAAATAACCTTTCAACTTAGCATACTCTTTGAAAGGGTTTTTATATGCCAAACATGCATAATCCAAGTAAAAAAATGAAGTTTTTTAAAAAACTATATTGTCGTATTCGAATACATCATCCTTGTATTCGAATACAGTGCTAATTCATAAGTCAATAGCAAAATCAGCACAACCGTATTTGAATACGAGACAGGATGTAGTCGGATACGAGACAGGACAAGTCAGAAGCAAAAACAGCACAATTGTATTCGAATACAACCTCCTTGTATTCGAATACAATAGCAGAAAAATGCAGAAATCAGTTTTGAAACGGTTTCAAAATCAATCAACACTTACACACAAATCCAAACAATCACACTTACCAATTAGGGCACAATCAAAACCACAACTGAGCATACATATACCATCATCACAGTATATCAAACATGACTCATGTGCCAAGCACCCTAATACAATGCGTATATGCCCAAAATGCATGAATTCCAGAATTTCAATCAAAACCCTCCTCGAATGGGCGTAAATCATAATTGTATCGCTTATCACAGGCCTTATAATAATTATCAAGGTGCCACCTATCACAGGTCCGCACGATTTACTAAAGTGTCGCCTATCACAGGCCTTACACTGTTTTAGAGAGTGCAATCACTCACAGATCAGCACGTTCTAGAGTGCAATCTCTCATAGATCAGCACGACACGATAATCCCCGTAAGGATAAGATGAATCAACAAATCACATGGCATCATCTCGTGGCCCATCACGGTCACCACTATCACCATAGCGCCATCGTAGTCACCATGTACTATGAAATGCATGAGCATACTCTGACTCTTTCCACAACAATCATTAAATAAATGCAGATATTAAAAGATTCCCCATTTTTAATACTCATTTAACACTAATGATTTTCAAATTCAACACAAAGCATACTTAAACATACCTTTTCCCCCACCATTAAATTCGATCAATTCAAATTCCATAAAAACCACACCAAGCTCAATCGCCAATCATCCATAAATTTCCACAAAATTCAAACATAACTCATGCCAAATTAATCTTCACAAAACACACCTCAAACATCTCAAATTACATTTCCTCAAAACACACATAGATGACTTAAATTCATTTTCCACCAATTCACATAGTCGCATTAAATTCATTTTCTACAATTCCACACATCAAATTTCTTTTCCACAAATACACACATAACCTCCTATATGTAAGCTAAAAATTTGGAAGGAGCCCTTACCTTAACGGTAGCTTTAACAAGCGATTACGACACCGCGATTAATTCTGATAAAATTTTCGCTTGTGACGTCACTTTCAAAGTTGGCTCACTAGCACCGTAGCGGAGAAATGAGCAACTTTCCCTTCTACCACTTCTCGAAACGATGCTCAAACGTCGAAGAAAAATGGAGGTTTGTAATTTACGGTTTTGAAAACCCCTACATCGTTTTTCTTCGCTTTCGAACAAGAGAAGAATAAGGATGCTTGGAAATTTTTTCTTTCTCACCCACTAAGCCTTGGGTTTCTCTTCTTGAAGCAAAAGAAGAGAAAAAGGAAGAACGAGGAAGATGAATTGTTCCCGAGGCAGGAAGGTAATGTTTTCCTTTCTCTGTTTCCTTTCTTACATTCCTTTCTAACACACATACACACATGCACACACACACACACACATATATATATATATATATATATATATATACTACTTCCAATAATATATATATTGTATATATTATACTTAAACCCAAACCCAAATAAATATCTAACAACTCTTACACATATCACTTCATTCCCATCTTAAACTATTTTGATAAAAATATCTACTCTCGTCGCAACTCAATTGACAGATAAATTTTTTATTAATTAGAGATATTTTTATCAAAATTTGCCCGGTATTAACTTCTTCGACAAATATTTTATTCGTGTCTCAAAATTGATAAATAATATACGCATATATTAAACATATTACAAACTCTTAGAAAATATGTTTTTGGTACTTAATTCTCAAAATAAGGTAAAATTGAGTTTAATATCACATCAATTAAACACAAAAATATACCAAAATACATATATTAGAATTTAAAACTAAGGGTCTTACGCATACCTTTTAGAGGAAGACACATTAGATCCACTAAAAAGGTTTTATCGGAGTAAATTACCAGACATTGACAACAAGCAAAAAAAGTTTCACATGGTTATGATCTACAGTAGATACTATCAAAGGATTAGGCAAAGTGGTTACATGAAGATTAAGTTGTAGGATACATTTATAAGATTTAAAAGATTGTGTCTAACTAGTATCAAATAACACTACTAAAGGTTCATGATAAATGAGTCATGTACCATCCATAACGTACACCCTCCCTAGTTTGGGTTACTTGAGTTAGAGTCGTCCCTCTTCTTATAAGATGGGTAGTTAATGAACATGTGTCTTGGTTGTTTACACCATTAGCAAACATTCTTCCCAACCAAACATTCTCATGCATGCTCACTTTCACGCTTACAAAAATTCCTCCACATGATGAAGTGGAGGTTTTTGGTTGTTTTCCTTTTCCTTGTGGATTCTTCACTTTCAATTGTTGATTGAACTTGTTGGAATCCTTTTGTTGCTGCCACTTGGCTTGCTTATTCTCTTCCACCTTCTTCAAGTTTTACTCAACAATGTAACTCTTATGCATGAGGGTGGCATAAATTGTGATTACCAATTGTCCCACACTGCCTCTTATTTCTGGTTTCAAGCCCTACACAAATTAATTAATCTTCAACTCTTCGTATGGTGCATACCTAGTGTGGGACTAAAATCTTGCTTGTTCTTCAAATTTGTCCACATACTCAGCTATCGTCATGTCTCCTTGTTGTAGATGAACAAACTATAACTCTTTTTTGCTTCCTCGCACTCTTTGTGTAATAATTTTCCAAGAAAACCAACTCAAAGTGCTCCAAATCCAACGGTGTTTCCAAAGTCAACAAGTGAGCCTTTTCTCCTTCCCTTTGATGCTCTACTTCATCCTTTAGTAAATGAGTGGAAAACATCAATTTTTGCTCCTCCAAGCATTGTACGACTTCAAAATCTTTCTTTATCTCTTCAATCTATGCTTTAGCTTCAGTTGGGTTATGACTTCCTTCAAGAAAATACGACTTCTCCTCCAAGCATTGTACTACTAGAGGCTTAATCTTAAGGAAGTTGTAGAAAGTCCTATTAGCCACTTGATTGAAACCCCATGGTTGAGTCAAATGCTAAACCAGTTTGATAGTAGTCGTCACTTGTTGGATAACTTCTAATAATCTTTGCTCAGTAACAGGAGGTGGGCTGGTGGAGGAACGTTAGCTGCTTGTGGAGGATTACGTCTCGGCCTTTCAAGTTGTCTTGTCCCTTCTGCCATAATTATGCATACCTTACACAAAATATTAAATTATTAGACTTAATTTTCAATGAAGTAATACTTAAAATATATAGTAAAAGCATAAGCATCCCGGCCTAAACCACTACACAAAGTACGATTGGACGTTTGAAAGGCTCTAATACTAAAATGTAATACCCCAATAATATTTATCAAGAAAATAAAGTTTAGGTACTTCCATATCAATAATCAAAGGTGGTAAACTAAAGAATGTTTACTCATAATGGTTTTACAACCCCAAACTTAGTTGTGTTGTTGTTAATACAACATAGTAAATAAACTTATTCTATTACACATTACACAAAGTGTCATGATGCTACAATTACATCAAATACAAAATAATGGATAACTTCCAAACTTCATATGTCCATCTGGCTAAGTGCTCAATCTTGTTTATCTTCTATAATACATAAAAAAATAGGTGATATAATAATCTCAATGAGTTCTATAAAGAAGGTAGCGTAGTTTGAAAGTATTTTTTAAACAAAAAGCACACAACAAACATAGTGGACTATCTCCGTTAGCTTAACATGGGGATCAAGCTAACTTTGACTACTTTGTAAGGGTGGTTTTGGCCTAAACCAAATTTGGGTCCCAATTGTTCTCCCTTTACGGTGATATTTTAGTGAAAAATATCTGACTATCGATAATAATTATTTAATCATATACAGTTATAATCTTTGATTGAATTCTTTATATAAACATTAATTTACTCATTACACAATCAACAATGTCAATATCAATCAAATATTAATGTTACATCAATTAACACATAAAAGCATGGAGCAAACCAAAAAAAAATTCCCAATTTCTATCAATGTTATCAACACCAATTCGCTCAACGAAATTGTTACAGGGGTGATAGAAAAAATTTCAAGGACAGATTTGCTAAGAGAATTTGACATCATCTTTTAACATTTTCAGCACACAAATTAACACAGTAAAATGCATCAAATCCCAAAATTTGGACATTTTATTCTATAAACATTCATACACATTCAGACACATACACAGTCAACGTAACCTTCAACAATTTGATATATACAACAAGGTTCTATCAACATAAAAAAGTGATTTACCTTCACTTTTCTTAAAATTCCCAATTTGATTTAATCCCAAAAAATATGACAGTATTCTCACATATTCACTCAAAAATAATTTTTCAAACCCACATGCAAGATGCCAAAATTAGTAAAAAGGAAAAGAACTCACCAAATATATAAGCCTCCAAAAGTAGAATCCCCAAATTTTGGTGCCTAGAGAAGACAAATCTCTAACTCTAATTTATCCACTTCTAACCTTGGCTTGATACCCAAAGAGATGGTGATGAAGGAAGACAAGTGTTTAGGAGGTCTTATGGTGTTGGTGTTGTTTTAGTTTGAGGAATTAAGGAAGAAGAGGTGCAGCTCTTACTTTAAATTACATAGATTGACTAGAGTTGTCTGGAACATTTGGACAATGCTTTCGAGTATGACCAGTTAACCGACATAGTCTGCATTTTCTTGGCACTTTTTCTTCAACGTCCATTTAAGTACTAATATGGGTACTATTTGGACGACCTTTTTTAATTCTCCATATTTTAAGATTGTGATACAATCTTTCACCTTCATATGTGGGCCAATATCATTCATTGGGTATAGGTGGAAACTCTTCTTTGTAGATGTTAAATATATTAACAACCTTGTACACGTCAATTAGAAACACTAAATAATTTTGATGAGCGTAAGAATATGCAACGATGACACCATTTTCTTTGAAGGTTGACTTCAAAATGACCAATTGATCGCACTTCTCTTGGGTTTACTATTTCATGCACCATGAAAGAATAACAATTTTGATCGAATTGCATGACTTGGTGAGTATTAGATTTATCAACTTCATATTTAATCTTGTTCATGCAATCGTCTGTGTATACTTGACCAAAAGCTAATTATGTTTGATGTTGTTGTCCCCTTTATGTCATATGTCCCCATTGTTGATCTTGAGAATATGCCATAGTCCATTGTTATGGGGGATATTATCGATCCATCTTAAAGCCTCTAGATTTGCCATCCTAATTTCATTGCGGTAATATTTGAATGATGGCTCACTTAATGCATATCTTGTTATAAATGATGTAAAAATTATCAAGTATTATAAAGTGATAAATGAAAAATATACTAAGAAGAATTAGATCATTACCCATATAAACAAATTTTCTTTGAAGTTCCTTGTCCTTGAAATCTCTCATGCAATTTTGTCCAATGTGTGAGATGTACACAACAAGAAAACATCATTTTTGTGAGGGCCAAAAGCCCTCACAAAGGGAAAAAAACAGCCACAAAGGTGGCTTTTGTGAGGGCTTTTGGCAACCACAAAGAAGCTGGTCACAAAATTTTGTGAGGGTTTTTTGCAGCCACAAAAGAGCTGAAACACGTTGGCATTTGTGAGGGCTTTTGCAGCCACAAAATACAGGCATTTGTGAGGACTTTTGCAGCCACAAAAGTCTGCCTTTGTGAGGGCATAGGCCGCCACAAAGGAAAGCTGAATTTGCCTGATGGAGCGTTTGTGAGGGCTTTTGGCCGCCACAAAGGAATGCTGACTGGGCATTTGTGAGGGCTTTTGGCCGCCACAAAATCCAAGCTGAATTTGTGAGGGTTTTGGCCGCCACAAAGGATTGCTGACTGGGCATTTGTGAGGGCTTTTGGCCGCCACAAATGCCAACGTAATTAATAAATTAATTTTTAATTCCAAATTAAAAGTTTATTACATTATTATATATAATAAATTAATATAATTATAATGTTAAAATGTAAATTATAATTAAATTAAATTTGAAATATAATGTAATTATAAATTAAATTTAATATATATATATAAAATAAACTAATGTTAATATAATTAAAAATAAAGTTTAATAATTAAATTAAAGATTAATTTAAATAATAAAATATTAATAATAAAATATTTAAATTATTAATAATAAAATATTTAAATTATTAATAATAAAATATTTAAATATTTAAATTAATAATTATAATTATAATTAAACATTAATTTAAATTAATGTAAATTATAAATAAATTATAATTAAAATTAAATTAAAATTTAAATAAAATTAAAATTAATAGTAAATATTAAATATTAAAATTAAAATTAATAATTATAATTATAATTATAATTAAACATTAATTTAAATTAATGTAAATTATAAATAAATTATAATTTAAATTTAAATTAAATTAAAATTTAAATAAAATTAAAATTTAAATAAAATTAAAATTAAATATTAAATATTAAAATTAAAATAAATATTATATATAAAAACATAATATTAATATTAATTAAAGCTAGCTATAGCAATTATGACAAAATCAAATAAAACATGCATTCCAAAATTAACAATTAATGTCTTACAAATCCAAAATTAACAGATAATGTCTTATAAAGTGGAAATTAATTAAGCACACAATAATGTCATACAACCCAAAAATAATTTTTTCAAATTCTTCAAAACACATCAATCCTTATAATAATTCGTCTGATCAGCTCCACTCCCACCATCATTATTTCCTGCATTCATACCCGACGAAAGAAGTCCCTAAAAAGTATTATGCATTTGTGTTGGAGGAGACATCATGCTTTGGAATTGAATTTCATCTTCAATGGCACCACCAGTAGTCGAAGGAGGAGCCCTAGCTGGCTGAGGTTGATTTAAATCTGGTCCGATCAACCCAGTTGTTGGCATAGTTGGTCGGTATGTAGTTTGATGATCTGGGACAAGTTGAGGAAGTTGATGTGAAGATGATGGAGCATAATGATAATTATGAAAATATTGTTGTTGCTGAAACATTGGTTGCTGCTGTTGCTGGAAGGCAGAGTTCGAAGGATCCTGGTGTTGTTGGAAATTTGGAGGCGGTTGCTGCTGCTGGGAGTATTGAGACTAATTTTGTTGCTGCTGGAAAAGTGGTTGTTGATGCAAGTATTGAGGCCGAGGCGGGAACTGCTGATGAAACACAGGAGGAAATGAAAATTGTTGTTGTTGAAATTGCTGTTGCTGCTGAAACTGCTGTTGCTGCTCTTGAAACCTCTGTTTTCATTCCTCATTCAATTTATCAATTGCGGCTTGTATCAGCTGATGTGTCCTTTCTTCTTGCTCACTTGGCCATTGCTCCTTTAACTGATCAAGATTATGTATCGGCGCCGGACGATGAGATCGATTCGTACTAGCATAAGAAGAAAACGTCTCAGTCTGAATATAGCCGGTTGGACCTTTCACATAGGTTGATGATAAAGTACCAGCTCCTAACACACGCCCTTTGTACTTGGCACCACTGATGTTCATAAAATTTGCAGTCTCATATTTTTTCTGCTACTCTGGAGTAGCTTTCATAGCAGGAGGAAGAGTAGCTTGATGATCAAATTTTAACACTCACATAAATAAATAAATATATAATGTTATACATATCGATATCCATACAAACGTATATATAATGCCTAATTAATTAATTGTCTTCGTCTTGGTCATCTTCATCATCAGTATATTCATTTGATGAGTGATTTAAGTCAATATTGCCTTCATCGTTCTCTAATTCATCTATTTCTTGTTCATCAACTTCTTCTCCAATGTGTGACTCATGACAAAGTTGACTATAGTCTCATCTCCAATCACATGATCCAAATTTGACATTTCATCCATTTGAAATGCAACTTCTTCATTTTGACCTGCTTCAACTTCTTCTATTCCACTCGTTGGTCTTGTTTTGATTGCAGCACACCAACCTTGTTTGCTTCTGACGGTTGATTGATAAGGAACATAATACACTTGTCTTACATTATGGGCCATGGCAAATGGATCAAACCGTGGATATCTTTTGCTCATTCAAATGTCTACAGTATTGGATATCAAATTGATTTTAGTTCCTCTGCTAGATGGATCAAACCACTTACAGTAGAATAACACCACTTTTTTCGCATAATCTAGGAACGTGTAGTCAATTTCATAAATATGCTCAATTATGCCATAAAAATGTTCTACTACACCACTATCAGAGACACTTTTCATACAAACTCCACTGTTAATTGTTTCTTTTCCTTCAGTCCAAGATTCAGTGTGAAATTTGTATCCATTGATGTAATAGGTGTGCCATTCTTTGAAACTTCTACTCGGGCCCATAGATAAGTGCCTTAAGTGGATGTTGATAGGAGTTTGTTCTTCCAAATGCACTTGTTGTTGAAACCATAATGGGAAATTTGAATGTATGTCATCAGATGATTGTCCTGTATTTAAAAATGCCCTGATCGATGACCATATATATGGTGAATATCAATTTAATCATATAATAAAATATAATTATTTAATAAGATCGGAGAGGAATTTGAAACGTACTCAATGTATGGTTTAACTTCAGTGCAGTTAATCAAAACGTGAACATGTGCCGCATTAAATACTTTGTCGCTTGGCCAGAAAATCGGAAAATCCCTACCAGCATGATGACCAGACAAGCAAAAAACTGATAAAGCATGTGGATGACGTATAACACTATCAGTAGCGTTTCTTCCATTCACTGGTGACAATGTTTCATTGTTGAAATAATGAGAACAAAAGTGTGTTGTTTCACGGTGTAGGTAAGATGAACAAATTGAGCCCTCAACTCTAGCTTTGTTTTTCATCGACCGTTTTGAATAACCCATGAACCTAGAATATACAAAGAGATGTACAATAAGCTCCATGTATATATATATAAGTTGAAGTATATTGAAATTAAAGAGATGTATCTATATATATATATCACCTTTCAAATGGATACATCCATCTATACTGAACTGGTCCACCAAGCCTAGCTTCACTTGCAAGATGCACTAAGAGATGCTCCATCGAATCAAAAAACCCAAGAGGAAATACTTTCTCCAACTTACATAGAATGATCGGAATATCATTTTCCATCTTGATCAGATCTTTATCAATGAGTATTGAAGAACACAAATTCTTGAAATATTGACTCAATTCAATAAGTGGGATCAATACATGTGTCGGTAAAGCACTAAAGGCAATAAGAAGTAAACACTCTAAAAATATATGACAATCATGACTTTTCATCCCATGCATCCTCCCATTTTCCACATCAGCACATCTTGCCAAATTAGAACAATAACCGCCAGGCGTCTTCAGCTCTTTGATCCAACGATAAACAAATTTGGCTTCATCAGTAGATAAAGTGTAATTCGCACGAGGTTTAAGGGTCTTGTTGTTTTGTTCCACCAACAACAAATCTAGTCGTCTACAATATATACCTATGTCTTTTCTTGCTTTGTCATTATCTTTTGTTTTCCCTTTCACATTCATCACAGTATTAAAGATGTTGTCAAAGAAAATTTTCTCAATATCCATAACATCGAGATTATATCTCAAAAGATTATCTTTCCAATACGGTAGATCCCAAAAAATACATCTTTTTGTCCAATTGTGCCATTGTCCGTAACCTTGTGGTTTACAAGCCACACCATTAACAACATGTACCTTTGGCATATCTTTTACTTTATTCCAAACTTGTTCTGATGTCAATTTCATCGGGGATCCTAGACTTTCTGCATAGCCCTTCATAAATGCAGCTTTGATCCTTCTAAATGCATGATCAGCAGGTAAAAACCTATGATGCGAGTCAAACCACGATGCCTTCCCACCAAATTTTAAAGTAAATGCTTTTGTATCTTCCATACAAATAGGACAAGCTAGTTTACCATGGGTGCCTCATCCTAACAACATCCCATAAGCAGGGAAATCATTAATGGTCCACATCAATGCAGCTCTCATCATAAAACTTTCTCTCCGAGCAATATCATATGTCAAGACACCATTCCACAACCTCTTCAAATCGTCAATCAAAGGTTGTAAATAAATATCAATACCAGTTGTAGGATTAGAAGGACCTGGTATCACAGTAGCTAAGAACATATAAGGTTTAGACATACACATATTAGGAGGAAGATTGTAAGGAGTAACAATAATCGGCCAACAAGAATAAGGAGTAGACGATGCTTGTATGTAAGGCGTAAATCCATCTGAGGATAATCCAAGTCTTACATTGCGTGGATCTGACGCAAAATCAGGATGTATTTGATCAAAGTGTTTCCATTCCTGACCATCAGACGGATGTCGCAACTCGCTTGAATTTCCTCTATTCTCATAATGCCACGTCATCTTTCATGCAGTTTGTATTGATGCAAACAATCTTTGCAATCTTGATACAATAGGGAGGTAAAACATTGCTTTCCTTGGAATTGATACCTTGCTTCTTGACAAAACTTGCATTCAACTAAGTTTGCATCATTCATACCGAATTCATTGTCATAATACAACATGCAACCTTTAACACAACAATCAATCCTCTTGACACCTAATCCTAACTTTGACACTAACCGTTTCGCATCGTAATAACTTTGCGGCAAACTATCTCTAACAGGTGTTGCGTCTAGCATCATTTTAGTCATCAAATCCAAAGCTAAATCAGGAACATGAAATTGAGACTTTAGACCTAACAGTCTAATACACATTGATAACTTTGAGTTTGAAGAACCTTCAAACAATGGTTTATTTGTCTCTTTCAAAAGACCATAAAATCTCTGAGCTTCTTCATTGGGAAGTCCATCGGTATCATCATATTGATCTTCATTGAATGACAAATTAACCTCAACAGCATCTGAGATCATATCATTCATTGCCTCAAAGTGTTGATAGTTATAATAATCTATACCTAACATGTTAGTACTACTTGAAGGACCTATGTTATAATTCTCCAAATATGTACTAGTATTAGGCGCGACCGGAGACACTTCTCCATGATTAGTCCAAATCCAGTAGCTAGGCATAAATTCGTCTGGATACAAATGCACTCTTATTTCATCTTCACTTTTAAACCGTCTACATCGACATAAACAACATGGACATCTCATTCCCCCTTCATCTTGGATAATTTTTTGCACTCTCGCAAAATTGAGAAACTCTTCGACCTTGTTAGCAAAACGTTGTTTAAGACCCTTTCTTCTGGGAAAATTCCTATCGTACATCCAACTACGGTCTAAATCCATAGTTGCTTTATATATATATATATATATATCGATGTTCTATATATTAATTGCTTTATTTTTCAAAAGCATTAATATAAATCTTGACATATTTATATGTCAATTAGGGGAGCATGCATTTGCACACAATATAATATATTATTATCAATACAATAATAAAATATATACCGAATACAATAGTAAAATATATATCAATACTATCAAAAAATATCAATACAAACAAAAAAATAATAATTATAAATAATATAATAATTATATATATTAATATAATAATAATATAATAAATTATATATATTAATTTGCCAACAATATAATAAATTATAAATAATATAATAACATATTAATACTTATAACAAAAAATAATAATTAATATGATAAATTTTAATAATATTTTTTTAAAATCAATAATTTTGATATATATGTAAATTAATTAGGGGATTATATATTAATTAATTTGCAAACAATATAATAAATTATTAATCAAGACTATATCAGTATACAAACTTATATAAATTTTTAAATGATGTTTTTTTAAAAATCAACACTAATAATCAAGACTTATTTAAAATAAAAAATAATAATATAGAGAGAAGTTGGTAGTGAAAAAATGAAGTAGGAGGGTGAGAGATATATATAGTATTTGCATTGGGCATTTGTGGCGGCCAAAGCAGCCACAATCCCAACGGCTATAAGCATTTGTGGCGGCCTTTGCCGCCAGTAAAGCCAATGGCTACAAAAGCATTTGTGGCGGCCATTGCCGCCAGTAAGGATAACGGTCACATCCATTTGTGACGGCCTGAGCGGCCAGAAAATCCAGCTAGATTTGGACGCCTTTTGTGCAGACCTTTGCAGCCAGTAATGCCACATCCCCAATCCTTTGTGGCGGCATAGGCCGCCACAAATACTCTGATCAATTCAGTTCATTGTGACGGATCTGGCCCTCACAAAATTCATTTTTGTGGCTGTAAAAACCCTCACAAAATCCTTAATTTTTTACCTGGATTTTGTGGCTGCCTAAGTCCTCACAAAATCACAATGTTGTGATTTTGTGAGGGCTTAGGCAGCCACAAAATCCAGTTAAAAAATTAAAAATTTGTGAGGGCTTTTTCAGCCACAAAAGATGACCAATTTCAATTTTAGCCTTTGTGAGAGTTTTTTCGGTCACAAATTTGTGAGGGTTTTATTCAGCCACAAAATGTTTATAAAGTTGGCCACAAAATTGGGTTTATCTTTTAGTGGTAGTACACATGTAGAGCTTATATTTTAGAATTGATTGGCGGCATATTAATGCTTGAAAAATCTCACATCATAGTACATATTATGTGGTTGCACTTATTGAGAGGTTTGCGAGAGATGGAGAATACAATTGGGTTTCAGCGTGTTTGGCAATACTTTCTAGAGAATTGTGTCATGCATATGAACCCAGTATTATGTTGATTAATGGATGTTCACATCTACTTCAAACTTGGGCATGGTACTATATGTCATTTCTTGCACCAACAAGTAATTTTGAGCCTCATTTTTCGTTTGCAAAAAGGTAAATATTATATTTCTAAAACTATTAATACATTCACTAACATTCAAATTTATTTTTAGAGATATAGTGGAAAGGGTATGAAATTTGGCGATACACATCATTATTATACCGCTGGATATCGATAAAAATTGATCACATGACTGTTAATAATGTAATATGAAGTAACAATGTCGATTTACAAGAAAGGGGGGTTTGAAATGTAAATGCACCTTTTAAAAATTCCTGTTAAAAACATCAGAACATAACTCAAGATTGATATTGGTTATAAAAACAGAAAACGGAGAACGTTCTTGGTTTTTATTATAAAACGGAGAACGTTCCTTAATTAGCTTAAAACAGAAAATCAGTTTATGTTTTACCTTAATTAATCAATTAAGTATGATAAATAAAGAGATAGGATAGAGAATACCACACAAAGATATATCATGGTTCACCCAACATGGGTTACGTCCAGTCCTTACACTGTGAGATTTTCCACTAAGTGTTTAAAACAAAGAACCTTCTTGATCTTACAACACCTAGTCTAGATCAACCTTGATCTATTTCAATCAATATTACTTTCCACCCAGAAAGCAATAACAACACCTATCTCACTTTGATAGGATGTACTCTTAAACACACAATAAAGAATTGATTTTACAATTGGATTGTTTTTGACAGAATCTGATATTTTTACAATTGGATTGTTTGAGTTTTTACAATTGGATTGTTTTTTAAAGAATATGTGATTTCTCAACTCTTGTTTGAGAATTGATTCTTTACAAAGGATCTAATGATAATTACACAATCTAATATAAGAATATAGATTAGCAACTGTTTTGCGAAATATCAGAATGTAGAACAACCTCTGTTTTGCGAAAGAACAGAATTTCAAGTATGTATGTGATTGATTTATGGATTTTTCAGCACTTGAATTTCTTGCTTTGATCCTGGATATTGGCCTTCTATTTATAGGCATTAAAGGTCTTTAATGAAGGTCAAAAAGAGCCGTTGGTAGTGCTCTGTAGTTTGACTAAAGTCAATAAATTAGATTAAAAATAATCCAGCTTTGAAAAACTGTTTTTTTGACTTTTTTGGTTTAGCATTAAAGTAGTTTTGTCTTCTAGTTAAAAAGCCTGTGACGTTTCTCCCTTGATCTTGGATGGTACAGTCTTGATCTTGAGTCTTGAATGTAGCCAGTGGAGTTTGGAGAAGAATTATAAACCATTGCATAAGAGAATGCACAATTGTTGAAGTTATGCAGAAAACGGAGATTATTAGTCTAGGTCTGTCAATTTGAACTTTCTTGAGATTTAACAATCAACCTGGAGTTCCTATTTTGATCATTCTGGATGTCTTTTGCAATGTCTTATCATATATCAAGGTTGATCAAACTTTCTTGACATTTTGATTTTAAGAGTTACAAACTGTCTTGATTTTTGTCTAACTTTGAGTCCTTTTATTTTAGAGATCGGATAACCTTTTTGAGCTTGGATGAATCCTACTTGTTCCTTGCCATGTACTGATTCTATATGAATAAATTTCCAGAGCATACTCTTTGTTAAAGAGGTAGAAAAAGTTTGATCAACATGTGATGAACATATTGGAAGCTGGAGATCATTCTCTATTTTAATGTAGAATGTTCTTGTTGCTGTCTTTTCTGCTTTGCTTGATTCTGTTCTTAATTAAATTCACTCAAAAGCACATGTTAAATTAACATAATATTTTAGAATCATAATTAACTTTCTTAATTACCCTTTGTTTATTTTCATCAAAACTTTAAATATAGAGTTTGTCTCAATAATCTCCCTTTTTTTGATGATGACAAACATTTTAATTTAGATTTTAATTCTGATTCTAATATCAAGTATGTAAAAGAGCTTTAAAAGCTCCCCCTCAATTTGTGCAGTTTTTAAATTGATAGAATTTAAAACACTATATGCAATAAACTAGTTTTTCATTTAATTGAGAACAAAGATACATAACTATGAGCAGAATTACATAATCAGGCTTTCTAATTCAGATTAAAAGCTAACTTAATTCTCCCCCTTTGTCATTCAAAAAGGTAGCGGAAAAACAACTAAGAAGCTAAGGAGGGAGAAGATCCTTCTGTAGAGGAGAATTATCCTGGAGGAGGAACTTGAGAAGAAGGAGGAACCGGATGAGGAGGTGGAGGTTGAATTCCCAGCTTTAGGGCAAGTTGTTCTATCAGCCAAGTTCTCAACAGAGTAGTTTCTTGATCGTGTTGAACCTGACGTGCCATTATGATCTGAAGAGCAACCATGATGTCAGAGTTTGAGGGATTAGCTAAGCAAGGAGAAGAGTGAAGTTGAGTAGAAGGTTGAGAGGTGGTAGCAACAACAGTGTTGGATGGAATGGGTGTTGTAGAGATGGATGGAAAAGTGGCAAAGGAGGATGAGATGGAGGGTAAGGGATCAATAGATGTGTTAGATGGACCAATAGTTGCTGGAAAGATTAAAAACTGACTGATGTCGAAAATGGAAGAGCTAGTTTTTTTAGGGGAGACAAATAGTTGAGACATGGTAGACAAATGTGGATTAGATAGGAAATGACAAAAGTCATGAGTAGGAGAGTGAAGTGTTTGAGAATAAGAGGGAAGAGCTGAGGATGGTAAGGTGGATGTTTGAGGAAAGAGGTTTGAAAGAGTTGGGATTCTTTCTGGAAAACGTTCTGGAGGTGGTGGAGAATGTTCTAGATTTGGAGAAGAAGGTTCTGGGGTTGTGTTTGTTGCTGGATTTTCCTCAGGGTTAAGAGGATTTGATGAGAATGGAATTGGGTGTGTAGTAGGTCTTTGTCCTGCCGAGCGTTTGCGTTTTAAGGAGGAGGAAAAAGATGACGAAGGAGTAGGAATTTGGGCAGAGGAAGTTTTGCGCATGTGAGAGAGATTTTTGGTGGAAAATCTTGAGATTTTGATCACAGATTTTTCAGAAGAAAGGGAGACTCCAAAGTACCTGAAGACCTTAGTTAGAACCATTCCATAAGGCATAGTATTCATTTTGTAGTCTTTGGTGGCTGCACAAATCATGTGCTGGAGAATCATATGAGGTAAATTCAATCGCTTGTAGTTGAGGAGATGATGGATGAGCAGTGCGTCATTGTCAAAGACATACTCATGACTTCCACAATGAGGAATTAGAGTATGTTGGCACATGTTATTAAACACTTTAGGAAGGGGCTTGAGATATGTTGACAGGTAGCGAGTTGAGTCTTCTTCAAAGAAATCAGAGAGGACTTCAATCTTGCGAAGATTCAAGGCTGAATACCAGTTATCACCAAACACAGATGGACCTTCTGTGGGCAACTGAAGAATGGAAGCCAGAATGTCTGGGGTTAGTTTGATCTCAACTCCCTTAATCATGGAAATGATAAGGGATTTGTCAGCAAATGTTTTTGCATTGCAACAAAATGCGTGGACAACATCTGGGTAGTACGATTCAGATGCTTGCAAGACTGAGGTCCATCCAAGAGCATCAGTGTGATGCTGGACAACATTGCCTTTGTTAATGAGATTGTCAAAGACAAAGACTCGTCCAATCCCAACTGGGCGTTGAGCCCATTTGTCGTTGAAAAGTTTGGATTTGTTGGGGGAAATCAGAGGCGAAGTATTTTGTTTGGTTTTCTTTGAGGGAGGAGACGGTTCAGATTCAGATGAAGTGGAGGTAGAAGAAAAGTGAGGAGTTGGAGAATGTTTGGTGTGTGTTGAAGGGGAAAGTTGTGGGTGGGGAGAGGATTCTGGAGGAGGGATTGAGTGAGCAGGAGAACGTTCTCGAGGTCTAGGTGGGGAACATTGTGGAGAATGATTTGGAGTGTAGCTTTTTGACAGTGTTTTAGGTTTTGTTTAGGGGCGAGAGTTTTTCTTCTTTGAGGATTTGGAAGTTTCTTGCGAGCAAGGTATTGAGCAATTGTCATTGTGGTTTTTGTTTTCATGGATTTTGTTGGTGGTTTGGATTGAGAGAGGGGTTCATTTTGTTTGGTAGGAGGAGAAACAATTTCATTGATCAATCTCCGTTTTTGGTGTGGGGAAGTTGATTGTGAGGGTTTAGAGGAGAAAACAGATTGAGATGGTGTGGTAGGTTTAGTGTTTGTTGGTGCATGTGCTAAAGTTGATGATGGATTATTTGGTGGTGTTGTTGTTGATGGCGTAGCTTTTGTTGGTGTGGTTGTTGATGGCTCTTTGTTGGGCATAGTTTTTGTTGGTGATGATGCTATTGGAGGGCATGAATCAGAGGAATTGTCAGTCTCAGAATCTGAGATGATGAAGCAATAGGGTTTAGGGTTCAAATGTTTTGAAGTTCTAATTCCAGATTGAACTCTCATGGAGCGTCGTGGAGGAGTAGTTTGAGTGTGTAAATGTGGAGGCACTTGAGCAATATTTGGTGTGGGACGAGTATACAGTGGTGGAAGAGGAGTAGACAAAGGATTGAGATTGAGGATTTCTTGGTTGGGGTTAGAAGGAGGAGAGGCAGAGGAGGTGTTAGGTGGTGTTGGTTGAGGTGGTGGAGAGGGTGAACATTCCATAGATTCGGATGAAGGAGAGGAAGAGTATGGTGTGCAGGAAGAGGAATTTTTTCATGCTGACTGTTTGGATCGCACCATAATTGTTCTGTGGGTGGAAGATTGAGAGTGAAGAAGATGAATAGTAGGACTGGTATTTAGAGAGAGAATCAGTGCAGCTTTTAGAGAAAAAGGAGATGAAGAGATGAGAGAGACAAAACAGATTTTTTGACTTGAGGAGAGGAAAAGAAAAGGAGAATAATGATGAAGAGTGTGTGTCAGCACTCTACCTTCAAACAAAAAGGCATGTGTATTAAATGCCAAGATTTGCCTTTTTGATTTTGAGAGGGAAAATGTTAAATTAAAGAGAACTATTGATTTTCCGGAACAGAGAATGATGAGTCGCGAAAAGGAGACTGATAAACGTTCTCCGTTTTCTGTAGTAGTAGAATTTATACAAAATTTTCTGGATTTTTTATAATTTTCAATTTTTCTTTGATCAAATTGAAACTGTCCTTGACAAGAGGCTTTGTAAATATGTCAGCAAGTTAATTTTGAGTATCAACAAAGATTAATTTAATATCTTTTTTATTTACAAGATCACGAATGAAATGATGTTTTATTTCAATATGTTTTGATCTAGAATGCTGAATGGGATTCTTAGACAAATTTATAGCACTTGTATTATCACAATAAATTGGAATACTAGAATAGCTTACAGAATAATCTTGAAGTTGATTTTTAATCCACATAACCTGTGAATAGCAGTTTGCTGCTGAAACATATTCGGCCTCTATTGTGGACAAGGCTATGGTGTTCTGTTTTCTGCAAGACCTGCTCATTAATGCTTCGCCTAAGAACTGACATGTTCCACTTGTGCTCTTTTTTCAATTTTATCCCGGCATAATCAGCATCACAGTATGCTATAATATCAAAATGTGAACCTTTTCTATACCAAAGACCAAGATTCGTGGTTCCAACAAGATATCTAAATATGCGTTTTACTGTTGTTAAATGGGATTCTTTTGGTGCTGATTGAAATCGAGCACATAATCCTACTGCAAACACTATATCAGGTCTACTGGCAGTTAAATACAGTAGAGAACCAATCATTCCTCGATACTCATTTCTCATAAACAGATTTGTCATTTTCATCGTTTTCTAAAGAAGTAGATGGATGCATAGGAGTGGTAATGATTTTTGACTCATTCATTTTATATTTAATTAACAGATCTTTAGTGTATTATTCTTGACAGATAAAAATGCCTTTTTCATATTGTTTAATTTGTAATCCAAGAAAGTATCTTAATTCTCCCATCATGCTCATTTCAAATTCACTTTGCATAAGTTTTGAGAAATTTTCACACAATTTTTCATTTGTTGATCCAAAAATGATATCATCAACATATACTTGAACAATGAGTAAATCATTTCCCTCTATTTTCTTGAACAGTGTAGTGTCTATTTTTCCTCTTTGAAAATCATTTTTAATTAGGAATGAACTTAGCCTTTCATACCAAGCCCTTGGTGCTTGTTTTAAGCCATATAGTGCTTTGGTAAGTTTGAAAACATAATTTGGTTTTGTTTGACTTTCAAAACCTGGGGGCTATTTTACATACACTTGTTCATTTAAGAAACCATTCAAGAAAGCACTTTTAACATCCATTTGAAATAGTTTAATAAGTTTATGAGATGCATATGCAAGAAGTATTCGAATAGCTTCACCTTTCAACTGGAGCAAAGGTTTCATCATAGTCTATACCTTCTTGTTGATTGTAGCCTTGAGCTACTAATCTTGCTTTGTTTATGATAACTTTACCTTCTTCATCAAGTTTGTTTTTGAACACCCATCGAGTGCCAATGACTGTTTGATCTAATGGATCTAGTACTAGAGTCCAGACTTCATTTTTCTCAAACTGCAGTAATTCTTCCTTCATGGCATTTTCCCAAGATTGATCAGTAATTGCATCTTTGATTGATTTTGGTTCAATCTGAGATATCATTGCCATGTTGTTTTCATCATTCTTGAATGATTTTCTGGTTCTGATTCCATCAGTCGTGTCTCCAATGATTTGGGTTTGAGGATGATCTTCAATTGTTTTCCAGCTTTTTGGTGGAGAATGAAACGGAGATTGTTTATCAATCTCTATTTTCTGCTATTTTGCTGTTGTGTTTCAATTGGAGTTTCTTCTTCCTCATCCTTTTTACTTATATCTAAGTCATCAAAATCATCAAATAATATATGCATACATATTTCAACAACGTTAGTTCTTAAATTAAACACTCTATAACCTTTAGATTCGGTTGAGTATCCAAGAAAGATTGCTTTGTCAGATTTTGCATCAAATTCTCCAATAAGATCTTTGTTGTTTAAAATGTAACAGTAACAACCAAAAATGTGAAAGTGAGAAATGTTTGGTTTTCTATTTTTCCAGATTTCGTATGGAGTTTTGTTGATGATCTTTCTGATAGATACACAGTTTAAGATATAGCAAGATGTGTTTATGGCTTCAGCCCAAAAATATCTTTCAACATTTGATTCTTCTAAAATAATTCTTGCCATTTCTTGTAGTGTTCTATTTTTTCGTTCAACAACTCTGTTTTGTTGTGGAGTTCTTGCACATGAGAGATTGTGAGATATGCCTAGTTCATCAAAAAAAGGTTTTAAATGAAGCATTTATGAATTCTCCTCCATGATCACTTCTTACATAAATGATGTTGGATCCTTTTTCATTTTGAACCTTTTTACAAAATGTTTTGAACGCTTCAAAAGTATCATCTTTTTGTTTTAAAAACAGAACCCATGTAAATCTTGAGAAGTCATCAACAATAACAAAACCATATTTCATTCCTCCTAGACTTGTTATAACAGGCCCAAAGAGATCTATTTGAAGTAGTTCAAGAGTGCTATTTGTTGTTACAAAATCTTTTGCGTGAAAGCTATTTTTAACTTGTTTACCTTTGTCACAAGCTTCATATATTTTATCTTTTTCAAAGTTAAGTTTTGGTAAACCTCTAACAAGATCAAGTTTGGAAATTTTTGAAATGGTTTTCATACTGATATGCCCAGCCCTTTTATGCCATATCCATTTATCTTTATTGATTGATATAAAGCATGATTCATCAAGTAGTTCTTCGAGATATAAAACATATAAATTTTTCTTTCGTTTTCCAAAAAATAAAATCTCTCCAGTTTGAGCTTTTCTGATTTCACATACCTTTGGTTTGAAAATGACTTCACATCCATTGTCACATAGCTGACTTATGCTTAATAAGTTGTGTTTTAAACCTTCCACATATTGAACATCATTTATTTGAGCAGAGTTTGTCTTACCAATGGTTTCATTACCTTTAATCTGAGCTTGATTATTACTGCCAAAAGTGATCGAACCACCATCCTTCTTGAAGAATGTTATGAAGCAGTTTTTATCTCCTGTCATGTGCCTTGAGCAGCCACTGTCCAAAAACCAAGGCTTTCTCTTTATATTTGGAGAACCAACCTGCATGAGATATTATTTCAACCTTAGGTACCCACTTTGTTTTGGGTCCTGGAGAGTTAGTTTTAACATTCCCTTTTTCTTTGAAATGGTATATCATTCCTTTATTTTTGAAATTAGCTGTGTTTTTAGTTGTTGGTTTTGAAATAGATTTAACCATATAGGTTTTAGAAGATTTAAACTTTGGTTTTCCAGAATGTACTGTTTGTATTTTGGAACTTTCTCCGTTTGGGAACCGTTCTGGAGATTGTTCTCCTTTTTGCAGATTTTTCAAAACTGTTTTGACAGGATGATTTCTTTTCAAATTTTTCATCTCTTTTTCTAAAATAGCAAGCAAATTCCAGATGTCCAAGTTTTTTACAATAAGAGCATCTAGTCTTGCATTTTTCTTCCTTTCTTTCTGGAACAAAGAAATTTTCATATAGCTTGGTTTTCTGGGTTTGATTGAAACCAAGGCCAGCTTTATCAAAAATTCCTATTTGAGATCCCATGATGTTATGAAAGATTTCAGTGGCTTTAATGAAATTTAATAAATCTATTTTGAGAAGTTTGTTTTCATTTTTTTGTCGAAAGTTCTCTGTTTGTAGTGCAGAACGTTCTTGACTTTCTTGATTTTCAAAAATCTTTGTTTCTTTCAACTCTTGAATGATATTTTGTATCTTCTTCTTCTTCTTCTTCTTCTTCTTCTCATCATTTGATCTCTTTTTCATTCTTGTCAACCTCTATTTTAGGAATTCTGTTTTGAAATCTCTTTTTCATTTGATCTCTTCTTCTCATCATTCTTTGTATTCTTCTAGTGAGAAGAGCAATCTCATCAGCATCTTCCTGTTCATTTTCTTCTGGTTCTTCCTCTAATTGTGTTGTGATTTTTTCTTGAGAAGCTTTTAGTGCTATTGCCTTTCCTTTCTTGATTGGTTTGTCTTCTTGCAGCAGTACTTCATGTGCTCTTAATGTTCCAATTAATTCTTCTAGAGGCAATGATTCAAGGTTCTTGGCTTGATGTATAGCTGTTACCATTGGTCTCCAAATAATTGGAAGGCACATTATGATCTTTCTTACTCTTTCTTGCACTGTGTAAGAATTGCCAAGAGAACGCATTTCATTTACTATTATAGTAAATCTTAAGTACATTTCATCAATAGTTTCTCCTTCTTGCATTTTGAACAGTTCGAATTTCCTTATACCAGTGTCTATTCTTGTTTCTTTGACATGGCTTGTTCCTTCATGATGAGTTTGTAGTGTATCCCAAACTTCTTTAGCAGTGGTGCATTCATCTACTCTTTCACTTTCTTACCTGCTTAAGGCACATGATAAGAATAACTAGGCTTTAGAATTTAAAAGTACCTTAGCTTTTATCATCTGCTGTCAAGTCTGTTTCCTTTTTTAAGGTAGAGTTTGAGTCATCTTGATCAACCGTTGGTGTGAAGTCTCCATCTGTAATGATGCGCCACATTCCTGTGTCTTGAGACTTTAGAAACAACTGCATTTTGTTTTTCCAAAAGTAGTAATCTGATCCATCAAAGAATGGTGGTCTGTTTGAGGATCCTCCTTCAACAATGAATTTTGTTTTCGACATTCTTCTAGATCTTTTCTCTAGCACTTGTTAGGTGTTTTTGAACTTTCTAGAGACCGAGCTCTGATACCAATTGATGTAACAGTGTCGATTTACAAGAACGGGGGGTTTGAATTGTAAATACACCGTTTAAAAATTCCTGTTAAAAACTTGAGAAAATAACTCAAGATTGATCTTGATTATGAAAACAGAAAACGGAGAACGTTCTTGGTTTTTATTATAAAACAGAGAACATTCCTTGATTAGCTTAAAACAGAAAAACAGTTTATGTTTTATATTAATTAATCATTTAAGTAAGACAAATAAAGAGATAGGATAGAGAATACCACACAAAGATATATCCTGGTTCACCCAACGTGGGTTACGTCCAGTCCTCACACTATGAGATATTCCACTAAGTGTTTAAAACAAATAACCTTCTTGATCTTACAACACCTAGTCTAGATCAACCTTGATCTGTTTCATTCTCTATTACTTTCCACCCAGAAAGCAATAACGACACCTATCTAACTTTGATAGGATGTACTCTTAAACAAACTATAAAGAAACTCTTATAGTTTGAATTTTTACAATTGGATTGTTTTTGATAGAATCTGAGATTTCTCAACTCTTGTTTGAGAATTGATTCTTTACAAAGGTTCCAATGATAATTACGCAATCTAATATAAGAATATAGATCAACAATTGTTTTGCGAAATATCAGAATGTAGAACAGCCTCTGTTTTGCGAAAGAACAGAATTTCAAGTATGTATGTGATTGATTTATGGATTTTTCAGCACTTGAATTTTTTGCTTTGATTCTGGATATTGGCCTTCTATTTATAGGAATTAAAGGTCTTTAATGAAGGTCAAAAAGAGCTATTGGTAATGCTCTATAGTTTGACATAAGCCAATATATTAGATTAAAAATAATCCAGCTTTCAAAAACTGCTTTTTTGACTTTTCTGGTTTAGCATTTTGTCTTCTAGTTAATAAGCCTTTGACGTTTCTCCCTTGATCTTAGATGGTACAGTCTTGATCTTGAGTCTTGAATGTAGCCAGAGGAGTTTGGAGAAGAATTATAAGCCATTGCATAAGAGAATGCACAGTTGTTGAAGTTATGCAGAAAACGGAGATTGATTATCAATCTAGGTCTGTCAATTTGAACTTTCTTGAGATTTAATAATCAATCTACAGTTCCTATTTTGATCATTCAAGATGTCTTTTGCAATGTCTTATCATACATCAAGGTTGATCAAACTTTCTTGATATTTTGATTTTTAGAGTTACAAACTATCTTGATTTTTGTCTGACTTTGAGTCCTTTTATTTTAGAGATCAGATAACCTTTTTGAGCTTGGATGAATAAATTTCCAGGGCAAACTCTTTGTTAAAGAGGTAGAAAAAGTTTGATCAACATGTTGTGATGAACATATTTGAAGTTGGAGATCATTCTCTGTTTTAATGCAGAATGTTCTTGTTGGTGTCTTTTCTACTTTGCTTGATTCTGTTCTTAATTAAATTCACTCAAAAGCACATGTTAAATTAACATAACATTTTAGAATCATAATTAACTTTCTTAATTAACCTTTGTTTATTTTCATCAAAACTTTAAATATAGAGTTTGTCTCAACATAATATATTAAAACGTTACTTTATTTCTATTATTTTATTTCTTCTTATGCATATATTACCAACAAACTTGTTATATATTAGTTTATCTGGACGTCCTACCTACGTCTAACATACGATAATCCATAAGACAATTGGCTATGGAATGCATCTACATATTTTATTTGTTTCTACATAATAGAAATGCATCAAACCAATAGGGTGAAACTACAATTTGGACTACCTCAATAAATTCCACATCCACTAAGGAACATGAAAAGTATCATAAGGTAGATTTGCATAAACAAGTTGACTATAGTTGCACATTATTCTATGAAAGAGTGGAGTAAACTAGAAAATCATATACTTCATAGTCAACCTCTAAATGTTGAATTTAAACCAAGTTATGAATACATGGTTTGGTTCTACAAAAATTCTAAACGATTTATTTCTATAGAAAACCAATTGATTGATTCTCATGTCAATCCGCCCCAACCTCCACCACAATCTAGCCATCATTTTTTTAGGAATCAATGTCCAACACAACACAACAAAATCAATATTATATACCAACACCTCTTGACACTCAACCGCCTCCTCATACTTTTACCCACACACCACATCCTCGTACTTTTACGCACACACCACATCAATCTTACGAGTTGACACTAGGGAAAAATTTAATTTTGACAGCCAACAACCATATCAAGAAAACAATCATCGACTATCCTTTGCATTGAACGAAGAAAAATTGTTGTATAACACGTTCAATACTCGTTCCACCTTCGACATTAATTTTATCATAATTTTTTTAAAATTTATGATGTTTTTTTATGAACAAATTATATAATTTAAAATGTTACATACAACTCTAGTTAATCTATGTAATTTAAAATTTGTGTTTATGTATTTTTATGAATTATATTCATTATATATATATATATATATATATATATATATATTATTTTTGTTAATTTTAAAGAAATTTAATTTTTTTTCTTTTTTGAAAATTGCTTAAGGAAGCCACCATTGCAAACGCGGGCTTCCTTAAGAAAGTCGCCTTAGCAAACGACAACTTGTATCTTTAAAAAAAAAAAAAACAATTTGGTTAATAGTTTTCAAAAGGGAGTATTTAACACGAACTCAAACAAACTAAATTGGTCTAATTGCATTTTGGTCTTTCTATTTTCACCAATTTACATAATTCAACTATTTCGACTATTATTGGTGAAAAGAAAAGAACCAAAACTGTAATTAACCAATAAAAATTTATTAAAAAATAATGGAGTTATAAGAAGAACCAACTTACACACGGTTCTCCACTAGGGTTTTCCTCTAGTATGGTTTTGTCTCGTCTCTTCCTCCACTACAAAATCTTGCAACGGTTAAATTGTGATTATCATAACATAATTTTTTTTTATCCATTTTACATTTCAATTAAAATAAAGGGTGCCCAATTTTTTTCCGTCTCCCTCCTTAATTCTTTTACTTTCTCTTTTTTCCCCAAATCAAAAAACATAGATGAATTTCTCTCTCTTGACTTTCCCCAAATCTAGTTGCCCTCGACATAGATAAAATATTTTCTCTATCCCTCTTGCATTCCCCCAAATAGACGTCCTCTTCCTCTTTGTTGCTTTCCTACTCTCTCATATTTCTCCTCCTCTTTTGTGTTCGGAATCTTTCTTATTACACATATGAATTCATGTTTACATATTTAACTTTTATGTTATAGCACTACAAGATTTTTTTCTATAACTACACCACAAAAATGGTGTTTAAAGTTAAAAAATGTTGTCTTTTCTTTTGACAACACTTTTCGAATCATTGTCATAAGAGATATTGCCTATTGCTGCGACAATGGTTTTACAAACTATAGGCAACACTAACGAAAAACCATTGTCATTGACATATTATAGAAAATGGTTTTAAAATTATTTTATGACAACATTTTTAACCATTATTGTTAATAATATTAAAATTGTTGTTTATTGTTATGAAGAGTAGCTAATTTTGTAGATAATCTTCGACAAATAAATATAACTACATATTTGATACAAATTAGCTGTCAAATCGGTCATAGCATGGACTTTTAGGCAAATAACTAAGAAAAATAATCAGTATGATATAATCAAGCTAATTGATAGTAAAAATTGTAAAAAAAAAAAAATTATCATGTATCCACATATCTATTTCTTATCTAATTCTCGACTAATCTTAAAATATGATATACAGTATTTTTATAATTTAAAATAATTTAAATTACTTTTGAAAGTTCTTTTAAAACGATATTGATAAAGAGATACCATAAAAAATGATAAAAAGAATACAAGTTATAATAAAAAGAGCTTTTAAATATAATTTTTGTTGATAATATATTTGATAAAAGTTATATAACGTAGAGAGAAATTTGAGATTAATTACATTAAATATATTTATAACTATCGAAGAGACACTCCTCCACATAGCTTATTGAATGTCGGATCTTGAGACAAGGACTTTTATTGTCTTTGGTACTTATGGAAGCAGATATCATATTCTTCCTAGGTTGAAAAATCTTCTTATTGTTTGGACCATAAAATCAAATGACAAGGATAGAGCTAAACCAGAATAAAGCTAATATCACTCTCAAAGAATAGATATTTTTAATTAAAAGAATCTCTCTTTAGTGCAGTTCAATATGAACAAAATCAAATATAGGGAAAAACATGTGTAGAAAGAAAATACCAGCAATGACTTCAAACAAATGTCAATGGGAGATCTTTGACCAATGCTCTATAAATCCCATGAAAAGAAAATAAAAATAGATAGATCCAATATAATCAAAAGGAAATAAAAGACTCTAACTTGCATTAAATTAAAGAACAACAACTACATACTCAGTATTAAACTAACACCAATAGAAGTCAAGCAAAATCAACAACAAATTATTTACAAATCTGTTGCAAAAATATGCGACGATAATTAAATAGAAAAGTGACACAAAGGTAATCAATCTTGTAAATGAATCGGTTCATTAATGCTATCTCTATTTCTTTGTTCTCTTAATTGTATGATTTTAATTTTCGGGAAAAAATTTCACTAAGCAGCTAAATTTGCTGCAATAGAAAAGTAATACAAGAAGGTCCCTCCTCAATTCAGAAAGTATCAATCAATTAAATATAATTAATTCAGTCTATATAATATGTACCAATTATAAATGCTACCATATGTTCTTGCTTGGAAACCTATCTTTAAGCTTCTATTTAGTTGTATGGTATGTTCTATAACCTGATAAGGAAAACTATTCTTAAAATATTTCTATAACACCCTGAAAAACACTTTCTACAGCAAGTCTTAAGATTCTGATTCAAAATTGACAAAGAGAAAGTCAAGAGAAAAATAGAAAGATCAAAAAAGAAAGTTCTACACTAGTCATCAAAGATAACATCAGTCTTCAAAGATCTACACTAGTGCTATAAACATAGATGAAATATTCTTTCTTTCCCTCTTACATTAATCCCCAAAACAGACGTTCTCTTCCTCTTTGTCGCTTTCCTTCTCTCTCACATTTTTCCTCCTCTTTTGAGTTTTGAATATTTTCTTTCACACTCTGAATTCATGTTTATATACTTAATTATTATTTCTTAATTATAGTAAGTATATTTTAAATGTATTATGTTTTAAACACTTGTTGTAATTGTTGTCAAAATCTAGCTTTTTTTTTAGAGTAGAAAGAGTATATGAAAATGATTTTTTTTTAAATAAATATACATTACATCGGTTTTTATGTAAAATTGATGTTATAAAATCACTTATAACAGAACTTTTATTTAAATACCATTTTTTTTAAAAAAAATTATACCAAAATGCAAAACTTTCAAAAATAAATAGTAAAGTACCCTACTTTTTGCACCTTTCTTGCTCTCCGAGTCTGTAATCATGGGAAGAATTTTTGTTTTTTTTTTTAGCAGTAAGAGTTGCATCTTGGAGATGATCATCTATATGTTTTGATTTGTTATGTCTCAGATTATTTAATAAATTAAAAGTAATTAAAATATTGAATAAAAAAACAAAATAGAAAAAAATGCAGTTAAATAGATGCAACTTGGTGCTGATTTGTAGATAAATTTATATTATGATAACAACTCTCTTCTATTTTATAAATAAAATAGTTATTTAATTTATTTTGTTAACAATTTCCTCCCTCTTATTTTTTCTCATAAATAAAAATTAATTAAAATTAATATATTATATTAATAACATGAAATAAATTATATTAAATAGAAGAAACAAAAATACATCAACTTGAAAAACAATAATATGATTCGAGTTTGCAAACGGGGACATTGTTAATTTAAATTTGATGTATTTTTTTCTTCAATTTGATTCTTAGTTGTAGATAAATTTATACTATTCTAACAACTTTATTTTTTATTTTCCAGATAAATTAGTTATTTAATTTTATTTTGTTAACAACTTTCTCCTTTTTTTTT